>OY757017.1:65932331-66052331 GCA_963580285.1 Lucinisca nassula | reverse complement strand
GAAAGAAAGAAAGAAAGAAAGAAAGAAAGAAAGAAAGGAAGGAAGGAAAGAAATAAACTTTATCACCTATCGATTTGATATTATAAGCGGTATAAGTTTCACAATCAATGACTTTTACTGGGGAAAATATGCCTTTGTAAGAGAAAAAAGGTATCTATATGACAGCAGCACTAATAAAAGCTAAGAATGTCTTAATTTTGCTTCAAAACACATAAATAAATAAATAAATAAATAAATAAATAAATAAATAAAGCTTATGCACTGTAACATTACGATGACATGTCCGTTCAGAAAGCCATAAAAAGTTGGGATATATCATATTATTTTTCTTTCAACTATGGGACTCGTTAAAACCGCTCACACCCCAGCCTACCCCGGCCTGGAGAAATTGATTGGACTGCATCGTGCTTTCGCGCAGAGCTGAAACCGACCGAACTTGAGCACAGGTAACCCGCTTAGCGTGCTTAGGTCTAAGCCTGACACGGAAAAGTGGTGCGTGTTTGAGCCTTCCTTTTCATTTCGACAACCCGTCCGTCCGACGTAGTGCATTCTTTCATACCTCTAAAATGCTTATTTGTCTGATAAAAATTTGTGATATTTTTTTTATGGAACTTAAATAAGTAAAGCAACTCTATAAGACCACTTTTGAACAGTTCCAAAGGTGGTCTCTGACTAGAGGACACTGTATACAAAAACACAAAGGAAGAATAACTGCAGCATTTTAAAGTAGAAATAATCATAATTTTAGGTGGTCTTAATAACGGAATTCACTGCATGTATAACCCCCCCCCCACACACACACACACACAAATAAAATGTTTTCTATGTATAAAGAGGGGTTTACGGGGGGCGTTCATTTCACGGACTAGTTGACGTGATAAAACCTTGGGGCTTCCTTGGGTGGTAGGGCTTGAGCATGATATCATTTAATCTCAATGCCGGGTAAAATTATGCAACATAGGTTTGATGTCCTTACCTGACTCAAGCCCGAGAAAAAATGGACTTTCTGCCCCCGCGAACTGTTGGTTAAGGCCCTCTCATCACCGTTTTGACAAATTATCTTTGACATTAACTGCTCTGTCCAACAGTATATTAACAATCATAGGTATGTTTAATATCTCCTATATCATATAAAGCCGCATAAAACACCCTTTTCTGCACAAATAGTAAGCAAAACACTCATATTTCCGACTTTAACTCGCCATATCTGTCAACAGATACATTTTAACCATTTTTCTTTTCCCAAGTTCACCATTTTCATAGTTTTGCAGAAATTTTCTTTATAAAAAAATATATACAGCAGGTGCACATTAAAGAAAACATAATCTGTAAAACATGCAGTAAAACCTGTCTAGTGGTCACCTTCATTAAGCGAGCGGCCTGTTTTAATGGGAATGGGAACACCTTCAGGGGAGGTAACTCCTGCAAAAGTGTTTTTTGTCTCCCATGTCAATAGGGGTCCACTCTTAAAGGAAAGAATTTGCTCCTGAGGAGCAAATTCTTTCCTTTTAGAGTAGACCCCTTTTTTCGTGTTGGACTGAGCCTATAGAATAATGAACAGGAAGTTCCGAAAGTTGTTTCCCTTTGAAAAATGGCAGCAAAATGCGCTAGGCGTTCCCTTTCCCCTTCAGCAATAAAGCGGTGAAGGTTAGCTTTGGTATGAAAGAAGATTTTTGGGCCAATTCTATGCTCCTCCATGGCCAGACTCGCTGTTTTAGTAAGCAAGCCCGAACATCAACTGAACAAGTCCGTGAAATGAAGACCGAATTTTATATAGAGAAAACTGGAGTTTACATGGGTATACATTATTTTGCTTATTTCTGCTCCAAGACATAGGTTATGGGTACTCGTTAGAACCGCCAAAACCTATGTTTGGGATAAAAACAACAAAAATACTATATTTTTTTCAGAAAAAATATACCATTTTGGGGGTTTGAAATAATGTACTATATCGCACAGATATATTCTCATAATGATATCAGTATACAGTGATAGTTGTTGGAGCTGCCCCAAATAAAGCAGCTCTACACGTAACTGGAATCCACAATTTATATAAGCAAAGTTTGTAAGAAAACCCTTCATATATTTCTTGTCAATGTCAAGTCCAGTTTTAAGACTTTCAAGTGAATATTATCTCTATTGCTACATTTGTTACATGTTCTTCTCTTCCGGCCCTTGCCCATTGTTTGTTTGTTTTGTTTGATTTGAGGTTTAACGTCCCCGTCAACACTGTAAATGTCATTTTGGAGACTTTGCTTCCAATTTTGTGGGACTTTTACCCGACATTGAGATGAAATGACATCTCAAGCCCTGTCGCCCAATGAAACCAATAGGGTTTACTAGTATGGACGGTCCGCCTCGCACCGCGGTTCCTGGACAGGTTTACATCCTCTAAGCGGTTTACCAGTACTAGTGTGCGGGCCGGATTCAGCTCTGCGTGGAAGCATCATGCAGCCCATATATTTCTTCAAGCCCCTATGGGCGGGGGCTTGGCCCTTGCCCATCGGGGCTTGAAGAAATATAGGCTGCATGATGCAACAACATGTCGAAAGTCGATAAAATGAATACACCTGAAAACTCCCATTTATCAAAAGAAAAGTAGGGTTCACAAGAGTTTACATTATTTTTAAAACATAGATTTTGGGTACTCGTTAGAACCGCCTCATTGAGGCGGTTCTAACGAGCACCAACAATCTATGTTTGGAGCAGAAATAAGAAACATCCTATAGAAAATGTCAGTGTTGGACCAGAAGAATGCAATATATTGTATGGGCGTGCTACTCTAATGTATATTTCTAGAGTCATTAAATATGACAATATCATTTGATTGTGCTAGCAACGAAAAAAACAACAACAACAAAACAACAACAGACAACAAAAAAAAATATAAACAATATAAAAAACAACCAGAAAAAACAACAACAAACAAACAAACAAACAAACAAACAGACACACAAAAAAAGAAGAAAACAAACAACATATATTTCGTTTCAGGAGCATATAATTTCACTATATGCTCCTGTTTCGTATCTAATAAAACTCGTGTTTTGCGTTTCACCGCAAAATCAGAGTTTTGTGAAAATCATAACTTTTTATCTCGTTATCAATCTTCAATTTTGTTTTTTATTTCTCTGCAAGATAGAAACAAAAACCTGCCAATTTCGGTTGATGACATTTCCGCCTGTATGTAAATAAACACCCTTCTCATATATCATATTTATTTTTTCGTATTTCTTCCACGATTTCTTAATATCTTAGCAGTGTATTTTACCGTAGTAGCTAAAAAAAAATAAAGAGCATTTTTTTTTTCTAAATACTGGATATTTTCATTATTTATTGTCAATGTCAAGTCCAGTTTTAAGACTTTCAAGTGAATATTATCTCTATTGCTACATATGTTACATTTTCAGCTCTTTCGGCCCCCGCCCATCGAGACTTGAAGAGATATATGAGCTGCATGATGCTTCCACGCAGAGCTGAAACCTACCCGCACACGAGTACTGGTAAACCGCTTAGAGGATCTAAGCATGCCCAGGCAAAGCGGTGCGAGTCGGCCCGTCCATGCTTATAAACCCTGTTGGTTTCATTGGGCGGCAGGGCTTGAGATGGCATTTCATCTCATTGTCGGGTAAAAGTCCCACAAAATTGGAAGCAACGTCTCCAAAATGACCTTTACAGTATTGATGGGGGCGTTAAACCTCAAATCAAACATTTTCTTCTCATTTTTGTTTTGTTTGAAACGTTGTTAGAGCAGCCAATCAAACGAATTAAAGGAAAGAAAAACAAAATCGGCATGGCTGTTCAACCTATTCGAAGTGGCAGAAAACATATGTTAGCAGAAAAATGGGATTGATTTAACGCTAAGTTAACCCCATATGGGCCAGGACAAACAAGATATGCCGTGCCTTCCGACATTTGCGCACGGCGAAGACTCAGATCAGACTGCGAGTCTTCGCCGTACGCTGATTGCATGAGTGCGCTTTGACTCGAGGTCTTAAAAGGCTGTGATCTTACTCATTGACCACATATAGGCTTTATTTCTTGTAGTTTTATTTTTAGTGTGGGCTTTTTTTCGAAGCTATTCTTTCACTTCGTGCGGCCCACATTGTATTCAGTATGCCCTTTGTCAATACAGGACCAAGAAAATCTGTTGAAAATGAAACATTTCTTTTATTTTCATCATTCTTATACAAATTTAAAACACCTTTTGTCTAGCGCCCCATTTCCCAGATCAGACACCACAGAGAAAAACGTCTGATCAGGATCTGCAGTGTTTCTTTTTTTTCTATAACCCGGCTATATTGAATCTGAAGACCATCACGTTAGAACGCCATTATATTTTTGATCCCCTTAAGCCCCAATTTTATACAGTAAAACTGGGGTTTACAGGGACGCATTATTTTTCTTTTTTCTGCTCAAAAACATAAATTGTTAGTACTAGTAGAACCGCCTCGCGGAGGCGGTTCTAACGAGTACCCACAAACTATGTTTGTGCAGAAATAAAATAAAATATCAGAATTTTTACGAGAAAAGGTGTGTTTCGTAATCATGGTAATAATTAATAATATAATTATAATTTTAGCGCAGTAAAGCAGTATCAAGACAATGATAATACAAAAATAAATTAATAATATAATATAAATAGAATGTATTTGATTTTTAGTGTTTTACTTCAAGGGGAATGGAAAAACCTGGCAGATTTTTCCGCCATTTTTCAAAGGGAGTCAATTTTCGGGACCTCTTGTCCGCTTTGCTAAAAGCCCTGTCCCACTGAAAAAGGGGAAAAAATTCTGTCCTTAAAGAAATGGCCCCTATTGACATGGGAGACAAAAATACTTTTGGAGTTGCCGACCGCGGATGGGTACTGGTAAACCGCCTATCGGTTTTATTGGGCGATAGGCCTTGAGAAGCCATTTTGTCTCAATGTCGGGGAAAAAGGCCCACAAAATTGGAAACAAGGTCTCCAAAATGACCTAAATAGTGTTGACGGGTGGGGACCTAAAACCTAATCTTCAAACAAAAACTAGCATGTACGTACTGGACAAGTTTAATCTATATCTGACGTGTCATATTATTTAATAATCACATTTTGTCTCTACCGCAATTATTGATAAGAAAACTATTTAGGGGTGCGAACAGTCAGTCTAGTTGATGAGACGCGTCATGGAAAAACCTGTTTTTTTACAACTGCGAACAACAAAGGTGCTGGTCAGCCAATGCATCCGCGCAGGCAGATCAACAGCTTCATGTTAGAACCATACCTCTAGTTTCTATATCTAAGATTTAAAGGCCACGCCCCCACCTCCTAAACCACACTTTATGTATAGAGAAAACTAGGGTTTTCGGGGTTATACATTATTTTTCTTATTTCTGCTTCAAAACATAGGATGTGGGTACTCGTTAGGCGGTTCTCGTTAGAACCGCCTCAATGAGGCGGTTCTAACGAGCACCAACAACCTTTGTTTGCAGTATAAATAAGAAATATATCTCGGATTTTCACGAGAAAAGTATAGCCGTTTTGGAGGTATGAAAAATACACTATGTCGTACAGGTTCGCATCAGATTGGGTTGTATTTTGTCTAGTCGCTGACCCCCAAGACAGATTGTCTTGTGACAGGGCACATTAAGTATCTCACTAAACGTCAATATCTATCAAAACTAGCCTCTTGCCTCGTGTGAGTTAGATAAAATGCTTGAGCATGAAACTACCATTAAAGCTTGGAACTATTTCCTTTGAGAAATCACTACGCGTTTGATTCCAACTGCCTCCCACGTCTTAGTTTAGGGAATTTGTCAAAGAACGATTCACGCTGTAGACTAAACGAATGATCTCCTCCCTTCGGCTGATTCAAGAAGGGCAGTGCTCAGTTTCTGACGAAAGAATTTAAACAGCTTATGTGCAAGACTGTCCAAAAAAGGCGTAGTAACTGGTAAACTGACCGGCTCGATATGACATAAAAATGTGGAATGAGCCATTAAACGTAAAAAAAAAAAAAAAAAGAAGAAAGAAGGATAATAATAGATGCTCTAGAGGTAGCAAGTTCCCGATGAAAATGTTCGAGATTTTCCTTATTGCTGCTCCTAACATACATGTAGCATAGCAGCAGATAAGGTATTTTGGGATTTTGTCATAACGGAAGGATAGTTTTCATTAAAGCCTTTATTGTGGGTATTTATTAGAACCGCCTCAAATGAGTACCCACAGCATAGGTTTTTATGGAGAAATAAGGAGAGCAATCCTTCAATTATCACAAAATACTTACCTTATCTGTTGCTATGGTGTACAACAATGTAATTTGTGGGTGCTCTTTAGAAACGCGTCATTGACACGGTTCCAACAAACACCTACAATCTGTGTTTGAAGCAAAAATAAAATGCCTCCGAGCAAACCCCACTATTTCCTGTAAAGTAGGGTTATACTCGGCTATGGATGGCAGGAACCCCGATTTGTGTTGAAAAGTGCGGTTTGCAGAGATCTACAATGTAGTTCCTGCTCAAAAGCGTATACATGTACATGGATGTACACGGCAGCTGTCATAATCTGAAATCGATTATTATTTTTACATTAATCGATTTTCGATTATTTCATCTACATCTAAAGGTCGGGTAAAAGTCCCACAATATTGGCAGTAAAGTCTCCTAAATGACCTAAATTTGTGTTGACGGGGACAAAAAACATCATCAAAACAAACAAATTATTATAGTTGCCGTTACATGTAAAAATTAGAAAATTGAGCGGGATTTCTTCATTTTCGACCATTACTGGGCAGGTTTTAATTCCGTTTTACTTCTATTTTTAGCTTTTGATGCCCACAAGTACACCAACTGCTCCAAGCAACGGATCACAACTTCCGCCTACGTCATGCTGTGAAAATGGCCGACCAATCATAACCGACCCACACACCGGCCAAAGTGTTTGTTCTTGTCAATACGGATCCAGTTTTCTCAGTGCTTACAGTAGAGTGCCCGGACTTGGTGACAGCATGTACACGTCACCTCATTACGCTACACAGGGTTATATGCCCTTGAATACGGACTCTTCAGCATTTTACTCACCGTTGGTAAGTTTAAAAAACATCCCATCACTGTCAGGCATACAACGTGTAGGCAAACATCACCCCTAACGTCGAGGCAGCGGCATCATCACGCTTACACGCCCGTGGAATGAACATCCCCGTAAACCCCACATTATATACCGAAAAATGGGGTTTTCGGGTTTAAATATTACTTTTTCTTATTTATGCTGCGACAGCAGGCCTTGAGATATCATTTCATCTCAATGTCGGATAAAAGTCCCAGAAAATTGGAAGCAACGTCTCCAAAATGACCTATACAGTGTTGACGGGGACGTTAAACCTCAGATCAAACAAAAAAAACAAACACAATTATTTCTGCTCCAAGACATAGGTTGTGGGTACTCCTTAGAACCGCCTCGTTGAGGCGGTTCTAACGAGCACCCACAACCTATGTTTCATGTTAAACGGAGAGAGAAATATCGCATTTTTGTTCCTCAGAAAATTGATCATCTTGAAGATGTGAGAGAATGTACTATATCGCATGGGTGTATTATCTTAATAATTACGTTGCATCGACGTATGATGTAACATCGAAGTTGACGCCACGTTGCTTAAACGTCATGTGCCCACTGGAATAATAATAGGCAGCGATTACCCAGTCTTTTATAGGGTGCATAAACTCGCCTGTCGCGACAGCTGGGATATATGGTTAGTCGAAGTGCATAACTTGCTAGTTTGAAAGTCTGAGCAAGGATTCAAGGAATAGGATCAAGATTTTCTTTTTTATCGTTTGAAATATGGTCGCAACTGCGTGTCATATAAAATTTCGTCATCCTAAATTTAGAAATTTGTAACCTATACGTTGTATTCGTCCGACGGTCTGTGACGGACCAACGTTTTTTTTTTTTTTCTTTTTCAAAACCATATGTCACAACATTCTTCACCCCTAAGTCTTTATTTGTTTGAGCTGACGTTTAACGCCCCGTCAACATTATTTAGGTCATTTTGGAGACGATGCTTCCTATTTTGTGGGGCTTTTCCTCATTTCCCTATATAAACGCATGTTGTGTGTATTCATTAGAACCGCCTCCACAACATAGGTTTTAACGGAGATTTGACAAAAACTATCCTTCATTTATCACAAAATGCGAGCCTGATCTGTACCTTTGAATTATGCTGCGAGGCGGTTCTAACAACCCTCTACAATCTATGCATATATGCGAAAAATATCAGACATTGTAGATATCAGTAGCTGTCCATTATCTCACATGGGCGTGCTATGCTAATATGGAACAATGAAAATATATTATCAATGCTTTAAGTGGCACTTGCTTTTAACTATTTGCACAATACTTAAAATGATTTTATCCATTAAAAGCTATCATCTGCTTAAGTGTTCTACAATCTCGTGAATATACTGCGACCTCGTTATAACGCGGTTCATTATAACACGGTTTGGATATAACGCGGTTTAAAGATGGATCAAAAAAAAGTATTCTCCCAAAATGTACAGATTATATAGACAAATTTTTCTATATGATCTATACATGTTTGTTTGGATAAAACACGGTTTCTGCTTTGGATCCCTTCAATAGTGTTATAAAGAAGTTCTCATGAATATATAGCATAGAAACAATGTCATATCGCCCTCATTGCGACGCCTCGCATTGGTGGTACATGTAATATGACGTTGTTTCAGGCGCCAGACAGCGTCAACGACATTTAATGTGACGTCATATGAGTGGTCATTCCTTATAAAATTCATGAGACGAGTTTCATAAATCTCTTGTGGAATGCATACAAGTGTGCATTTAATTTTATAGCGTTCATGGAATACAGTCCGTTGTCACAACTGGGTGATAACATTTCGAATCTTTCTTTCTTTCTTGTTCTACCTTATTCTTCTTCTTCTTATGCGTCGTCGTCTTCCTCCCCCCTCCTCCTCGCCGTTGTCATTATCATCATCATCATCATCATCATCATCATCATCATCATCATCAATATCACTGTTCGTGTCCTTGAAATTTTACAGAAATCTGGTTTCTACTTAATGTATTAACTGTTTCGTATGTCATGTTTCGTCTCAAATCTGCGTTGTTTTCCTGAATCAAACATGATAGTAAAGTATCAGTGCTGCGTTTTGACGTCACAAACGTAACATCCGTGATGTTAGAGTCTTAACACGAAAAAAGAAAAAGAGAAAAAGACTTATTAATTAAGATCGAAAAAGTGGCGATTCACGTGTTGTTTGACCTCAAGGCACAAAGATACATACGGAAAAGCGAAGACTCTGAACAGCGTCATCGTTTTCCGATTTTAACAAAACGTTGATTCTTATCATGCCCCGGCAACCTCTAGTTACAAGTGTCTTACAAGCTTAAAGTCTGTTTACAAACATCATTAAGTTTATATTTGCAATCTAATAAAGCATATTTGTTTTTGATATAATATGGGACGGGAACCCGCTAAAACATGAGTATTTTCATATTTACTGCGTATCTTCTTCGAGATTAGGCGTTTCGAGGTGTCCACTGAGTTGTAAGAGGGGGCCATCCTCTTGGTTTTCGTCACCCGTATGTCTGAGAATGCATCGCCCTGTAAATATTTGCTGTTGCGCAAATCAAACAAAGGTTGACAACTTAAGATGGTTGAAGAACTTGTTTAATCGTTATTAGATGGATTGAGGATGGATTTTCATGCCTTTAAAGAGACAATGTATATGGGAGGAAAGATTGTTAAACCCATAATTTGTTAGCTTAACAACTTTTGACGCATCAGTTTCCAATTTCAGGGTTGTCATGTTTGTTTTATTCGTTGCAAGTTTTACAATAATTCATGTACTTTAAGCAAACCGTGTATACCCAGATCAGACGCCGCTTTCTGTGGCGTCAGATCTGGGTCTACACTGCTTGCAAGTATTCCATGTTTGGAACGTTAGGCATATATGGGTCGAGACAAAAGAGACCATACGAGCTAGAGAGACTTTGCTCAGAAGATTTAAGGATTCCACAAGGCAAGATATTTGTCAGAGTGACAGTTTTATTGTGAAAGGAAATTAAGCCCCTACAAGGGGAGATAAAATACCAATAGGAAAATTAGAAGTCAATTCTGGTAAATTAAAGAGAATAGAAAGACCCTCAGACGATATTTTTGTCAAGAATATAAATAGCGTATTTCGCTTGCTCCATATTTATCTCGATCGCTGTTAAAAGAAAGAACAACAAACACCCCCCCCCCCCCCCCCAAAAAAAAAAATATGTAGCTCCTACCATTGTCGGAAATAATCGCAAATCAGGAAAAGAGTCATATGTTTTATTTATTTATTTATTTATTTTAGGGGTGGGGTGGGGGTGGTGGTGGTGGGGGGGGGTGGGGGGGGTTGCGCATCCTTATTAGTGGGATCTGTTCTTAACTTGTGGAGCATTTTATTCCCCTTTTTTCAGTGGTCTCGGCTTTTACCTGAAATCCAACCGGAAGTCATAAAATGCTCACGTGTTAAATGTATAGCCATTTTAAGCAAGATCATGGCTTGGTAAGAACAATAAGCAACCGTTGAACGCCACTTAATTAGGGACAAAATGGCGCTACCAAAATAGAGGTTTTAGAAAAAAAAAAAGACAAAAAAAAAAAAAAAAAAAAATATGCTTCTCCGATTAATGTTCTCCAAATGCGCATGCGCATGATTTCTTACTGTATGCCATCTCAGAGTCTACTCTGCTTGTCAGTGAGCAGTAAAGGGTCTGGCGAGACTGCGCATGGGCACCTTTGCTACAAACACTTTTTTTCATGAGCTGGCTAAAATTGTTTCAATCTAAACTGCACTGAATCATCTTGTTAGGAACAAGATGCTGATGTATAACAGAAAAAGGTAATAATTCATAAACATTCAGCTGCTATAACAACGCTAAGAGCTATTTTAATTACCGTTGATCAAGTACATAATTGGCCACAAGAACTGTCACGTTAATTTTAATCCATTAAGGGAGGTAATCGGTATTTACTAATAAATAAATAAATAAAACGGAATAAATCAACAATTGATAAATTAATAAATTGTACAAACTAAATAAATTGTATTTTACTGACTAACTAAATAAGTAAATAAATAAATAGAGACATTTTCACTATAACAATATCATAGGGGCATGAATCACATTTTTTAGGGAAAAAAAATGATCATGTGACTGTATCTTTAATAAATAATCATATTTTCCCCTCGAAAAATGATTATCATATTTTTTTTCCACAAAAATGTGATTCAGTCCCCTATGAAAAAAAGAATACAAGGACAGTTTTGTGCATTTGAGCAACTTTCTTTCTTTTTTTTCTGTTTTTTTTTTTTTCTTTCAAATTTTTGAATAACCGTTTAAATAGCTACTGAAAACTCTAAGGCAGAGAGTAATTTAGGCCTGTGTTATTTTTAATAAAAATGTTGGGCAATTTTCGTGTGAATCGACTGCTACAGGGGTACCCAGAAGACGATTTACATGTCTGTCAAGCCTTACTTTCTCTGCAAAATAAGAGAACAATACTTAGAAAAAAGCCGTGTGCTAGTCGCGAGTGACGCTTTAAGGGTTCAGAGACGCCAAACTGGGGAGCAATAACGAACTACAAATTGGAACCGTCGGATAGCAAGCTCTGGAACCAGCGGGATCCATCAATATCAACCGCTAACTTATGATAAAACAAGTAGTCCCACTGGCAAGGTTAATTTTTCAAATAATATGTCCCGCACATGAAAAAATAAAACAAATTAACGATCCCCGCACACGCAAAAATGGCTCGGTTATTCACGCAGCCGGCTCAGTGTCTATAGCAACATGTTCAATTGATCAGCCCAGGATTTTCAGGAAGATTTTTTTTAATGAAAATTGATTTTTCAAACAAATTACAAGCGTTGTTTCAATGCAGCACCGAAAAAAATGCAATGGCAAAAGTTGTCTACTGATAAGCGTGCCTTGGAAACACCCTGATCAGACAGCGCCGTAGCGCAGTATATTCTGACACTTCGCTGTGCGCTGTTTGGATTTTGTTGACCCAACTCTGTAACGCAGCCAGAGATTTTATTCTGAATAACAGGGAAACGGGTCTGAGGCTTCGCCGGGTACGCATATCCGAGTTCCCTTTTTTCTTTTGACGCGTCACTCAATTTGCGCCGTGTCATGACAGAACATGCTTTTGCCACTTGCGAACAACAATGGAGCTCATCAGCCTGCGCATTGCGCAGGCTGATCAGCTCTTTTGTTGTTCGCTAGCGTGAATAGGACAATACTTCTAGTTTTTATAGTCAAAATTTCAAGACTCTTGCTATTCTGGGTAGTGAGCAGGCTGGCGTGTGTCTTATCTGGTCGGAAACACCGAAGGTAGGTTTTTCTTAGGACGGGACTCAGTTTATTTTATGCCAGGTCTCTTTAAAACGCCTCTTAAATCCCGCTGTGTTGAAATTTGTGAAAATCTAGCAGCAGCTAATTATTCGAGATTTCTATGGATGCGAGACAGACTGACTGACTGTCAGTGATTTTATCTGAGTTCTCTAAAATCATTTTTTATCTCCACACTAACGGTCCTTTCTGCTAGGCTGAGTGCTATTCAAGATATATCTGCAAGTGCAATTATGGACCCCCGGGGATGTATAGTGAAAGCTCTTTTTTCACAGGCCGGAGGAAGCTGGTGGTTCCGGTGTGCCATAGTAGGGGTTAACCAATGCAGTGCACATCCTTTAGCCAGAAACAAACAACTGCCCTTCTTGAATTGTGATTATGTTGTTTTAAAAAGTTTTTGTATATTCACATAATAATAATATAAATAATAATAATTATAGTAATAATAATAAAAATACTTATGTTTGAAGAAAGACCTGCTACACAAGGATATACTGCATTATTATTATTATTATTATTTATTTTATTTTTTGATAATCCAGTTCTACTGTCCTGGCAATTTTGCTTGTGTCAAGCACATGTTAGTTTTTGCAATAAAGTGAAAACAAAATGGCGACTGATTTTAAAACTAAAGTACGCCAACTGAAATTCATAAGTTCATGAACTAGTGTTGGTAGGAAAATTTAAAGGAAAAACATAAATGAATATTAAATAAACAATTTATTTTGTTGTTTTGATTGATAACGGAGAAATAATTATAATCGTTAAAAAAAATCGTAAACCGCTTAGAGGATCTAAGCCTGCCCAGGCAAAGCGGTGCGAGTCGGCCCATCCATGCTTATAAACCCTATTGGTTTCATTGGGCGGCAGGGATTGAGATGTCATTTCATCTTAGTGTCGGGTAAAAGTCCCATAAAATTGGAAGCAACGTCTCCAAAGTGACATTTACAGTGTTGGCGGGGACGTTAAACCTCAAATCAATGAAACAAACAAAGACATTTATATAACGACCGTTTGAATGGGACGAATCCTCAGCTAAAGATGAGTCGGACAAGAATAGTGTATTAAACAACTACAGTTAGCCCTCTTTATACAGAGGATCTTACATGAGTGTTCATGTATTACTGAATTTATTAAACGAGTTGAGGAAAAGGGATAAAATGCGAGGCTTTGCCGAGCATTTTATCTCTTTTTCTCAACGAGTTTAATAAATTCAATAATACATGATTCTATTTTTCATATGACATTTAAAACGTATTTTATTCACGGTTGTTTACAAAAATATCAATATTCCGCCATTAGTAAACGCGACGTCGTTAAGGACGTCGTACATGCAACTTTACGGAAGGTATCTACTAGTAGCTAATTTGCATATTTAATCTACTAGTGGATTATCGAAAAAATTACATGGCGTTATTACACTTTCAGACGCGACGTCATATGATAAATCGACATTCGATATAACGACATTTTTGTTATAACGACCATATCAATAGATCGAATCTTTAGATCAGAAAGAGACGATTACCGAAGATATTCAAGAACATTGTTATTTTTTTAAAATTCTAAGAAACAAATGTCGTGGATATTTGTTAAAATCGCCTCGGCGAGGCGATTCTAACAAATGTCCACAGCATTTGTTTCTGGTAAGTTAAGGGAAAAAGTCCTATATTACCTATAATACATCGCCCCCGTCCATCGGGGCTTGAAGAAATAGATTGGGCTGCATGGTGCTTCCACGCAGAGCTGAAACTGGCTACACACGAGTACTGGTAAACCGCTTAGAAGGACTAAGCCTGCCCAGGCAAAGTGGTGGGAGTCAGAACGCCTAATGCATATAAGTATTTTGATTTTACTAGGCGACAGGACTCGAGATGTCATTTCATCTCAATGTCGCGTAAAAGTCCCACAAAATTGGAAGCAGATTCTCCAAAATAACCTTAATAGCGTTGACGGGGACGTTAAACCTCATTTCAAACAAACAAAACCCATCACACTCCTTATTAGAAATCTTTATAGCGGCAAATTCTCAATAGCGACAAATTGTTAGGGTGTATTTAATGTCTTACACGGGGGTCTGAGATTGATCATGAAATCTTTTCTACAGTCATTATCTCCCTTCCGCTGATTCAAGAAGGGCAGTTTTCAGTTTCTGGCGAAAGAATATGCACTGTATTGGTTAAATCCGCTTACGAAAAGTGTGGAATGGTAAATTGACGGGCTCAAAAATGTCCTAAAATATATAGTGTTCACCGGGACGTTAACTCCTTGAATACAATACAAAATGGGGATCTACTCTGTATTCACAGCATATATTTCTTGCGGTAAATGAGAAACAAGCGATTCGTTTATCACCTGTCATTCGCATCACAAAGACACGCCATTATTATTTTGACCCCCTTGAACCCCACTTTTATACAGAAAAAAAAACTGGGGTTTACAGGGGTAAACCTTATTTTTCTTAGTTCTGCTCTAAAATATAGATTGTGGGTACTCATTAGAACCGCCTCGATGAGGCGGTTCTAACGAGTACCCACAATCTATATTGCAAGCAGAAATAAGAAAAATATCACAATTTTTCATCTTAAATTTTTCGTTTTGCTAGCGATAAAGTGTACAATGTATTTGTATAGGCGTCTTTTCGTAATGATTGGATGCTTCATATTGTCGAATTCTTTTGAATGACACGATATTTAGGAACGAATGCGGCCGTTGTGAAGCGAGCCTTCTCTATCATGAATGTTTACCAGAAAATAAGAAAAAATCGTGAAAGTGCTGAAATTCATTTAGGATTTCAAATGATTTATCTTTACTTTGTATCATCAATAATTTCATTCATTTCACTCATCAACTGTTCATTTTAGCTTGTTATACATAGAGCAGACATGTGTTCAGATTCTATCTCACGAGATACCGAGATTGCTGCTTTTACGACGAGCCGCGCCGAGCAAAAGCATGTCTTCTGTTATATAAGACCGGCAAGGGCTCAGATCAGACTGCTTTGCTTGTTGGTTTTGTTTGATTTGAGGTTTAACGTCCCCGTCAAGACTGTAAAGTTCATTTTGGAGACGTTGATTCCAATTTTGTGGAACTTTTACCCGACACTGAGATGAAATGACATCTCAAGCCCTGTCGCCCAATGAAACCAATAGGGTTTATAAGCATGGACGGACCAACTCGTCCCGCTTTGCCTGGACAGGCTTTGATCCTCTAAGCGGATTACCAGTACTCGTGTGCGGGTCGGTTTCAGCTCTGCGTGGAAGCATCATGCAGCCCATCTATTTATTCAAGCCCCGATGGGCGGGGGCCGACAGATAAGACTGCGTCAGACTCCTATGAGCATAGAATGGCTCCCGGCTTGTTCATAATTTGGTCATTTTAAACATTAGACTTTTTATTAGTAATTGGTTAATGTATCTGACTGATTGTAGTTGAGTTCTCTCAGGTGCTGAAGATAATGTAGAAACATAGTCAAGGGAGAGCACTCTATCTTTGTTAGAAACCCTACAACTCAAAGCCGGGAGCCAGGCTACTGTAAACTCAGTCCATCTGAAAATGGGATCTACTCTTAAAGGAAAGAATTTGCTTCTAAATTCTTTCCTTTAAGAGTAGACGCTCCTAAGGTTTAAGAGTACTCGTAGACCCCTATCAGTATGGGCGACAGAATATGTTTAAAAGGGTTTCCTCCCCTTCCCCTGAAATCGGCAATATTTCGTCCCATTCTGATATACTATTGGAGAAATAACTCTGAGAAGAATCTGTCAGAACCAAGTCTAAAGACAGACACAGTCCTTCATTAAATTAGAAATGTTGTTTTGTTAATTTAGGATTTCACAAATCATACTCGTGTACGGTCGGATTCAGCTCTGCGTGGAAGCATAATGCAAACCATCTACTTCTTCAAGCCCCGATAAGCGGGGTTGATCAACGACCATATATAGTCAATACAAAGGAACTGTGAATTATTCGGGCGCAAGATTGCATTGTTTTTTAATCTTTTTCTACCATGTCCTTGTTTTCTTCATTCTGTATTCTTTATTCTTAACAATTCTTCATTGCACGCTCCTATTCTGAAAATTTCCATCCGTGTACATTTTTATAAATGAATTGAAAGTCTTCTGGCATTTGTGATATGCCCGCTCTTGCCAAAATGTCATTGCACGCTACTATTCTGAAATTTTCGATCCGTGTACATTTTTATAAAAGAATTGAAAGTCTTCTGGCATTTCTGATCTGCCCGCTCTTGCCAAAATGTCTATTTATTGCTCTTATAGACTGAATAACCTAAATGTCGGTAGCACTGAATATCTATAGGGCAAGGGTGGACCTTCATCATTTCCGCAATTTTAAAGTAAAAGGTCGCGGAAAACTAAATTGTTTTGAACTTCTTACATTTTTTTGCAATTCTACTTTATCAAGCCGGAGACGTCGAGAAAAATCCTGGACCTATACTTCGGAGAGTTCTTCTGGGTCGTCTCAATCAATTCACTTTCCTCCGCTTCACGGAAACTTATCTATGGTACTCGCTGTGACAAATACTGCTATAGAGCTGGCCCAGGAGCATATAATTTCATTGTGAAATTATATGCTCCTGGGCTGACCTACATGTATTTCTTAAATGAGCCCCACCAAGCGAATTTGTGTCTTCGAGCATTCCGTCATGACAAATTTTAACTGCGCATGCTCAGCCATTCAGAGGGGCCAGGGATATGGCTTTCTGTCTGAAGGTTCCTCTTGATTCACTGCTTGTATGAGCGAGCAGCGAAGGTTCTGGCGAGACTGCGCGGATGCGCAGGCTCGCCTGAACCTTCGCTGCTCGCATAGGCGATAAGTACCAAAATCGCTTGACGGGGCCCAAATAAAAATAACTTCTTGTCTCCCTTAATGTGCACCCATTCCTTAAAATTTCTAAAAACACTCCGTGAAAATTAAAATACCTGTAGTTTCATCGAAACACATTTGTCATAAATAGATAAGTTCTGTTGAACATCTCAAACAATTTGGCAGTGATCTTGAAAACTTTCTGTTTTAATGGCATACCTGCCAAAATGAACTGAAGCAAGTAGAATGGTTCATTTGGAAGTAAGACGATAAGATAAAAATCCAATTTTTTTGTATCATTCCGACTATGAACGTAATTGTGGGTACTAGAGGTTATGTAATGTTACAGATAGCTGGAGCCAACTGTAGCAATCTGTTAACAACAATTAGGATGTCAAAATGCTTGTTTCAATAGGTCTGGCAATGCCATGTTGATTTTGGGGTCGATTGTCAATCAACCTAAAGTTACCACCATGCTAACAAGTCCGTGTAATAAACAGCCCCCGGAAAACCCAGTTTATATAGAGAAATCTGGGGTTTACAGGGATATACATCATTTTCTTGCACATCAGACAAGAAAATCCGTGATTTTACCCTGGGATAGAAATTTATGTTCTGACCCCGGTGTTCCGACCCAAAATCGAAAATAATCGCGTGTTTGATAAATGCACTGGTTGATTACGACCTCGTATGCACCGTTGTTAAGGTTGACGTCACAGCAACGTCACTAAACATTCCTGAAGTGTCAACACAATATGGCAGACGTTGGTAACCGAAGTGATTGCAGCATTAAAATCCGCGCTAAGAAATGGAAGGTATGCAAGAAAAAGAATCCAATATGGGTGTGAGGGGATGGATGGAAAAATCCGTCCCTCGGGATCACTGTCCGGCATCACTCGGCAAGCCTCGTGATGCCGGACAGTTACCCTTGGGACGGATTTTTATATAAGATTCTTATATTCCTTATTTCTGTTCATAGACATGTGTTGTGGGTGCCCGTTAGAACCGCCCTGAGGGGTACAAAGTGGGGTTTGAATAGGATATCATTACATTCATAACGTGATAACTCAAACGTTTGTAGAAACCTCAGTGGTGTAGTGGTTATGCTACTCGCCTTGTAAACCAGGAGTCGCAGGATCGATACCGATCTTCTTCCAGACTTTCGGATGAGTCTTTAAACCGATGTCCTGTCTTGGTATGACCTTAGCTGTTGAGGAGACGTAAAATTCAAACACTCACTCACTCATACTTTTGTACAGAAGATCCGCGTTATAACGGCATTCGTTATAAAGGCAAAACACGTTATAACGACAATTTAAAAGGAATGAATTCTTAGCTCAAGATCTAGCCTTGATTTCGAGCGGCTTGGGCTTCTCTCGGGTTGGAAATGCCCATATCAGATCCGTAGTAATGAAAGATTCTTGTAATTTAATACTCCAAGAAACAAATGTTATAGACATTTGTTAGAATCGCCTCATCGAGGCGATTCTAACAAATTTCTATAACATTTGTTTCTTGGAGTAATTATGTGGAAAAGACCTTTTATTACCTTTCATTATCCTACCTCTGAACTGGGATTCTTTACAACGGCATATTCATTATAATAGCACCGGCCCCGATAGCTCAGTTGGTAGAGTGTCCGCTCCGGGGAACGGGAGGTCTCGGGTTCGATCCCGGGCCGCGACATACCAAAGTCGTTAAAAATGGTACTAGCTGCTCCTCGCTTGGCACTCAGATTTACGGGGTAGAGCTAGGACTGGTCGATCCAGTGTCAGGATAATGTGACTGGGTGTGGTATCATGTAATGTGTCTGGGACATGATACTTCAGTGAGGCAGCAATATAAACGTGAGCATTGAGCTCCCTGTCGCAACCAGACACCGTCGTGATATGACTGAAAAATTGTTGAAAGCGACGTTAAACCCGAATTCACACACACACACACACACACACACACACACACACACACACACACACACATTATAATAGCACAATAATTGGGAACAAATACTGCCGTTATAACGCAGGCCCTCTATATATCAATGACCTTACATTATATGTAAGCGAAAATGGCAAATACAATGAATTATACACATAGATAGAGCAGTCCTGTTACGGACGGACACATGTATTATGTACCGTTTATATTTAAATAATGATAAAAACTTGATCATAACAAGATATCTATCTGACTGTCTTGGTGAAAGTGTTACAAACAATACCATGTGATATCTAAACACGCGATATATAAGATAAAATGTTATTATACAGATTGCAAAATCGTAGATGTGCCAAAAAACATACATGTTTCTGACATCAGCCCTGACCAGTATCAGCAATAATATATCTTCTTCTTTAATATAGTGTATCATCATCATCATCATCATCACCATCATCATCATCATCATCATCATCATCATCATCATCATCATCATCTTCTTCTTCTTCTTCTTCTTCTTTTTTCTTCTTCTTCTTCTTCTTCTTCTTCTTCTTCTTCTTCTTCTTCTTCTTCTTCCTTTTTTTCT
This sequence comes from Lucinisca nassula, assembly GCA_963580285.1. NCBI lineage: Eukaryota > Metazoa > Mollusca > Bivalvia > Lucinida > Lucinidae > Lucinisca > Lucinisca nassula. The sequence goes on along the minus strand of OY757017.1, from coordinate 66,032,589 downwards.
TCTTTTTCTCCTTCTTCTTCTTCTTCTTCTTCTTCTTCTTCTTCTTATTATTATTATTATCCTTATTATTATTATTATTATTATTATTATTATTGTTGCTTTATTAGGGTAATTCTAAAAGACGATAAAGTCTATATAAAGAGAGAAAAACTATGTATAAATAGCCATGTAAACTGTATAAACACTGACCGGCATTGAGATGCCTGATTTACATGTACATGTAATGGTGTCTTTTATTAATCAATGCTAACATTTTCAGATGAAAATTTGCGATACTGCTCTTATTTCTGTGCCAAAAATTTATTGTAGATGCTCGTTAAGGATAAGATGGTTCATAACGAGACCCCAAAATTAACCCTTATCTTGCTGAATATCCATTTAAGCCACACCCATTTCCGTCTATCAACCAATCAAATTACTTGATGAAATTTATTGCTACAAATTCATAAATTCATAAACTGAATGCCAAACAGCGTAGATCCTGATCAGATGGCTTCTTCAGAAGCCATCTGATCTGGATCTACACTGTTTGCAAAGATAGGGGTTGTCGTGAAAAGCAAGATAAGGGTTAATGTTTTTGAGCATGAACAAGCAAAATTATGAAAACCCTTGTAAACCACATTTTTGGGGTTGATTATATAGACTAGAGGATAACTGTATTGAAAGTTGTCTTTTCTGGAGGTAAATCCATGGAACTCGTTTTACGGCGACGCGTCAGCGGAGCCTTAAAACGGAATTAGCGACCGTAATTGTCATTTGGGGAGGTAAATCGATCGATTTCGTTTTATGGCGACGCGTCAGCGGAGCCTTAAAACGGTATTAGCGACCGTAAAACCGACGCTTTACTTCCCCACATGACAATTTTCAATACAGATATCCCCATTCTATTGCACTTATTCGGTTGTTTTGTTAAAATTCGTACTGTTCTTGTGCAAAGCGACAAGCCCAGTGAGCTGCGTAAAACCAAATGTCAGCCAATAAAAAGCGACGTTACGTGATGATGTCGAATTTCCGACAGTAGTTCGCAGAACATACTGTCGCAAAAATTCTTGACGTTATCCAACCAGACGTCGCGTTACATATGAAGTGCATTGGAATTGTCAATCGACCCAAAGTTGCTAAGCACCACTGTGCTGATATTCCCGTGACTATCATTGATTTGAAGGAACTTATAAGATAACGATTATTTGAGCCCCGCCAAGCGAATTTGGGTCTTCGAGCATTCCGTCATGACAAGTGTTAACTGCGCATGCCCAGCCATTCAGAGGGGCCAGGGATATGGCTTTCTGTCTGAAGGTTCCTCTTGATTCACTGCTTGTATGAGCGAGCAGCGAAGGTTCTGGCGAGACTGCGCGAATGCGCAGGCTCGCCTGAACCTTCGCTGCTCGCATAGGTGATAAGTACCAAAATCGCTTGACGGGGCCCATTTATAGAAAAATAACTGCGCTATTCTTGTCCTTGTAATATCAGAGTGCTGTATAAAAGAAAGCTTATTGAAAACATTCACTCTGCGCATGAGCTAGGACAATAGAAAATTTCTGTTTGTTTGTTTGTTTGATTTGAGGTTTAACGTCCCCGGCAACACTGTTAAGGTCATTTTGGAGACGTTGTTTCCAATTTAGTGGGACTTTTACCCGACATTGAGATGAAATGACAACTCAAGCCCTGTCGCCCAATGAAATCAACAGGGTTTATAAGCATGGACGGACCGACTCGCACCGCTTTGCCTGGGTAGACTTAGATCCTCTAAGCGGTTTACCAGTACTCGTGTGCGGGTCGGTTTCAGCTCTGCGTGGAAGCATCATAAACCCCATCTATTTCTTCAAGCCCCGATGGGCGGAGGCCTATGACATTAAAAGACTGTTAGCTTAAAATGTACAGGCTTTTCTCATAATTTTCATGTTTGTTTTTTTTTACAGAATGCAGCTCACTATGACACGTTAAAAGAAGCCCCAGCTGATGCATGGCGGGGCATCACCCAGCCTACAGCCTGTTATCCCTATGACCCGACCATGGCCGCTTACCCTTACCCTAACACGTGAGTAACTTTCCTTTCTTTCATTATTATTTTTTTATAATGTTTCTACTGCCCTTTCTAGATTATTTCACTTATATCGAGCCGATCCTTAATCAGTTCCCAGAGACAAAATTCTCCTTCGTTGCGGAATTTGGCGTCTGACATGTGACCCAAGCGAGGCACACACAGTGCTGAAAGAGCAAGCGCTCTTACCCTCTAGGCCACTCGTATTTATTTATTAATTAATTTATTTATTAGCATTATCCGATTTACTTCCAGACACGCTTGTGTAGCCAATTCATGTTGCTAAGGTGCGTATTTTGTAATAATTGAAGGATAGTTTTCCTTATTTCTCCATATAAACCTGTGTTGTGGGTATTCATTAGAACCGCCTCGTCGGGGCGGTTCTAATGAATACACACAACATAGGTTTTTATGGAGAATTGACAAAAAACTATCCTTCAGTTATCACAAAATACCATCCTTATCTGTTGCTATGCAACTGATAGATCTGGAGTCAGTTGGTCAAAACTAACGACGTCGTTAGTCAACGTATCTTTAAAACTTTGATCATTTAATATGGCAGATTTTCTAATACTTTTGCTGAAAAATATTAAGCAACTAAATGCGGAAGCTGCACACATTTTGTTCGGTAAAATTACCAAAAAATATTTAGATATTGCAGTTGCTAAAAGAGCAATCAATATAACCATTAACGAGGTCGTTAAGCTATTGAGGCTTTGAAAACCTGGAGCCAGACCTTGCTTGAAGCGACCTGAAGGCCTGTCTTACAGAATGAATGGATGAGACTGTGCATAGACACAATCTCGCCAGTCCTTCGCCGCTGGCCCAATACGAAAACACGCATATTCAATGTTTTTTTGTTTTTTTTTGGAAAATATTATCACCCCAAAAATGAAAATTTTCTCGGAAAAAAAGTCTGATATTTTCATATTTCTGCTCCAAAAATAGATTGCGGATATTCCATAGCACCACCTCGGCGAGGCGGTTCTAACGGGAACCCACAATCTATGTTTTAAGGAGAGATAAGAAAAACGATGATTACCCCTGGGGTTTAAGGGTTCAAACTTATATAGGCGTGTTTTCGTGATGATTTTGATTATGAAAGTTTTCTTTTCGAATCTGCTGTCACATTTATTTATTAATCTATCTACCTATTTATTTATTTATATTGGTCAGACTTGAACTGCTGTTGTTATTAGCTGATGGTGGTAAAATTTCTATGTATATTCTTATACGAATGGGCAATAAACAGATGCCTTTCATAACCAGTGTTATTTATTTGAACATAATGTTCTCTTAACATTTCCATATTTTGACTTTTCTAACGAGCACTCACGCAAAAGAAGGAAAGGAACAATACCACACGTTTTAAAATGAAAATGAAACGTCATTTTAGTTTTTAAGGGCAATGGGAACACTGGACAGATTTGTCCGCCATTTTTCAAAGGGATACAACTTTCGAGACTTCCTGTTCGTTTTTCTACAAGCCCTGCCCACCCGAAGAGGGGGTCTACTCTTAAAGGAAAGAATTTGCCCCATAGGAGCAAATTCTTTCCTTGAAGAGTTGACCGCTATTGACACGGGTGACAAACACACTGTTGCAGGAGTTGCCTCCCCTGAAGGTGTTCCCATGCTCTTACTCTATCTTTTCAGCTATGGCGGAATGGACCTGAATGGTGCTGCACGGCGCAAAAATGCCACACGTGAAACCACAAACACATTAAAAGCATGGTTATACGAACACAGAAAAAATCCCTACCCAACGAAAGGAGAGAAAATAATGTTGGCAATAATCACAAAAATGACACTGACCCAAGTTTCCACGTGGTTCGCTAACGCTAGACGGCGGCTTAAAAAGGAGAACAAAATGACGTGGTCGCCTAGAAACCGATGTGGCGATGACGATGATGACGGCGATAAAAGCAACGATGAAGGCAATGACAACGATGATAACAAGGATGCAGTAAAAAGCAACAACGAAGCGAGTGAGAAAGAAACAGAAAATAACGGTAGGAGTTAAAATTAGCGGTAACACATCCGGGCGTTTCCCGGTCACCAACTTGATAGTACGAGAGCACGCCTATTCAAGTATATTGAAAAGGAATTACCAGAAAAAAAACAACAGCAAAAAAAAACAAAAAAAAACAAAAAAAAACATAAAAATGATATTTTTCACATTTTTCTCAAAAAAGAACCTCCCAAAGATTTTGGGTACTCGTTAGAACCGCCTCGGGTTCTAACGAGTACCCAAAATCTAAGTTTTTAAGCAGAAATAAGAACAATACATAATTTATACCCTTGTAAATCCCAGTTTACCTGCATATGAAAGTGGATTTTAAGGGAGTCAAAATTATTTGAAAGTGGATTTTAAGGGGGGAGGGGGGGGGGGGTCAAAATTATATAGGCGTGTTTTCGTGGCGGGAAATGTGTGGTGTTTGCCTTATTTCTGCTTCAAACATAGATTGTGGCTGCTAACGAGTAGTGCCTTCCAGTGACCAATGTTAAAGAGTAAAAATAAAGAGAATAATGTTAACCCCTGTAAACCCAAATTTTGTCTGTAAAAGTTGGGTTTACAGGGGTCATGACAATTTATAAAATTCTCTCAGATTCCATGTATATATTGTGGGTTTCATTAAAACCGCCACATTGAACTCAGTGAGAAGGTTCTGACCAGTACATGTATCCACAATCTAAGTTCATAAGTCCAGATAAGAAAAAATATTTATTCACATGACTATTGTGTATGTACATGGGATTACAATGTAATACGGGGTTTACAAAGATGACTAGTTCGCTACAAAAGTCTTTACAATAGCCGATTATGAAAAATTGGCATACTAAGAACTAGAGGATCTTACATGAGTGTTCATGTATTATTGAATTTATTACACGAGCTGAGGAAAAGGGATCAACGAGTTTAATAAATCCAATAATACATGAACACGAATGTAAGATTCTATTTATCATATGACTTTTAAAACGCATTTTATTCACGATTTTTAACAAAATGTCAATATTCCGCCATAAATAAACGCGACGTCGTTAAGGACGTCGTACATGTAACGTTATTAGGCGTATCTAACGAATTTGCATATTTAATCCACTCGAATTTATTGCATGGCGTTATTACACTCTCAGACGCGACGTCATTTGATAAAACTTTATATTGAAACGAATAAAAATGTATAGATTATATAGAAAAATGACCATTTATGTTTCTATATAATCATACGTTTTTGGGATCCATCTTGAAACCATGTTTTAGCCATAACCGTGTTTTATTACGAACGGTGTTACAATGAGGTTGCGGTGTATTAGTAAAGACTAGCGTAACTATAAATACCGGTTACCTGAATTTCGTAAAATACAGTTAATGTCATTTGGACGCTGCTGCGCTTATTACCTTTTTGTCAATTGTCAAACAATCGACCAAAAGTGCCTATACATGTACAATGCTATACGGAAACATGTTGCGTTGCAGTGATTTGGAAGTAACTTGAAATGATAGGTAAAATTTAAAATTGAATTATGCACCGCAGTTTAGAACATAAATCATACACGAAACGTCCAGTTTTTGCAGTCAGACAATAACTTGTCTTTTCCTGTCAAAATGTACAGGAAATCATGTTCATTTCATGTCATAATTAGTCGCTATGATTTTCCACTTGTTTATTTTCTTTATTTATTGTGTAAGCTACAATTAAAGATAAAAAAGTGATTGTTTTAAAAACTCTTACATTCGTTCAAGTTTTTTAAATTGATTTTTTAAGTTAACGCCCGGCACTGGACCAATTTTGTCGAATTTTGGTATAAGGAAAGCTCTCTCGTGTGAGATATTATGGGATAGAAAACTCACTCATGTGAGATATTATATTTACATTCATTCCCTAAAACAGCCCCTTTCTAATGAACATGTGTGGCAGTTTTCTTAAAATTGAACCGAACAGTCCGTGCAATAAAGATGCCTCCAAACCCCTCTTTATATAGAGAAAAGTGGGGTTTACGGGAGGGGGTGTTCATTATTTTCCAAAGTGTTCCTCAAAAATATGGATTGTTGGTACTCGTTAGAACCGCCTTGAAGAAAACACAACCTGACACCCCTAAATTTTGAAATGTACTCTTGCTATATATAAGGAGGAAGATTCCATTTCGTACAAAGAGGGTTAAACTAAGGATGCTAAGATCAACTTAGCCAACATCTCAAGCAGATGAAAAGTGAATGCCAACAATAAAATCTTCTTCTTTGATCTGTTTATTTTCATAGAAATTTTTAGCTGTCAAGCTCGGAAGAGAAAAACTCCTCATTTTGAGGGATTTTTGTTAGTCTTTGGTAGACATTACGCAAACACGCCTATACAAATACATTGCCACCTTTATCGCCGAAAAAATGAAAATTTTATGATGAAAAATTGTGATATTTTTCTTATTTCTGCTCCAAATATAGATTGTGGGCACTCGTTAGAACCGCCTCATCGAGGCGGTTCTAACGAGTGCCCACAATATATATTTTAGAACAGAAATAAGAAAAATAAGGTATACCCCCGGAAACCCCAGTTTTACTACACAAAAGTGGGCTTCAAGGGGGTCAAAATTATATAGGCGTGTTTTTGTGATGGGTGAACAAAGGTTTTTACAAAGAATTTAAAATGTTTTCTGATAAAAAAATCTGCAAAACACATAAGTTGGGGCCCTCATTAACCTCAGAAAACACGCCTACATGTATATAATTCTGACACCCTTGAACCCCACTTTTATATTTATATAGTAAAAATTGGGGTTTACAGGGGTAAACCTTATCTCTCTTATTTCTGCTCTAAAATATACGGATTGTGGGTACTTGTAAGAACCGTCTCGTTGCTCTAAAATATAGATTGTGGGTACTCGATGAATATCCACAATCTATATTTTGAGCAGAAGTATGAAAAATATCACATTTTTTTTCTTTTAAAATTTTCGTTTTTTTTTTTTTTTTTTGTTTTTTTCTTGCGTTAAAATTTGCAATATATTTGTATAGGTGGTTTTCGTTATGACGAGTTACCACAATCTGCGTTTTTGACCAAAAATTGAGAAAATCTAAACACTAGTTTTTGTCTATATAAAATGGGGTTTAATAGGGTGTTCATTACACGGACTTGTTGACATGATGAAAAATCACTGTTTCAATCAGCCCAGTCATGTCTTTTTCTGGTTTAATCAAAGGGGCGACAACGTGTGACCCCATCAATAATCTACTTGACTCTGGAAGGAAAAATTCTTCGACAGCCCTTTGGTAACGCGATACCCTCATTGACCTGGACAAATATTGACTTAATCAACCGCTTTTGACCAAAACTGACAAATAAGTTGACATCTTCTCGCCCTTAATAATGCGTTCCATGGCGAGACAGAAAAATCCCATGCAGTTCTGTCATTAAGAGACTTAGTTTCGGGCTTAGCTTTCTCAAATATTTGCTGTAGCGTCTAAATCAACCCACTGATAGCATTTGGCATCTTTAATTGAAAACTGAAGGGAGGGCTTTAATCAAATTCTCATAAAAGCTTGCTCGTTTCAATGAGACGGGTAATTTAGTGGGAGAAATTTCTGATACGGTAATCATGAAGTATATTATTCCGCGATGCCTGCGTTTTTGGGGGTCTGAAATAACATAATTAAAGAAACGCATGCATCATCAGGGGAGACAAGTCTTTTTTCAAAACTATCGTGTCTCCTGAGGATAACAAGCCCGTGTAAAGAACGGCCCTCTGAACCCACTTTTATTTCGAGAAAACTGACGTTTACAAGGATATATATAATTTTCCTTCTTTTTAGCTCAAAAACTAACGAACACTCGAAATCTATGTTTGGACCAGAAATTCGAAAATTATCACTCATTTTCATCAGAAAAAAACCCCAACAAATTCTGGAAATAAAAATAAACGCCATTTAATACATGGGTGTGTTATTGACTCATATTTTTCAGGAGTTACCAAGATTTCAGGCTTTTAGAGCTGGATATTTTTCTTGATGTTAGGCTTTTAGATTTTGATTTTTTGTTACTTTAGTCCGTTTTAAAAACTATTTAACCCGAATCCTGCTGAATAAATTTATTAACCCACACCCATTTCTGTCTGTAAGTCAACCAAATTACTTGATATTCTCACAAACTGCATTACAAACTGTGTAGATCCTGATCAGATGGCTTCTTCAGAAGCCATCTGATCTGGACCTACACTGTTTGCAAAGGTAATAGTTGTGTCTTGTTCATCTGGATAAGGGTTGAAGCTGCAAAAAACGGGCCTTTCAGACATGGAAAATCGTGGTCAGAGTGAGGCCTGTTGTTATATACCCAGGAACATGTAAGAGACTTGTAAGCTTCTGGCCTACCTTATCAAAAAGCTTTTGGCTCTTGAGATCATCAAGAAAAGACGCCTACCGGTATATAATTTTTACCCCCTTGAGCCCCACTTATATATGGGGTATACAGAGGTAAACCTTATTTTCATATTTCTGCGCTAAAATATTGATGTGGCGGTTCTAGCAGAAATAAGAAAAAATATCACAGTTTTTCATCTTAAATTTTTCCATTTTCGGCGGCAAAATTTACATTGTACAGTAAAATTCCTATATTAAGACCACCTTTGCGACTGTTCAAAAGTGGTCTTAAAGACCACTTTTGAAAGTCCCAAAGGTGGCCCTTGACCCGAGGACATTGTAGGCAGAAAACACAATGACAAATTTAGTGTACCATTCGAAATAAGCTTTTTATAGCAGTATGAATCCTAATTTTAAGTGGTCTTAATAGCAGAATTTCACTGTATTTTGTTGGCCCCCGCCCATAGGGGCTTGAAGAAATATATGGGCTGCATGATGCTTCCACGCAGAGCTGAATCCGGCCCGGACACTAGTACTGGTAAACCGCTTAGAGAATCTAAGCCTGCCCAGGCAAAGCGGTGCGCACGAGGCGGTCCGTCCATGCTTATAAACCCTATTGGTTTCATTGGGCGACAGGGCTAGAGATGTCATTTCATCTCAATGTCGGGTAAAAGTCCCACAAAATTGGAAGCAACGTCTCCAAAATGACCTTTACAGTGATGACGGGGACGTTAAACCTCAAATTAAACAAACAAATACACAGGTAAACCTTATTTTTCATATTTCTGCTCTAAAATATAGATTGTGGGTACCGTTAGAACCGCGGTTCTTGTATCCTCAATCCGTATTTAAGAGCAGAAACAAGAAAAAAATATCACAATTTTTCATCATAAAATATTACTTTTTCGGCGGTAACATTTACAATGTATTTTTCGAAAGTTTGCCATAATTTTTCGACATATTGCTCATTAGAACCCTCTCAACGTACTTTTTATAGCAAATATAAGGAAAAATGTACAAACCCGGAAACATGAAAACAACAACAGCAAGCACAACAATAACAGCAACAGAAAAGCCGCTGCTATTATTTGATTTAGATGTTAATTTCTCTAATTACCGCGAAGCTTATCGCAGTCCAAATGTTTGCGTTTAAGAAAGAAATCAATACATAAAAACACTAATAAATTAATGTAATTTACAGTATTATTGTGTCAAAATTTTCTGGACAGGTTGCCACAGAAACTGTCACGTGCTTCATCTAGGCGCACGTGCTACAACACTCCCGTGTCATAACAACGATTGCTCGATTCAACAACATTAGAATATCTTGCATTGTCAATGTTCAGTCAATTTTCCCTAATTATTAAGAGGCAGTTTCGTTTGATTTTGTCGTTAGTTCAATTCAAATTCGCGATCGCCACGGTGTTTTCTCCTACCGCGGAGTTATTAGAAATTAGTCCGCGAATGGCTGCCATTTCTTATACATGGACGTACGCAGTGAGAATAAGACCGACGGTCGGTTACTTTTGATCATTGCAAATCGCTTTCATTGTAATCGCATATCATAATTTTGTCGATTTTTCTCAGCATACATTCATGCTTGGGTTATTTCGAATCGTTAACGTTGTCTGTAGGCTTTGTAACTACTACAAAAGCTTTGGGAAATGTTTCCGGCCATTTCAGGGGCTTAGGTTTGCTGTTAATAATGAAGGAAATAAAATGTTTTTAGCGTAGAATTATTGTAAAATTAGACAGGACAACATATCTGTCATGACAAATGTATGTTCATTTTCATAATGTCAGGATTAATTAAAGCTATATCTTCAATCAAATTCAAAATTTTATTCCCGGCATCACGTTATGACATCACGTTATCATCTCAATAGTTCATGCAATGAAAAACATTTTTTTGCACATCAGATGATAATAAGGAAATCCATAATTTTAGCTTGGGATAGAAAGTCTGTTCTAGCCCAGGTGTTCTTACCCGAAATCGAGGCGGTTATAACGAGTACCCACAATCTATATTTTAGAGCAGAAATAACAAAAATAAGTTTTATCCCAGTAAACCCCAGCTTTACGTTCAAGGGGGTAAAAAGTATACAGGCGTGTTTTTCATGATACGTGGCCAGTTACAAATGTAGAAATATCTAGTGTCATTTTTTGCTGGAAAACATGTGAGTAGCTTATGCATTTGCAGACGTTATTCACATTTTTCACCATTAAATATCGCAAGTAGCTAATGGTCTAAGTTTAACTATCCGTTAACATATGGCACCGTAAGATAATGTATTAAGAAAATGGGCGTATGGCAATAGCACAAATATAAATAAATGAATCACTGGATAAATAAATGATTTTGTTTGTTTGATTTGATGTTTAACATCCCCGTCAACACTATATAGGTCATTTTGGAGAAGTTGCTTCCAGTTTTGTGGGACTTTTACCCGACATTGAGATGGATGACACCACAAGCCCTGTCGCTCAATGAAACCAATAGGGTTTATAAGCATGGACGGTCAGATTCGCACTGTTTTGCCAGGACAGGCTTAGATCTTCTAAGCAGTGTGCAATCGGTTTCAGCTTTGCGTGGAAGCATCCTGCAGCCCATCTATTTCTTCAAGCCCCGATGGGCGGGGGCGAAATGAATCAATGAATGAATGAATGAGTGAGATATCGCAACAATATTACCAAACTTAAAAAAAGTAATATATTATTGAGACCCTTGCTTTTCAGCCTTTTTTCTTTAAAAGAAAGAAACCCAATTTTTTGACAAGTTGAAATAAAGTGAATATTAATTGTTTTTTGTCTTGCGGAAAAAATATTTTGTTTGACATAAGTTGTCTCTTTAATAATATTGTGTTTGTTTTATTGATAACATAGTCATCGTACTTGTCACATTTAATAACTCGTTATGAGCCAATCGCCGTTATGCGTTAAAATACTCCGGTAGACCGGCATTCAATTTTAAGTCGCGGCAAAGAAAAAAACCGGTCTTTAGCGGCATGTTTTTGTTTGTTTGTTTGATTTTAAGTTTAACGTCCCCGTCAACACTGTAAAGGTCATTTTGGAGACGTTGCTTCTAATTTTGTGGGTCTTCTTCCGACATTGAGATGAAATGACATTTCAAGCCCTACCGCCCGATGAAACCAATAGGGTTTATAAGCATGGGCTCGCACCGCATTGCCTGGGCAGGCTTAGATCCTCTAAGCGGTTTACCAGTACTCGTGTGCGGGTCAGTTTCAGCTCTGCATGGAAGCATCATGCAGCCCATCTATTTCTTCAAACCCCGATGAGCGGGGGCTTGTCTTTAGCATGTGCGCAAAGCGAAGACTCAGATGAGACTACGCATGCGCGCAGTCTCATCTGAGTCTTCGCTTTGCGTTGGATGGCTGCATATTCTTTCAGTCAGACGGAGAATCTTGAATTTTGACTCCCGTGTGGGTAGGCGGGCTGTTTGTGTGTCCTTTTTGGTGACCGCTTGTGGTGGAAAACTTGTTTTTGGATGTAGCGGCCCATTTGTATTTTTTCTTTCCGGTAATCAAACAAATTTTGGCACTTTTAATACGATAAGTAAAACTGGAGTGATATGTTTTAGCATACAACTCACTCTGTACATTAGCAAAATTTTGAAAGGTCAATTTCGCCGATTTATTACGCAAAGTGGGGGATTCAAACACCATTTTTCACACATATACATCTTCATTCAAAATTGACACTGAGTGTATACAATGGGAAATCTTCAGGGCAACTATCGACTGTTGACATTAAATTAATATTTTAAAACATTGAAAGTAAACAGTGTAAAATAGATAACTAATTCGTAGATTAACGATCCTCTCTTCTCAACAAAACTACTTAATATTTAGTGGCCGTTGACATACACACGCACGGGTTTAATCCTTTTTCACCAAATGGAATCTTCCTCCTTATATATACCGGGAGTCCGTTCCAAAATTAAAGGGTATCAGGTTGTGTTTTCTTCAAAATTTACTTGGAAAATGTCGTAACTTTTCGCAAACAGTGTAGGACGTCTGAACTTGGCCTGCGCTGTTTGCCACTCACCCCTTTTGGGGTTTCCGGTACCAAATGGGGTTTAACCCTTCTCTTGCTGTTCACGAAAACCCCTATCTTTGCAAACAGTGTAGATCCAGATCAGATGACGTCTGAAGAAGCCATCTGACCAGGATCTACATTGTTTGGCATTCAGTTTATGAAGGTGTAGCAATAAATTACATCAAGTAATTTGATTGGTTGATAGACAGAAATGGTGTGGGATAAATGAATATTCAGCAAGATAGGGGTTAACAAGCCCGTGTAATAAATACAACGGATACCAAAAACGTGTGGGTCACAGTTTATAAAGATGTTGGTGAGTGAGTGTGATTTAGTTTTACGTCCCACCAACAGCTAAGGTCATACGGAGACGGGACCTCGGTTTAAAGACTCATCCGAAAGTCTGGAGAAGCCCGGGATCGATCCTGCGATCCCTGGTTTACAAGGCGAGTAGCGTAACCACTGCACCACGGAGGCTTCTATAAAGATGTTGGTACTTAATAGAACCGTCTCAATGTGGCGGTGCGGTTCTAACGAGCTCTCTTAATCTCTTAATCTATATTAAAGGTATAAACAAGAGCACCGCATGCGGGTGCCAACGCTCGGCTGCCGCCCCTTTTCATAATGAACAACTAGTCCGAGTTTCAAGTAAATATGTTTAGTAATGACAGAGATATTACAAAATTTCCATGTTTTTGCACGACACATACGAAAATGTCCAAGTTTTTGCACGACGACGACGCCAGAGCTATGACACTACCTCGTCGTTTTCTTCGAAAACAGCCGAGCTAAAAAGGAAATTTTCACAAATGTCAATAAAAATATGTCATTTTCAAACTAACACAGGCGACCTGTCCAGGAACAGCGGTGCGAGGCGGACCGTCCATGCTAATAAACCCTATTGGTTTCATTGGGCGACAGGGCTTGAGATGTCATTTCATCTCAGTGTCGGGTAAAAGTCCCACAAAATTGGAAGCAACGTCTCCAAAATGACCTTTACAGTGTTGACGGGGACGTTAAACCTCAAATCAAACAAAAAACTAACACAGGCGAGCTTTCTAATGCAAGGAACTAACAAAAGATCCAAGGAGCTTAGAGCTTGCCAAAAGCTTATCAGTACTTTTACCAATCAATGCACCTGTAAAATTGTTCTCATGTTTACCACCCACATACCGTACACTCGCTTGTCACTCTTTATTCGCGAAACATAAAACATTTACTCAGATCTGACTTTTAACACTGGGATTATGTGCCTGGATGCTGTGATTAAAATTAATTTGCATCTCGTAGTATCAATATTAACGTATTTTATTACTTTTGAGTACAAATCACTTTCTGTATCATTCGTCTCGCTAGAATCTCAACAATATACCTTATATCTGTATTAACCGAGAGAGGCGCGAAAATTAGTCTAGTAACATGAGCGCTGCGAAGACTCTGATCAGACTGCGCGAGTGCGCAGTCTGATCTGAGCCTTCGCTTTGCGCTGCTTGGATGCGAGATGGCACAAATCTTTCCTTGTGTAGACCGGAGAATGGCTGAGAACACAGTTTCGCTTGTCGCAGCCTATCCGATTATAATATCCGTTCTGATATTTGTATCTGTTGGATTCGGGGTCTATTTGATGTCTGTTTAAATATTAAAAGTGTCAAAATGATCTTTTTGAATGGGGAAAAGAGAATAGTGGGGCATTAAGTAGCCCAAGCCCTTGAGGACATTATTTTCTCGTCAGTGACATGTACAAGGCAGTGAAATTTCACCGTATGTATATAGACCAGACTCATTCTGTTTTAAGAAGGATTCAGTTATTCTGTATCTGTGTTTTCTACGCCCAGTGTCCTCTTATAAGAGCCCGTCTTTGGAACTGTTCAAACGTGGTCATTTGGACCCTTTTTGAACGGTTAAAACGCGGACGTAATGTAGGGATAATACTGTATTCTAATGGGACACCGTTGGCGCGGAGGTTATTAACCTCTGGGCTTTGGGGCATATGAGAGAGCCTGTGTCGTAGATTATGAAACGAAATTTGCGACTGGCACTTATGAAGGTAGTTATGCCCTAATTTTACCAAATGTTCACCTTTTTACATGTGTATGATTTACGGTCGCAAATAGCGTTTAAAGGCATTTATTCTTGTTTATTGAGGTCTATCATTTCATTACATAACATTATGTAGCCCTCAGTGCTGACTGGAGAGAGGTCCTATGTCTTCAACAGGTAAGGGTTCTCCTTGGGGAAAATCAATAATTTACTAACTGTTGACTGTAGTGTACATTATTGATTTCCCCCTTATGTACCTCAGTCAGGGGATTCAACAAAAGCTACTAATCACCCTATTAGGGGCCGCCTTTGATCTGCTAAAGATAGTATACCACAGGGGGCAATAAAACAATTATGAACACACGGTGTGTTTTGCTGTTATAGAATAAATGCCTTTAACGGCTCCGCCGCTGCGAGTGGAGCCATAAAACGAAATTTGCGCCTGACAGTTATGAAGGCACTTATGCCCTTATTTTACCAAATACAGTAAAATTCCTATATTAAGACCACCTTTGGGACTGTTCAAAAGTGGTCTTTAAGACCACTTTTGAACAGTCCCAAAGGTTGCAAAAGTGGTCTTTAAGACAGTCCCAAAAGGTTGTCTCTCATTGGGAGACAATTGGGGTGGAAAACACACAGGAAGAATAACTGAAACTTTCTCAATAAGCTTTCAAGTTAACAGCAGATTTAGTCTTGATTTAAGGTGGTCTTAATAGCGGAATTTTACATCTTTCACTGTATTTACTCTTTTGCAGGTGTTGAAAACCACTTTACAACATTGAAGGAACTAAAGCCGATCAAGTCTTACACGAGTCCACCAGATGACCGTCTCTGTTTGGATAAATTGGATACAGGAATCTCTCTTTCCCCGCCACCCTTAAAACCACAGGCAACGCTGGTACCCGATCTTCAGTTACAAGCCGATCTCAAGCGACTTGGTTCCCCGTGTTCTAACAGCAGTGATTCCGGACTCAGTGACATAAATAGCTCTCTGTCTGCAAACGGAAATGGGTCCGATCATACGGATCCCTTGAGGCCCCGTATATGGTCTTTAGCCCACGTTGCCACTTCCACCGCCGGCTCAAACTCCCTGCTTACAATACCAGAACAAAAGGACCAAAATGCAAATCTTACAACACTGAAGCCAGGAACGAATTCACTTTCCATGTCGTCATCAATGTCCATGACGTCACCATCATTCTCATCGACCGGAAACACGATGCGGCCATGGCTGGATACGACATTCAACGTCGGTTCGTCTTTGTTTACACCGATGTCTGGAACTTATAGCACACTGGGGACGCAGAGGCCGCGGGAAACGCCTCCCAACGTTGTAAATCAGAGTCTAAATAGTCTGAGTGGGCTGTCAAACCCCAGTTTGTCTCGGCCCTATCCTAGTCTCTCTTCCCTGTACACTCCTGTCAGAGACCTTACCAAACGAAATATGGATAAACTGCCGGATATATGTAGTTAGAGAAACACGACTTGTTTTTGCGATGCATTGTTTTCAATATACAGTAAAATTCCGCTTTTAAGACCACCAAAAATTTAGACAAAACCATCTTATAAAGGCTTATTGAGAATTCAGTTATTCTTTCTTTGTGTTTTCTACAGCCAGTGTCTCTTTATAAGAGACCACCTTTGGGACTGTTCAAAAGTGGTCTTAAAGACCACTTTTGAACAGTTCCAAAGGTGGTCTTATTATAGGAATTTTACTGTGCCATATTCAGTATCTGTTCTAAATGTGGCAACTAATCGGACAGGTAGTTAGACCCAAGCAGTGTCGATCCCCGATAAGACTGCTTCTTCCTGCCAGGAACACTCTGATCAGGCTATGCACCGTTTGCCAAAAACATGAAAATGCTATCATGATTCAACAGATTACCAGATAATGAAAAATGTTTCCGAATAATTAAAACAAAAGTGTTCGAATTTGTATTAAGTGAACAGATACGTTGTTCGAATAGTTGCGAATTAACGATGGTGCAACTTGGAGGACGTGGAAAAATTTCGACGACAAAATATTAATTTAAGAACGCTTATTGGAGCCGAACAGGAGAACGGTTTTTACGTTTCAAGTACATTCGGACTCAACATGGAAGCTCTAAGGGATAAAACATGGTCGGTACCTGTATGTAATATGTCTAAATAAGGTGGAACCCATTGTATGCTAGTGGACTCTTCCATTGCTATATGTTGGACAAGTCCATCTGACAGGCCTGTTTTTCGTTTTTATTCTACTTTTGACGGAAAATCCTGTTAGCAAACAGTGCAGGCCCTGATCAGACCCCGCGTCTGATCTGGGCCTGCACTGTTTGCCAAGGTACCCATTTAGGGGTTTCCCGCGTGCGATGGGTTATGATGCAATTAAAAACTACATCAGAAAATATCGTCTGTTTATATTGTCTGTTGAATCTTCTTGCAAACTTTTCAAACAAATTTTTGCATACAGACAAACATTGTGCACCCAGATCAGACTGCTCCTATAGGAGCAGTAGTCTGATCTGGGTCCACACTGCATGTTATGGATTAACATGACACAACGTTCATGCATACTTAAATTATCTCGTTTTGAGAGTTTCTACGACTGTTAAGGCTTTTCAAATGACACTGCGACTTAGAATCTTCCACATAATAAATTTGGAAAAGTCCATTTCCAAGTTCAGGAGTGTCAGCCTTGTTTCATTTATTGTAAACTTTAAAAAGTTTTTTACTTGAAGCAAACAATGTAGACCCAGCGGCATGTGATCAGGGTCTGCACTGGGTTGGCCCATTTCCCTTATATGGGACGCTTACCCTAGATCAGTATATGGGTTATGCGTGGACGATATGTCTCAGATGTTGGACGATTTGACGCAGAAAGACGAATACGATTCATTTGAGTCTATTCGGTTCGATTCTGAAAATTTTATACGGGTGTTGATGATTGGCATTTTTGTTGTGCTATGTTATTTATACACGTTGCATGTTTTACTTACAAGTAAGTGATTCTACAAATAATTTCAGTGGTAAAATGTTTTTATATGTTGGCGTATGATACAATGTATGATATGGTGCATTTTTAAGGAGAAGGCACACACATGACATGGTGCAGTTTTCTTATCTCCAAAATGGATATTTTTTCTCGAGAAAATTTGCGAGTTTCTTTTTCTTAGTTTAGCCGCAAACAGATTGCTGGCACTCGTTAGAATCGCCTCATTGAGGCAGTTCTAACGAGTAGCCACAATCTGTGTTTCAAAGAAGAATAAAGAAAATAATGTTCACCCCTCTAAACCCTGCTTGTCTCTGTATAAAGTGATGTTTACAAGAGATTTTATTACACCGACTCATCACAAAACTTGAACACGTCTATATAATTTTGACCCCCTTGAACCCCACTTTTTTATATAGAAAAACTGGGGTTAACAGGGTATTCCGTATTTTTCTTACTTCTGCTCTAAAATATAGATTGTGGGTACTCGTTAGAACCGCCTCAATGAGGTAAAGAGTACCCAAAATCTATATTTTGAGCAGAAATGAGAAACGTATCAAAATATTTCATCTTAAAATTATCATTTTTCGGCGGGAAAGTTTACAATGTATTTGTATAGGCGTGTTTTCGTAATGTGTTAAGGATGCTGTGTTCACATGCGTTCATTGTACGGATTTATTAACGTACAGACATTCATTTAAGTGGTTAGTTCACGGGGGAATGAGAACATATGACAAATTTTTCCAGCCATTTTTCAAAGGGAGAGAATTTTGAAATTTTCTGTTCGCTTTTCCATAAGCCGATTCCAACGGAAAAAGTGGTCAACTCTTAAAAGAAAGAATTGGAACAGAGATAAGAACAATAGTGTATACCCCCGTAAACCCCAGTTTTCTCAATATAAAGTCACTTTAAGGGGAGTTTAGGGGGTGTTCATTTCACGGACTTGTTCACGGGATGAGCAGCCTGTTCCTGTGAGATGTCGTGCGTCTAGTCCTCATGATTAGTTGAGTACGCATACTGATTTGAAAAAAGGCGATTTCTACGGTCCATTTCGCGTGAATCGGGCTCTTGATACATAAATTGGGTTGAGTATCATCAAATTAACCCTTATCTTGCTGTTCACGACAACCCCTATCTTTGCAAACAGTGTAGATCCAGATCAGATGGCTTCTGAAGAAGCCATCTGATCAGGATCTACACTGTTTGGCATTCAGTTTATGAATTTGTAGCAATAAATTACATCAAGTAATTTAATTGGTTGATAGACAGAAATGGGTGTGGCTTAAATGAATATTCAGCAAGAGAAGGGTTAAGTTGACAATCGCGAGCCTGCCCCATCCTCCATAATCCACCACAACTCATTCGCTCGGCGGAGGTGTGTTCGTGTTACCTCCAAAGGCTAAGATAATACGGGACCTCGAGTTAAAAGACTCATCCGAAAGTCTTGAGAAGCCCGGTATCGAAACCACGACTCCTGGTTTATAAGGCGTGTAGCATAACCACTACACCACGGAGGTTTCAGGTAGTACAATGGTGCAATATGGACACACTCTTATATAGACATTGGGATATTCATGGGCAAACATGGTTAATGTGTTTGCAAAATCAATGCACAAAATCCTCCCCTCCCGCCCATCGGGGCTTGAAGAAATAGATGGGCTGCATAATGCTTCCACGCAGAGATGGAACCAACCGCACACAAGTACTGGTAAACCGCTTAGAGGATATAAACCTGCACTGGACAAGCGGTGCGAGTCGGACCGTCCGTGCTTATAAACCCTATTGGTTTAATTGGGCGACAGGGCTTGGGATGTCATTTCATCTCAATATCGGGTAAAAGTCCCTCAAAATTTGAAGCAACGTCTCCAAAATGAACTTTAGAGTGTTGACGGGGTGTTAAACCTCAAATCAAGCAAACAAACAAAGCACAATATTCGGAATAGGCTTACTTCTAAGTCTTGTGTGATTCTGAAAAAATGAAATAAAAACAACAAATATTTGAAAATTACGTCTTCCAGTCGTGAGTAGCGCTTTAAGGGGAATGGGAACACTTTCAGGAGAGGCAACTCCTGCAAAAGTATTTTTGTCTCCCATGTCAAAAGGGGTCAACTCTTAAAGAAAAGAATTTGCTCCAAAGGAGCAAATTCTTTTCTTTAAGAGTAGACCCCTTTTTCTGACGGACAGGGCTTATAGAAACGCAAACAGGAAGTCCCGAAAGTTGTCTCTCTTTGAAAAATGGCGAAACATCTTCCAGGTGTTCTCATTTTCCCTTAAGGCTTAAGACAGGTTATATTAATGTTTTATTATTATTTATTTGCCTTCGTAAAACACTGTAGGACAGTAAATAAAAGGCCTTTTCTTTATTCTGATTTTTTTGTCCTAATTTGAGGCAAAAATAATGTTTGAAAAATAAAGGAAATACTTGAACGTTAAATATGAGGGGGCAGATTGCACACTGAATCATAGTTTGGATGAGTATTATCTTTGATTATGACTGAAACTATACAGAAAGTGATTAATTTCCACAAACTGACAACTTGCCAAATTAGTGTTCTCATCAAATTCGTTATGTAAAATGACAAAAAAAGTTTGACGTTTTGAAGGCATCCTCCTCGTTTAAACGACAGCTGTAAACACGATAATTGAAACGATAAGAAACAATAAAAAAGGCATTGAAAAGCACACGGGTCAATTTGCAATGTATTCGGCCCCCGCACATAGGGGCTTGAAGAAATATATGGGCTGCATGATGCTTCCACGCAGAGCTGAATCCGGCCCGCACACTAGTACCGGTAAACCGCTTAGAGGATCTAAGCCTGTTCAGGAACCGCGGTGCGAGGCGGACCGTCCATGCTAATAAACCCTATTGGTTTCATTGGGCGATGTCATTTCATCTCAATGTCTGGTAAAAGTCCCACAAAATTAGAAGCAACGTCTCCAAAATGACCTTTACAGTGTTGACCTGGACGTTAAACCTCAAATCAACCAACCAACCACTGCAATGTATCATCAGTCTATCATGTAATTACGGTAGATATGATTCTCCCTGCACAAGCCAGTTAACGCCCCGATCCGGAGGACGGTGCACTTTGTAACTTTCCTCTCTGTAAATGATGCCAATGGAGCACGTTCGGACACCGCAATTTTATTACCACTGTCCGGAATCGAACCGGGGTCCTCTAGCATAAGAGACAAGTGTAATAACCACAGAGCTGCCACGCTCCTATCGGGTCGACTGTTTGTCAATCGACCCAAAATTACTTAGCAATAAATAAATACTTATTAATGGCATCAACCTTAAAATCTTATTATTTGCAGGTTGGAAATAAAATGATTAAATTATTTTTTGTTTTGGAGAAACTTACGAGCCTTAGATTCTCGCTACTTTAACCCACATATGATAATGGATTCTTCCGCCTATTAAGTTTGGGAAGTACATTTCCAATAAAAAGGGATGTTTATTTTTGCATAAGTTTTACAAAAATGTGTGTTCTTTAAGCAAACGGTGTAGATCCAGATCAGACGCCTCGTTCTGTGGTGTCTGATCTGGGTCTACACTGTTTGCCAATGCCCCATTAATGGGACGCTATGCATACGTGGGTTAAACGAGTGCAACCATTCCTCATGCTTCAACAGAGTGAAAAATTCCTCATCGTTGCAAAATGTTTATTATTATTATTATTATCATCATCATCATCACCTAAAACACTTATCACGACGGGTTACGGACAAAATTTTCATCAAATGCTCATTTTTGCCAGACCTGAGGGTCACTGATGAAGCATAATTTGCCGAAACTTGCTAGTTTGGCCCAGAAAACCTTGAACCTTATATTCCGGTCTGTGGTGTATCGTTTCTTCCCAAGGATTGCCATTTCCTAGACATGCTCTGATAATTCATAAGAAATGTCAAGTCTCAATTTTGTCTGCTTTTCAGTTTTGCTTGGAGCTCTTACGTTTAACACGTTTATTTATTATGAACAAGCACATAAATGCCTGTCTGTCAATGAACGTATAAAGGCAAGACGTTAATGCTGTCTCAATTTGTATGAATTTGTCAACTTAGTGATGATACTCAACTCATAGAGTGCAAGTATTTAACTTAATTTGCAGAAATGACACAAAAATAATGTAAAAGTCCTGACGTTTGTCTCCAGTTAACATTTACCGCTGTTTTTAAATATAACTCTAAGTGTTTTATTAATACGTATCTAAGCCATAAAAAGCGTTGACACACACTGATGTGTTGTCATTTTTTCGCACTACTGTGCCATATGTATATGAGACTGTATCTCTTTATCATGTTTTGCTTTCTATGAATGTGTGCTGAAGATGCAAGTAATCATTCCGAAACACGCCTATATAAATGCATTGTAAATTTTACCGCCGAAAAAAACGAACATTGTAGGGTAAATATTTTTGATTTTTTCCTTATTTCTGCTCAAAATATAGATTGTGGTACTCGTTAGAACCGCCTCATCGAGGCGGTTCTAACGAGTACCCATAATCTCTATTTAGAGCAGAAATTAGAAAAAATAAGGTTTACCCCTGTAAACGCCAGTTCTATCTCAAGAGGGCTAAATTATATAGGCGTGTTTTTGGGATGATTTACCTGTTAGAGTTTGCAAAGAAAACACGTAAAACTTTAAATTGTAAAAAAAATGTCATCGTTTGCGCATAAAATGGCAGTTACACTGCTGTTATAAGAAAATGAAGATAAAAATGTGAATTAAGTATATCATCGATGACTGTATAATAGCATGTTTTAATTATTTATGCTTAGTTCAGTAAAAATAGAATTGGTCCTGCTCAAAAATATTAAAATGCCCACAACTGATGGCATTTTAATATTTATGAGTAGGACATATTCCATGCTTAACTGAATTTGAAAAAAAAAATTGTGCTTCCGCAGAGCCTGGGCTTCCTAGCAGTCAGGCATGTGTCTTTGCTTGTTTATGTTTAGATTGTGCATCATCTATGGACGAAATGCTCCGGAAAAAGCTAGGACGCTGCTTAGATATGTAGTTTCCAGCAAAGACTGTGTCAAGGTGCGCGGATAAGCAAGCTCGTGTCTTAGCTGGGCACAGGTGTCTTGAGCAACAGGGCTAAATTTGGAATGCTTTAATCATACTTTAGTGTACATAAAACAAGCAATGATTCTTGAGGGTTAGACTACATGTTCTCAAAAAAGTGTCAACCCTTTTCCTAAATTCTTTATTCTTTATAAGTATGCAAGACATATTAAGTGATGGCTTATAAGACAGTATAAAAGTGGGCACGGAATGAACTAGAAAGTAACCATTGTCCTACATTCTTTTTAAGTATGCATTATACATTGAATGTTGACTTATAAGACAGTATAAGTGGGCACGGAATGAAATAGAAAGTAACCATTTTCCTAATGTCTTTATAAGTATGCATGACACATTGAGTGATGACTTATAAGACAGTATATAAGTGGGCACGGAATGAACTAGAAAGTAACCATTTTCCTAAATTCTTTATAAGTATGCATGACACATTGAGTGATGAATTATTAGACAGTATATAAGTTGGCACGGAATGAAATAGAAAGTAAACATTTTCCTACATTCTTTATGAGTATGCACGACACTTATGACACATTGAGTGATGACTTATAAGACAATATATAAGTGGGCAGGGAATGAAATAGAAAGCAACGTTGATTCCGTGCGGAAATGATGCTGATAACTTGTCAGTGTCTTAATTAAGTTGTATAATATCAGTCCTAAAGGCATTTATTCTTGATTATTGAGGACCTAATTGCATTACATAATATTTTATAGCCCTCAGTGCTGACTGAAAAAAAGTTCTCTATCTTTAAAAGGTAAGAACCCACCCCCCTTGGAAAAAAAAAACAATAGTTTACTAACTGTTGACTAGAGTGTACCATATTAATTTTCCCCTTAAGTGCCTCAGTCAGTAGATTCAACAAGAGCTACTAATAACCCTATTAGGGGCTGTCTTTGATCTGCTACAGAGAGTATATCACAGGAGGCAATAAAACAATTATGAGCATACGGTGTGTCCTACTGTTACAAGAATAAATGCCTTTAAAACAAAACAGGTGAAAAATCTCTTGCCTGCGTGGGATATAGATTTTAAGAAAGGCTAATTTCTTTGGGCATTACATATTCTCTCTTAAAAGATGATACTAAAAGATAGATCTGAAACATATTGTCATTGTTAAAAATTAACCAACCAGTGTTATAAAATATTCATGTTTTTTTTCTTGTACAGATCGCACTGCTGTTGCCAAGCATTGAGAACGGTCAAACACAAACATTATATCACGAAAACACGCCTATATCATTGTGACCCCTTGAACCCCATTTTATATAGTAAACTTGGGTTTACAGGGATATATCTTATTTTTCTTATTTCTGCTATAAAATATAGATTGTAGGTACTCGTTAGAACCGCCTCATCGAGGCGGTTCTAACTAATACCCACAATCTATATTTTGAACAGAAATAAATATCTCAAATTTTCATCTTAAAATTTTCTTATTTTCGACGGTAAAGTTTACAATGTATTTGTATAGGCGTGTTTTCGTAATGTATTCATGTTTTCTTCTGAACTTCTTTGGCATTAAAGCTCGGCTTAAAATTGTTATACTTAGATCCATCATTTCATATAAAAGTTTACTATACTCGTCGGAGGTTCGTACCATTGTTTTATATGAAAAGACCACTCGTGTAAGATCCTCTATGTATGTTTGTTTTCATTTACGATAAAAGAGGAGTTGGAATGTACATGTATGTTAAAAGCTTCCTCCACTGCTATACATTACGACGAAAACATGCCTTTTCAAACATATTGAGAGCTTAATCACCAAAATTGAAAATTTTCAGATGAAAATATTTGATTTTTTTTTTCATATTTCTGCTCAAAATATAGATTGTGGGAACTCGCTAGAACCGCCTAGACGAGGCGGTTCTAACGAGGACCAACAATCTATGTTTTTGAGCAGAAATAAGAAAAATAATAGTTACCACTGCAACCCCAGTTTTACTATATGAAAGTGGGGTTTTAAGGGAGTCAAAATTATATAGGCATGTTTTCTTAAATTATTTCACATTGATGTGTCTTTCTCAGTATGAACGTGCAGGCTCGCACAAACCTTCGCTATTCACACGTTGTCTAAGGCCCCGCCCATCGGGCTTGAAGAAATAAATTGGCTGCATGATGCTTCCACGCAGAGCTGAAACCGACCCGCACAAGAGTACTGGTAAACAGCTTAGAGGATCTAAGCCTGCCCTGTCAAAGCGGTGTGAGTCGGACCGTCCATGTTTTAAACCCTATTAGTTTCATTGGGCGGCAGGGCTTGAGATGACATTTCATCTCTATGTCGGGTAAAAATCCCAAAAAATTGGAAGCAACGTCTCCAAAATGACATTTACAGTGTTGACGGGGACGTTAAACCACAAATCAAACAAACACACGTTGCCATGACATTGTGATATGGACCTAGAAGATGGTTCTGACAAACTTTACAAATAACTAATGGATAAGCAGGAGTAGTGAAGATATTTTAGTGATTTAGCATATGACGTAGCGTCTGAGAGTGTAATAACGCCATGTTATAAATTCGATATTCCACTATACGATTGAATATGCAAATTAGTTAGATACGTCCGTAACGTTACGTGTACGGCGTCATTAACGAAGTCTCGTTTACTATTGGCGGAGTTTCGGCAGTTTTGTAGAACCTGGTGAAAAGAATGCGTTTTAATTGCCATATGATAAATAGAATCTTGCATGCGTACTCATGTATTATTGAATTTAGCTTATACTAATTTATTTTTGTTCGACTGCGATGAAAGCTTCAAGCTTATTTGAATCGTTCTCGAACACTCATTCCGGATGTTATCACGCGCGCGCGAGAGAGGCAGTGCATTTTACACCACCACTACCCATTTACATCTGGGTGGAGTGGAGCAGTAGCATTACGTGTCTTGCCCAAGGGCACACCTAGCCTCCGGTCGTGGCCGGATTCGAAACCACAACCTCTCGATCACAAGTCGAACGCGCTAACCACTGAGCTGTCGAGTTATTGAATTTACTAATCTTGTTTAGAAAAAGGGATAAAATGCTCGGCGAAGCATCGAATTTTAGCCCTTTTCCTCAACCCGTTAAATAAATTCAATAAAACATTAACACTCAGGTAAGATCTGTCATAATTCGAATTCGAATAATATGCCGTGGGTACTTGTTAGGCCAGACAAATTAGTGGTTCTAACCAATATCCCCAAAACGTATGTTACCATAAAGATACTGAAAATATATCGCTGATACCCCTTATTCTGAGAAGTGCAAATATTTTACTAGTTTTAAAGCTGTGTAGTCGAACTGTCTCAACCGATATTTATTTGTAAATTCATTGCTTAACATTTGTTTTGTACAGTTATGTGATTGCATGACATCACGAAAACACGTCTGTATAATTCTGACCCCATTGTACCATACGTTTATACAATAAAACTGGGGTTTCAGGGGTAAACGTTAATTTTTTTATTTCTACTCTAAAATATAGATTATGGGTACTCGTTAGAACCGCCTCATCGAGGCGGTTCTCACGAATACCAACAATCTATATTTTGAGCAGAAATAAGAAAAATATTACAATTTTTCGTCTTAAAATTTTCTAAAAATTTGGCGGTAAAATTTACAAAGTATTTGTAGAGGCATGTTTTCGTGATGAAATATACTGATTTTCTGTAATGGGAGGAATTGTCTCGGTAGTTTTGTTTATGTTTGGAACAAGGGTAATGTACACATTAACTAGTCAGTGAAGAAACACCATTGTTACCAATACTTTATGTAGCGAAAAGTAAGGTTTACGAGGGTAAAGTTATTTTCCTTACTTTTAAACAAAGATAGTGAGTACTAGGTAGAACCGCATTATGTATATACATGCATGGTACATGATACGTTTTTGATGACATGCGATTTTATTATGATGTTATTAATCAAGTGACAATGGAGACAATTTTCATGAGATGTCAAGTCCTGTTTCTGGGAAAAATAAGAAAACTATGAAGAATTTCTCGTCTTTTGCATTAGCTAGAGAGTGGTAAAGGTAATGACCTTGCATACACCGCTTTCTTAAGGAAAAAAACTCATGTTTCTCCTTAATTACATGGGTTAAGGACACAGGCAAGTGACGCCCAAAACTTTGTTGAATCGATTTATTTAGAAGTCTTTCACAATCAATGTTTGTACAAGATATAAGAAAATAATCGAAAATATTTTTCGGAAAAGTGCTATTTCTATAGAAAATGCAGTTTTATCATTATGACTGTACGAAAATGTCAAAAGGCACATTTCGTCAGTCGCGGCTCCAGTACAAAAGTTAACAATTGATCTTTATCTTTATTTCAGCGATTTAAGTGCTATATTAATACATAATGCGAATATATTTAAACATTTCCTAAACCTGTTTTCGCAAAATGTTGTGCACAGCTTCACAACACGAAAACATCCCTATATAAATGTGACCCCCTTAAACCCGCCTTTAATATATAGTAAAACTGGGGTTTACAGGGGTAAATCTTATTTTTCTTATTTCCGCTCTAAAAACTATATTGTGGGCACACGTTAGAACCGCCTCGATGAGGCGGTTCTAACGAGTATTCACAATCTATATTTTGAGCAGAAATAAGAAAAATATCAAAATTATTCATCCTAAAATTTTTCATTTTTTTTCAGCTATAAAGGTTATTATGTATTTGTATAGGCGTGTTTTCGTTATGCTTAACCTTTTTACGACTGAGGCAGCATGTTTGATAGCCTGCTGACTGAAACTGAACATTTTCAAATGCCCACAACCCCACCATGGAAGAGTATATATATACCTTTGTTTCCAATAAGAAATAAGGAAAATTATCCTATAATGTGTGTATCAATCGACCCAAAGTTATGAATACAGCAATGTGCCGTGTGGTGGCTGTAAAAGGTTTCCCCGTACATGCATTTAATGCTCTTATTTTTCCAATCCCCAGGGAATGCATATACAATACCTGATCATTGCCTTCACTTCTATTTTGTCCACGTCTTTATCACTGGCCAAAAACGTTTAACCGCGGACAAATTTGCAACACGCCTATATAATTTTGACCCCTTAAACCTCATTATATATACTAAAATTGGGTTTACAGGGGTATACATTATTTTTTTTTATTTCTGCTCAAAAACATAGATTGTGGGTACACGTTAGAACCGCCCCACCGAGGTTGTTATAACGAGTACCAACAACTCTGTTTTGAGAAGAAATATGAAGTTACAAATGAGAAGTTAATTAAGAAAATAAAGTCATTTTACTATCTCTGATGTAATTATAGACACTTGGATTTCAGGGTAATAAAAATGTATGAAATTCTGAAAGCGCGATCCTTTATTCAACAAGCATCATTCGTTTAAGCTGTCTTTTTCCTTTCATGCATCGAGTTCTGGTATGAGAACATATGTCATTTCATTTAATTTTTCAGCGTTGATTTGTTCAACTTTTCATCCTATTTTAGAAAATGCATTTTCGGAAGAGTGATTATGAGACAACATATGACGCGTTTATGGTGTGTGAATATATTATTCTTTTAGATGACACAAAATAACCTGTTCTCTTATTGTCTTAAAATGTTATTTGTTCATTCCAGTTTTGTATATTACTAATGTTGAATGTATTATTTAAATCTTCTTTACATGATTTGTTTGTCATTTTGAAACTGTATCGAGAATACATAAATTTCAATACTGAATACTGTTTTATGTCATCATTCTATTCCCTTTTCACACGCCTACTTCAGCAAGACATCAACCACAGTTTTAAGATAAGACAATGGAAAAGGAAACCTCATATCGCTACAATCTACAAGATATTCGATAACATCTTTGGGATATGACATTTTTTGTACGGAGGCCATCTTCGAACCCGTTTGCTAAAATGATGTCTTCGTCATTGAAAAGGATTGCTTACCCGGGACACGTGAAATAAGTAATTGCTATGAATTCAGGCTAGAACTTGAAATGGTCAGTGAAGCACAAATATTTTTGAATGTCTCACGAACATAAATTATCTGGTTAATTATAGATAATGGCGATTTGCATACTTTTGATTTCCAAATATGTTTATTTTAAAGCCAATTATCAGTATATTTTTTCCATAATAAGTATCACACATCTGCAAACAAATAAATCATTCATTGCCATTATGTCATAATGTGTCAAATGTCAATCGCGACGGAAGTAAGGGCGAGCATTGTGGCCACGTAAAATCGATTTAAGCCCCCCAGTGGAAATCTTTCCACTGACCGTTCCAAGGCGGTTCTTCTGTGGCGATTTATTTATGTTGTTGTTTGTTACTTACTGTGTGTATCACTTGTGTCTTTTAATTTTGGATGGCCATAAGGCCATTTTGTGGGAAAGTAACTGTCCTTATGGCCTTCCTTTGTTTAGGTTTCCATTATGGCCTGGTCGCTTAATGTTTGTATTTCTTTCCCTTTGGTGTCTTTGGTGGGTGGAGTAAGTTAATTGTATCGATTCCTGATCTTTGTTTGACTTCTACTTTTCAATTTATAAACATAAGCATTCAGTAATTGTAATGACTTTAAAAACTCTGTTTTCTGAAATGTCTGAGAAGTCATCACTGTTTGTATCAATTTTGGTATGAAAAAATAAAAGTGAATCCAATGATCAGGAATCGATAGAATTACCTCACATCTCCCATCAGAGACACCAAAATGGAAAGAAACAAGAACATGACGTAACTAAAACCTAATAAAAACATCGCTAGCGGATAGCCGAAAGGGAAGTTACTTTCCCAGAAAATGGCCAAACGGCTATCCAACATAAAAAGTTATAAGCAAGAATGCATGCAAAGACAAACTATAACAAATAATATACCACGACAGAAGAACCTTCTTGGAACGGTCAGCAAAAAGTATTTCACTGAGAGGTTAAATCGATTGTTCATGCACATAATTATCGCCGTTGGTTCTATCGTGGTTTTAGCAAATAATTGGTTGTTTTCTTCAGAATGTTGTCTTGTTGAACTGCCAGAGAAGAAAATGGCCCTCACTCTCTCTTCCTTATTAATATTTGTTATCGGTATTGGGCATAAATAAATAAATAAATAAATAAATGAATAATAAATTATCTTACCATCCCTTGCAACCGAGCATTTGAAAATGCTACCGACTCACCATCAGAACCAGACTTTGTAAGGACACACGTGCAAGTTTTGCTGAGGGAGAGCGAGTTTTGAGTTAAAAACCATGTGGGTGCTACGAATGTGAATGATTGCCATTTGGGTTATGCAATGTACCTTTTACATTTTAGGCCCATTGAGCTATACATGGATTGATGATATGTATGTGATATTTACACGAGTCTACAAATCTTTTAAACGCTGTATATGATAGCATAAATACGATGCCATTTTACATACATAGCATACTAGTTATTACACTGCAGCAATTTACTAATCCATCGGTAAAACGTTTTAATATACAACAAATATACAGCGAAGCAGTGTCATCAACACAACTGACAAACACAACTTCCCATACGGAGAGTCCACTACGTTTCTTATGCACTCTTATAATATCCGTCAAATGATCTTTTTTATATTGTATGTAAAATAACCGGAGCCAAGCTTTGTTTTTTCAATAAGTCCGAAAGGGTCTATGCAAAAACCTTAAATGCTTTCAGTCATAATGTTTTCTTGCTGAACTGCTAGAGAAGACAAAATACACAGTTGTATTTATAGAGCATGTAAAAGATTTGTGTAAGAATTGTTTCAAGTAATTGGAGTGAATAATAATATTAGTGACCTATGAATGGCTAGGTCAATCAAATGTTCGAGTAAAAAAAAATGTAGGCTATTGCGCATGGATCTGGTGTTTTTTTAATTGATGTCAACACTACAGTGGGACTTCAATGGCACGAATACCTTTTTACCGTTTTATTTTTTTGCCCACTATACTTATGTAGTTTGCCCATGTAAAAACATCAGGGTAAGAAAATAATTTCTAACCCGAGCTTAAACTACGATTTCTTTATCTGGTGTACAAGAACAGACGTATATGTCCGTGTTGAAAGCAAGTACAAACTTAAAATTAAAAGAGCAATCGCTTTCCCGAATATAGATGGGGAAGCAATTTCCTTCTGATGAATATTTTCCCTGTAGCCGCAACTACTGTTTCTCCTACCCCAGGACCCTGAAGGTCTAACTTGCTCGATGAATTGTCATACCAGAATTTTGTGTGAAGTTACATTAAAATCCATCAATAAATGAAGGCACTAGAGCCATAACGAAGTTTTTTTCCTGAAAATAGCTGCAGTGACCTTGACCTTGAACCAATTACGCTGAAAGTCTATCTTGCTCGAGATTTCATCATACACAATATTTGTGTAATTAATCAATAAATGTATGCACTAGAGTGCTGTTAAAGTTTTTTTTTTCTCAAACTAGCCACAGTGAACTTGACATTGAGCTTAAGATCCTAAGTCGAAATCGCTCAAGGTATTATCATCAACAACATTTATGTGAAGTTATATTAAAATCCATTAATAAATGTAGGCGCTAGAGGGACGACCAAGTTTTTTTCTAAAAATAGCTACAGGGACCTTGACCTTGAGCATAGGACCCTGAAAGTCGAACTCACTTGATATATTAGCATACCAAACATTTGTGAGGATTTATACTAAAATCCATCACTGAATGTAGGCGCTTGAGCCATGACAAATGTAAGTGGACGTATTATGTACGCATTCAAGCACATATGTACGCACGTATGTACACGCTCACATGAAGGTAAAGATGTTACATGTATTTACCCTCAACACTTCATTGTGCGAGGGGATAAAAAGTTTGATGATCATAGTAATTAGACCTAAACTGTGGCCTCTTAGAGTGTTCACAAGGCTTATAGTGCAGATTATATTTTCTGGTCCTTTGGTATCATTGAGTTCATTTAGAATCATTCTGAAAATAGAGTTCTGCTTAAGCCGGTGCTAGGGGGCGTGGCCTGTTGCACATTTCAGTACTGGTCATGAACAGACTTAATAAAACCGAGTCTGCTATTTTCGTTTATTTGATGTATTCTTTGCTTCCAAAGATTCTAACTATTCAGAACGTATTTATCTTCACTGCAGCTGGTGCTGTGCCGTGTTGCGGCCGTAAAAAGTCTCCCCGTACATACATCATAGTGCAGATTATATTTACTGGTCCTTTGGGATCATTGAGTTCATTTAGAATCATTTTGAAAATAGAGTTCTGCTTAAGCTGGTGCTAGGGGCGTGGCCTGTTGCACATTTCAGTACTGGTCATGAACAGACTCAATAAAACCGAGTCTGCTATTTTCGTTTATTTTGTGTATTCTTTGCTTCCAAAGGATCTGACTATTCAGAACCTGTTTTCTATGATTTTACTTACTGGCCTACTTTTTGACCCGACATGGCCCACATTCAAACTTGATCCAGATATTGTGAAGATTCAAGATAACCATTCTGAGCAAGTTGGTGATGGTTGGGCCAATACTGTGACCTCAAGAGTGTTCACAAG
The DNA here is from genome assembly GCA_963580285.1 of Lucinisca nassula. Lineage (NCBI taxonomy): Eukaryota > Metazoa > Mollusca > Bivalvia > Lucinida > Lucinidae > Lucinisca > Lucinisca nassula. The sequence goes on along the minus strand of OY757017.1, from coordinate 66,000,546 downwards.
GTTTTTCTATCATTTGATCTACTGACCTACTTTATGACCTGACATGAATCATATTCAAACTTATCCGCGATATTGTCGAGATAATCATTCTGAGCAAGATTGATGATAATTGGAACAAACCTGTAGCCTCTAGAATGTTCTCAAGGTTTTCTATAATTTGACATGGTGACCTACTTTTTTACAGCGATATTATCATGATGATCGTTCTATGGTTTCTAGAGTGTTCACACGGAGTTTCTTTGACCTGACCTACTGACTTGTCTTTTGACTCGACATGACCCATATTCAAGCTTGAATCAGATATTGTCAAGATGATCATTCTGAGCAAGTTTGATGACGATTGGACCAAACCCGTGGCCTCTAGAGCATTCGCTATGTTTTCTTCGGTTTGACCTACTGACCTACATGTACTTTTTGACCCGACATGACCCGTGTTCGAACTTGACCCATATATTGTCCAGATGATCATTCTGAGCAAGTTTGATGGTGATTGGACCAAAACTGTGACCTCTAGAGTGCTCGAAGGGGTTTTCTATGATTTTACCTATAACCCTGATATTTGACCGGATATAGCCATACTCGAACTGGACCCAAATATTGTCTAAATAATCATTCTGGGCAAGATTGGTGAAGATTGGACTAAAACTGCGACCTCTACTGGTCACAAGGTTTTTTCTAAGATTTGACCTACCGACCTACTTTTTGACAGGACATAGCCCATATTCAAACCAGACGCAAATTTGTCAAGGTAATCATTCTGAGCAAGTTTAGTGACTATTGAACAAAACTGTGGCTTCTAGAGAGTTCAAAAAGTTTTTGTATGATTTGACCGATTGACCTACTTTTTGACCCGACATAAACCATATTCGAACTTGACCGAGATATTATCATGATGATTATTCGGACTAAGTTTGATGATGATTGGATCAAAACCGTAGCCTCTAGAGTGTTCAGAAGAAAAGTTTACGCACGGACGACGCACGACGGACATCTCACTGTCACAAAAGGTCACAATGACGTAGGTGAGCTCAACAAAAACTGTAGGTTATTGTGCTTGGGTTTATGGATTTTGTGGTTTGTGAACTGATGCCAACACTATATAGATAATCTTGGGAGATGCTGCTTCCAGTTTCGTGGGGATTTAACCCATGACATCTCAAACCCTGTCGCCATATTTTTATGCATGGTCGGACCGACTCGCATCACTTTGCACGGGTAGGTTTAGAGCTACCAAGCGGTTTACCAGTACTCGGGTGTGGTCGATTTCAGCTCTGAGATGAAGCACCATGCAGCCCAATCTATTTCTCCTAGCCCCGATGGGCGGGCGGGCCCTTCGTGGGTTTGGGCTAAAATAATGAATATTCAGTCGAAAAGAATTGTTGCGGTATACAAAGAAAAAAATCAACAAATAGAGGATATTTGAATTTTTCAGTTGAAGATCGAATTTTATTTCATCGAATGAACACCAATACAAGTATTTTCACGAGTGGCAAAGCCACTCGTGAAAATACCGGTGTTGGTGTTCATGAATGAAATAAAATTTGATCTTACACTGAAAAAAATCAAATTTTCTGTTTCTTATATGCTTCAAAACATGAATTGAGCTTAATTAATCGCGTCATTTGCGCTCGGAGAGAACTAACTTTGTCAACGGTCGTTTCGCGCCAATTTCGTGGTGTACAACGTGTTTATTGGGTATAATACTGTGTGTAAACTGAAGGTTGCACCTGAGAAATAGCCTGGGATGGCATAATTATGAATGGTTATTGAAAAAAAAATGAGAGAGTAGTTTCCCATAGAAGCTGAGGATTGATCTAACGTCGCGCGACAAAATACGCGACGTCAGCGTCGAAAATGACGTCATTACGTTCTTGTGACGTGTGAAAGGCCGAAGCATCAATTCTAACACAGTTTATTAGTTTTCAATCATCTGGCAAGGGATAAAACTGATCACAGAATACGATTTGAAGAAAAAAGTAGTCCCAAACAGTGAAAAATAAAATTGAAATCAGTCACTGTTTGAAATAGTGACAATATCGTTTTCGATTTCACGGAGAAATCACTATATTTCGTTGAAAACCATGTAAGAAATAAAACTCTTCCTATGGATTCGATATAGGCGCTTCCAACTCTCGGAATGCTAAGCAGATCGGGACCGAGGCTATAAGCCTCGGTTCCGATCAGCCTAGGCATACTGAGGGTTGGAAATCCTTATCATTGCCTGTTCCTATCCGAAATAGTACGATGCAATCGCTAGTTATTATTTTAATTATTAATACACCTTCCTACAAACTATATTAGCTATGTTTATCCAATTAATTTTCATCTCGTTAATAATAATTATTAAAATATTAATAAAATAATAAAATGATAGTAGTAGTAGCAGTAGTAGTAGTAGTGGTATTAGAAGAAGTAGAAGTGAAGTAAAGGTAGTAAAAGTATAATTGTTATCAATGTTTTTATTATTAAAATTATCAGTAGTAGCAGTAGTAGTGCCGCCCAATGAAACCAACAGGATATATCCTTTTTTGAGGTGGATACCAAAAATATTTCATCGAGTTAGTTGAAAACATCCGACTTTTCCCGAGTGCGAAGTCGCCGAATGAAACCAACAGGATATATCCTTTTTGGAGGTGGATACCAAATAAATTTCATCGAGTTAGTTGAAAACATTAGAATTTTCACGAACGAGTGCGAAGCACGAGTGAAAATTCGGATGTTTTCAACACAAGAGATGCTCTGGTATCCGCCGAAAAAATAAATTTTCTTTTTATTTTATAATTTATAAGAACAACTACGGAAACATTTACGTCACAATTTTGACTGGCTATGACGTTACAAATGTCAGTTTCAAAACATGAACAGGTCGCCATTTTGAATAAAGCATTTTTACAGCTTCAGGAATGCTCCTCAAGGTATTTTACAGAATTATTTTATCGATAACATATGACTTTTGCGAAAACAAGTAGTCCGGGCTGCTACTGTGAAAATAACAAGGCCATGTTATTTTTCACAGTGTGAAAATATCATAGATTTTCGAAGTGTGAAAATATCATTTGATTTGTTTCAGATATACAATGATTTCACTGAAAAGTGTAAAATAAATAGGGTTTGTAAGCATGGATGGTCTTGTTTTATTTAAATTATAATAAGCATTATTATTATTATTATTATTATTATTATTATAGAAGTGGTAGTAGTAGCAGTAGTAGTAGTAGTAGTAGTAGTAGTAGTAGTAGTAGTAGTAGTACGAGGGTCATCCAAAAATAACTGATCAGTGGGTTATAATTTTTTTATTTATTGACGTACGTATCTAATATTTGGCACGATTGCTGATCAATATCTCCGTCAAAGATTGCGCGCCAAAACACAACGTTACGTGACGTCATCTTTACGTGACGTCATTTATCGCAACGTAATGGCGGACTGCGCGTTCACGCTGACGCGGGAAGAACAGATTACGTATATTAAGATTGAATCAAGACGAGGAAAAGGCGCACCTGAGATTCTAAACGCTCTTGAAGAAGTTGTACCAGCGTCAGTACTTGCGTATAGTACAATCAGGAGGTGGGTACGTGAATTTAATAATGGGAGGAGCAATGTAAGCAACAAGCACCTGTGCGGAAGGCCTGTGTCTGCAACGGATGGTGAAAATGTTGAAAAAGTAGCGAAACTATTGAATGATGATAGAAGATATACATGCACCGAGATAGCTCATGAACTGGATATAAGCCATGGGTCAGCACATTCCATTCTGCTTGAACGTTTGAAAATGAGAAAAGTTGCAGCCAGGTGGGTGCCTCACATGCTGTCAGATTCCGAAAAACACCATCGGGTAAAAATCGCTCGCTCACTCCTGCATAGGTATGGAGAAGAAGGAGATGAAATGCTTCAGAGAATTGTAGCAATCGACGAAACGTGGATACGGTCTTTTGAGCCTGAATTAAAGCGGCAAAGTAGTGAATGGCATACAAAAGATTCACCGAGGCCATTAAAATTTCGCCGAAGTCAGAATTGTCCCAAGATGTTGATGATATTTGCGTATGATTTCCGTGGCGTTCTTACCTCACACCGGGTACCAACAGGTCGAACAGTCAATAAAGAATATTATGAAAAGTATCTACGGACAATACTTCGTCCAGCATTACGCCGCAAGCGCTCAGAACTTATTAACTGCACGCCGTTAATTCTGCACGACAACGCGTCACCACACAGAATTAACGTTGTCAAGGAGCTGTTGGAAGGGTATGGCTGGGAAGTGCTCGATCACCCCCCGTATTCGCCAGATTTGTCTCCTCCCGACTTCGACCTGTTTCCAAAGTTGAAAGAAACCGTTATGACAGTTTGGACGAGTTAGAGTGTGCCGTGAACGCAGAGGTCCGACGCATCAACTTCAGTTGCTTAGCAACCGGTATAGAAGCGTTACCAAGCAGATGGAATTCTGTCATCCGTTCGAGGGGAGATTACTTCGAAGGACTGTGAAGAAGTAAGCAGTATTTAAAACCTATTTTAATAGTTATAAGGCGTTGATCAGTTATTTTTGGATGACCCTCGTAGTAGAGGGTGTAGTAGTAGGAGTATTATTAAAAACATCATTTCCACTATCAAAATTATTATTATCATTATTATTATCAGTAGTAGTAGTAGTAGTAGTAGTAGTAGTAGTAGAATAAGAAATATCAGTAGTCTAAGTAATAAGTATAGCAAACATCACGAACACACGCCTATATAATTTTGGTCCCATTGAACCCCAGTTTTATATAGTAAAACTGGGGTTTACAGGGGTAAACCTTATTTTCTCATTTCTGCTTTAAAATAAAGATTGTCTATACTCGTTTGAATCGCCTCGATTAGGCGGTTCTAACGTGTACATACACCTATATTTAGAGCAGAAATAAGAAAGATATCACCTTTTTTAATCTGAAAATTGTCGATTTTTTTCTGCGGAAAATTTTACAATATATTTGTATAGGCGTGTTTTCGTATTAATGGAAAATTGACGAATTTTCAAGCTTTGGTGCCAGTTGCAAATATACTGCTCGGTTATGTTATGTCATAAATCACAGCCATGAAGAGACTTGAATTTTTCGCATTAAGAAAATACGCCTATACAAATACGTTGTAAACTTTACCGCTTTACCACCGAAAAGATGAAAAATTGTGATTTTTATCTTATTTCTACGCATAATATATATTGTGGGTACCCACAATCTATATTTTAGAGCAGAAATAAGAAAAAATAAGGTCTAACCCTGTAAGGTGGCACTACAGTAAAAAAAATCCCCTTACTCACAATGTAAATTGGGGCATATTCAATGTTCTACCACATTTCAGCAAGTCTAATGCTTCCAGTATGAGGCATATAATTTGACAGGCTGACCATTTACCTTCCAGAAGCAGCTAAAAAATATATGTGCTGTGCGGCATATTTTGGCCTTTTTGGCAGCCAGTACCGCAGCGAATAAATCAAGGCATTTCCAGTGGCCAGTCAGCACAATTTTCTGGTTCAATTTAAATCAGCTGCATTTTATAATAGCAAATACCTACTAATATTTCTTCTAATAAACAATAAAACTTCTCAGAAAAATAATGGCTTAGCACCAAATCCAATCAGAAGAAGCAGAATATTCAATTCTGTACTGAAAGCTCTCCCCAAAGCAAGTGCAGCTTTCATAAAGATCAATTATTTACTGTAGTGCAACCTATACCAAAACCTAATTTCTTTATGATCCACCAAAAGAATTGCCAAACACAAGTTTAGACCATATCTAATAATATAGTCATGCATAATTAATGTTCAGTGACAAAGAATCTTTAAACTTTGCGAAAAAGTTATCGCTTTAAGATTCTACGATGAAAGCCGGACAAACCATGTTTTGTGAAAAAGCGCAAAGTTTACCTCTTTCCAGAATGGAACCCAGAAACCGGCTTGCATCAGTGCTTCTTCTCAGATATCTTTGGAATACTTTAATCCTAAAATGCACTAAATCATGTCCTATTAGCACCCATGCTAGAAATTTTGGCTGTTCTCATACCTATACCCCCTAATTTCAGTAAAAATTGGCATTTTGAGGATATTTTGGGGACAAAACTTTGAGAAAATGATTATAAATGCCTTAATGCCATGAGAAATGGCTGAACATATCTATTCAAAGCTTGTAACATGAACCCAACCAATAAGAACTTACAATGGCTGAGAAAACTCATTGCGATATTGCAGCGGGCTGTTCGGAGAGACAATTTTGAAATTTTGCATTGGCTTGAGATCCTTGCCTAATGCCAAGTATCCTCAGTGTTATATTCAATCTGGAGTATTTTATTTTTCTTGTGTTCCTGTTTATACTTTTACTGCAAGTCTGTTTTCCAAACAGACCAATGACAACTGATTTACATTGATTTGAAGTACCCCCCCCCCACTCCAATTACATGGAACAGAAGCAAAAACTGATAAAATACACCCAGTTAGTCCTAAACTAGCACTAAACTTACAATTTGTACAGTTTCTGTGACAAAATACATGCCAGGAAGATCCAGTTTAAGATACAGAATTGGAGGGAACCTATTATTTGTGAAAATAGTATGTAATGAATGAAAACATTAGAGAAGAGCTGATTTTTCTACTTTCGGTTTAGGTGGCACTACAGTAAAAAAAATCCCCTTACTCACAATGTAAATTGGGGCATATTCAATGTTCTACCACATTTCAGCAAGTCTAATGCTTCCAGTATGAGGCATATAATTTGACAGGCTGACCATTTACCTTCCAGAAGCAGCTAAAAAATATATGTGCTGTGCGGCATATTTTGGCCTTTTTGGCAGCCAGTGTCAACAAACCCATACCGCAGCGAATAAATCAAGGCATTTCCAGTGGCCAGTCAGCACAATTTTCTGGTTCAATTTAAATCAGCTGCATTTTATAATAGCAAATACCTACTAATATTTCTTCTAATAAACAATAAAACTTCTCAGAAAAATAATGGCTTAGCACCAAATCCAATCAGAAGAAGCAGAATATTCAATTCTGTACTGAAAGCTCTCCCCAAAGCAAGTGCAGCTTTCATAAAGATCAATTATTTACTGTAGTGCAACCGTAAACCCCAGTTTTACCATGTAAAAGTTGGGTTCTAGAGGGTCAAAATTATATAGGCGTGTTTTCCTGATGAAGTATAATTATTTGTCTGTGATTCGAATTCACGCACAGATGCGGCGACGTCGCCTAGCACTGCAGTGGCCGACGACCACAGAGACATCCCCAAAAAAGGATGTTCATATAGCGCATAAGGCTATCCGACACTGCAGTACACTGTATATAGGGGTTTATTTGTTACTATTTTATTTTGTTTTTTTTTTCCGGATTATAATCCCGGAAAAAAACAAAACAAAACAAGAGGCCCATTGGCCACTATGCTCACCAGAGCTCTGGTGGGCACTGCCCAATTGCAGCCATGTATTTTAACATGATATCATTTTAATCTGCCAAATGAACCCCCATATCCAAATGAGCACCCATGTGGACTCAGTATATGAAGTGAGTGAGTGAGGTTTTTTTTGTTTTACGACCCACCAACAGCTAAGGTCATACGGAGACGGGACCTCGGTTTAAAGACTCATCCGAAAGTCTGGAGAAGCCCGGGGTCGACCCTGCGACCCCTGGTTTACAAGGCGAGTAGCGTAACCACTACACCACGGAGGTTTCCATCAGTATATGAAACATTAGGCCTTTTATGAAGTAGAGGGGGTGGGGCATGGACCCAATGGAGCCCTGGTTGGTATCACTAAATGTGTCTTATCACAAGGAACAAGAATATATTTGGTTTAGCAGTGGGGCTCTGTATCGCTGGAGATATAAAGCCTCTTAAACAGTGGAGGCGTTGGAGCATGCCCCGTCGATCACAGGAAAGCCCAAGATTGTTGTCCCTAAACATGTCTTATAATGAGGACCAAGTATATATATGGTTTAGGGGTGGGAATCTGAACGGATTCCGAGATATGAGGCCCTTTTATGAAGTGGAAAGGAGAGGACTGGCCCCTGCGGATACCCCTACAGTAGGTGTGCTACTAATAAGGAACATGAACATGTATGATTATGGGGTTGGGATTTGAATGGTTTCTGAAATATATGGCCTTTTATGAAGTGGAAGGGAGGGGCACATTGCCTCAGCACAAAGAGACCCCCAAGTTGGTGTGACTGAACGAGTCTTATCATAAGAGACAAGAATATATATGTTTAGGAGTGGGAATCTGAATGATTTCTGAGATACGAGGACTGTTCAAATATGAATGCAACTAAGCACATAAAAAAGATCCCGTGATAGATTTCGATGAAAAATTTATTTTGTCCCCCCCAAAGTATTCCCCTTTAACAGATACATGTATACAAACTTTCAGTCTTCTGATCCAATCATTCAATGCATTTTGGTAGTCATTTCGAGGTATACTATGAAGGCACTGGAATATTGCAGAACCGAGGTGTTTGCGCTGTACAAATTTTCGACCAGAAAGGTATTTTTTTCAGCCGCGGGAACAAAAAAGTCACACGGGGCAAGGTCAGGGGAATACGTGGGCTGAGGGAGTTCAACAACCTTTTTCCAGCTTCAGATAGTCTTGCACAATGAACGCCTTGTGCGATTACGCATTGTGATGTAGCAATCTGACATTGGCCAAACCAGTTGCGGGTCTTCGTTCTTTGCAATATTTCTTCAATTTTCGAAGAACTTTATCATTGTAAAACGTCGCATTTACAGATTTGCCTTTAGGCACAGCAACTTGAATAGCAGGGCCCTGATTTGTAAAGAATATGGCATACATTATACCTTCTTGATGCTCATGGTCCGCTTTGCAATGCATGGTCTTTTGCAATACTTTGTTGCCCATATTTTGTTCTGAATCTTTCGTTTTGGCTAAAAAAGTGAACCCATGTCTCGTCACCTGTGACGATATTAGCGAAAGACCGTGCATTGTAATTTGGAAACTTTTTAAGCAACTTCTTGGCGCACTGAACGCGTGTCTTTTTCTCAGCTGTTCTGTCAACAGATGGGGAATCCATCTAGCACAGATCTTTCTCATTTTCAAATCCCGTTTCAGAATTGTATGAGCTGCTCCTAATGAGATGCCAACCATACCAGCTATTTGCCTAGTTGTGTATCGTGCATCGGTAGCAACTATTTCTTTCACTCTAGCAAGCATCTTGGCAGATGTTGCTCTTTTCGGCCGACGTTCATGTTGTGCATCTTCTGTTGAGCCTAGCCCACTGCTGAATTTCTTACACCAACGAAAAACTGTCGGAAAAGACATTTCATTATGCCCATAAACCGAACATATTTCATCAAAATGTCTTTGCACCGTATACCAAGAATACAACGATTCTTAATATAGGACCGTATTTCAACGGTGTACTCTGACCTTCTTCCAACCATGTTTTGTATTAGTATACAAGAGTAGACAGTGTTTATCGAACGATATACATGGCTAAAGTGGACGGATTTTAACAGGTTTGGTATCAATGTTTAGGTAAAATGTTTTTCTACGCTGTGATATTTATTTCCAGGTGATTTTCGCATTAGTGCATGAGAAAACGTTCTACTTGCATTCATATTTGAACAGTCCTCGTAAATGGGTTTTAATGAAGTCAAGCGGTGGGGCATGGCCCTGGCATGCCCTGGGCATGCCCCGGGGACTCACAAGCTGGTGTCACTGAGTGCGTCTTATCATAAGGAAGATGAATATATATGGTTTAGGGGTGGGGCTCTGAACAGTTTCTGAGATATAAGGCCTTTTAAGAAGTGCAGAGGTGGGGCAAGGCCCCGGGAGACCCCCAGGTTGGTGTCAATGAATGTGTCTTATCATAAGGAACAAGAATATATATGGTTTTATTGGTTTAGCGGTGGGGATCTGTAAGGTTTCCGAGATATTGTGATATTATGAAATGGCACCAGCACATCCCTGGGGACCTCCAGGTTGGTGTCGCTGAATGCGTCTTATCGAAATGAACAAGAACATATATGGTTTAGAGGTGGGTCTGAACAGTTTCTGAGATATATGGCCTTTTGTGAAGTGGAGGGGTGGGGCATGGCTCCGGCGCACCCCGGAAGACCCCCAATTTGGTGTAAATGAATGTGTCTTATCATAAGGAGCAAGATTATATATGGTTTAGTGGTGGGGATCTGTAAGGTTTCCGAGATATTGGGCCTTTTAGGAAATGGAGGGGGTGGGACATGGCCCCGGCGCATCCCGGGGGACCCCCCCCAGGTTGATGTCACTGAATGGGTCTTATCATAAGGAACAAGTGTATATATGGTTCAGGAGTGGGATCTGAATGGTTTCCGAGATATTGGGCCTTGTTATGAAGTGGAGGGGGTGGGGCATGGCCTCGGTGCATCCCGAGGACCCCCAGGTTGGTGTCACTGAATGCATATTTTCAATAGGAACTAGAAAATATATGGTTTAGGTGTCAGGATCTGAATGGTTTCTTAGATATATGGCCTTTTTATAAGTGGTTGGGGTGGGGCGTGGCCCCGGCATAACGTTAGGGACACGCTGGTTGGCATAAAAGCATATGGCTGAGAGAAGTTTTCTCAATAAACATTTCTATAAAAGTTTTGTCAAAATATCTCCAATGACTTGGCAGTAAATGCATTTTATTTCAATTTTCCCCATTATATGTCTATGGAAACTCTAAGTTGCCATAGCAACCAAACTAAACAGCCGATTTTCATAAAAAACACAAACTTCCAATCCCCCAGCCCAAGGATGCTACAGATAAAATTTGGGCTCAATCGGCCCAGTGGCTTCAGAGGAGAAGATGTTTAAAACTGTTGACACCAGACATACGACGACGACGGACAACTGCCTATCCTATAAGCTCCCCCGGATCCTTTAGCTCTGATGGGGTTAAAAACATACAACCTGTAAAGGCAAATATTTTGAATATTTCCGTAAACTCTCAGCCTCAAAGAGCATATGGTTTCTGAGGAGATGATTTTTTTTATTTTTTATTTTTTTTTTATTTTTTTTTTTTATGTTGGTATCCATAGCAACCAGTAAAAAAAGGGCAATAGACCTAAAATCAAATGGCAGCTGGTAGATTGCTTAAGGAACATTTCTATGTAATTTCTATGAAAGTTGTGTCAAAATATCTGCAAAGGTTTGGCAGTTAATGCCATTTTTTAATTTTCCCTATTATAAGTCTATGGAAAATCTAAGTTGCCATAGCAACCACACTAAAGAGCCGAATTTCATAAAAAATACAAAATCTGTAAAGGCATATTTTCATAAAGTCTCCACATCCTAGAGCTTACGGTTTCTGAGGAGATGATTTTTTAAGTATTTTTTTCTATTTTTTGCATTTTGGTTTCCATGTCAACCAACGAAAATGAGCAGTAGACTTAAAATCATATGGCAGAAAGTGGATTGCCTAAAGAACATTTCTATCAAAGTTTTGTCAAAATATCTGCAGAGGCTTGGCAGTAAATGCCATTTTTCAATTTTCCCCATTATAAGTCTATGGAAACTCTAAGTTGCCATAGCAACCAAACTAATGAGCCGATTTTCATAAAAAAACACAAACTTTCAATCCCCAGCCTAAGGATGCTTCAGATAAAATTTGGACCAAATCGGCCCTGTAGCTTCAGAGGAGATGTTGTTTGAAAGTGTTGACGGACGCAGACGACGCAGACGCAGACGACGGACAACTGTCTATCCTATATCCTATTATCAACGTTTTTATTACTAAAATTACCAGTAGTAGTAGCAGTAGTAGTAGTAATATTATTATTATTATTATAATTATTATTATTATTATTATTATTATTTATGTACTTTCTTACAAACAATATTGGCTAGTTATTACATGTGCCCAATTTAAATGGTCGGGTAATGCCCTTACATCCGATTTTATGTCAAGAAAAATCAGGTTAACATTATGGTTGAATCATCACGTGATCAAGTCCGTGAACTGAGCACCCCCTAACCCCCACTTTATATAGAGAAAACTGGGGTTTACGGAGGTATACATTATTTTTCATATTTCTACTCCAAAAATAGGTTGTGGGACGCGTTAGAACCGCCTCAATGAGGCGGTTCTTACGAGCACCCACAACCTATGTTTGCAGTATAAATAAGAAAAACAAAAATACGGATTTTCTTTAGAAGATTAGCCAATTCGGAGTTGTGGAAAAAAGCACTATGTCGCACGGGTGTGTTATCGTAATGCCTCAGAAAAATGCCATCCATTTGTACATTCAAGAAACACAATTTTACTAGATACGGGTGCATTGTAAATATGTTTTCTGTACTCACTAACAGCTAAGGTCATACGGAGAAAGGACCCCGGTTTAAAGACTCATCCGAAAGTCTGGAGAAGCCCGGGATCGATCGTGCAATCCCTGGTTTACAAGGCGAGTAGTATAACCACTACACCACGAAGGCTTCTACTTTTGAGCAGCCCCAAAGGTGGTCTTAATATAGGAATTGTACTGTATAGTATAACGAATTACGATAACACGCCCGTATGGCAAAGTGCATTTTTTCATATCTCCAAAATGGCTACTTTTCTGATTAAAATATGCGATATTTTTCTTATAAATACTACAAACATACGTTGTGGGTGCTCGTTAGAACCGCCTCATTGAGGCGGTTCTAACGAGTACCCACAACCTATGTCTTGGAGTAAAAATAAGAAAAATAATGTTTACCCCCTGAAACCCCAGTTTTCTCTATATAAAGTGGGGTTTAGGGGGGTGTTCATTTCACGGACTTGTTCACGTGATGGATATGTTCCTCGCTAGTGGTCGCTGGAGTCCGGGTTCTGATCAATGCCAAATCAAATGTGAAAAGCATAATGGTGATTAAGCAGCCCGAGTCTAAACGCCCACTTCCGGAATTGCTTTCATCTCTTGTCGGACCGTGATGCGAAAATGGTGTTCTTAACTGGGCATGAATCAAAAATATGTTGTTTCATCCCGCTTTATGACTAAATATTAAGACCTTTGTGATGTTTTGTTAACCATCAATTAACAATTAGCAAATTTGAAAGTTTCTCTTTTGACCCTGCGTATTTCCTCTATCTCGTTTCACGGTAAACAGCCCGCGGTCATGTTACTAGACTCCATCACGAGGCGCTTGCTCGTAAATAGCGCGTGCCGACAACTTAAACTGTCTGCGTAATAAGCGTTATGCAGACACGGAGTAGCCGTAAGTTGTCCCTGTACATTTTTGTCATTAATAATTATAACCGCCTGTCAAATTGTGATTATTCTTCAAAACGTTTTGTATACTTCAAAGAGTTGCACTTTCTATAGGTACGAATAAGTGACAATATTTCATTACAAAGCATAAATTATCCTAGTATTACAAAGAAGTTGAAAAAATCTCCCTTTTATTTGTCGCACTGGATTATATCAAATTTAGATAAAAACAAAACATCATTAAGTTTGTTTCCTTTTGATATCTACATTTTTTAATTAAAAAAGGCTTGTCATTTTGTGATTTTCTTCTTGGTAAGCGAGAACAAACAAGAATGCACATCACGCGAAAACAGTTGTCATTTATTGCTATCGAATAAACATAGAAACAACATACTATTAAAAAAAAAAAAAACAAAAAAAAACATCCGCATGATTCACATTAGGAAAACATATCCGCGTGAAATAATGGCGTCCAGCATGGTGTCAGAAGTGGAAAAGCTTAGGTAAAAAATAATAACATGTCCCTTATTTCTGCGTTCAACATAGATTGTTGGTTCTCGTTAGAACCGCTAACAAGTACCCACAATTTATGTTTGAGCAAAAATGAGGCAGATAATGTATACCCCCGTTAACCCCACTTTTCTCTATATAAAGACAGGTTTAGACGGGTCTTCGTTTCAAGGACTTGTTATCGTGATGGGCTGAATTTAGACCCTCTTCCGTATTCTTTTACACAACGCTCGCTGACGGGGTTCGCATTATTTTTCTTATTTCCTTTTTTGCATTAAGAAATAAGGAAGATAATGTTTATCCCAGTAAACCCGACTTACCTCTGTATAATATAGGCATAGCAAGGATTGTAAGTAAATGACTACCAATAAACAATCATCACGGGAACAACTCCGTGAAATAAAGACCCACTTAAACCCCACTATATATATAGAAAACTGGGGTTTATAGGGGTATACATTATTTTTCTTATTTCTGCTCCAAGACATAGGTTGTTGGTACTCGTTAGAACCGCCTCAATGAGGCGGATTGAGTGGTTCTAACGAGCACCCACAATCTATGTTTTTGTTGGTACTCGTTAGAACCGCCTCAATGAGGCGGTTCTAACGAGCACCGACAACCTATGTTTGGAGAAAAAATAAGAAAAAATGTCACAATTTTTCATGAGAAAATTCACCATTTTGGAAATATGAAAGAATGTTCTATGTCGCACGGATGTGTCATCGTAATGTAAAATTATCCATCTATCAAAGTAAAATCAGAGCATCCAATGACTTCCAGCAGTCATTTATGCACCCGTAACAGTAGATTTTGTGCAAGTAAATGAATTCTGTTTCACCATTCTGCATGTATAATAGTAACGCCAACGCGTGTAAAGGACTTGCAATAAACATTTCTTCAAACGTCACTCAATGGCTGACCAATTAACATGTTTGTATCTTTACTGGTGATACAAATGCGAGACAAAATGATAAAAAACATTTCTGAATCTATAACATTGGTACAAATACAGGCAAAAAATGCTAAACAAACATTTCTCTATCTGTGATAGTGATACTAATGCAAGCAAAGGTGACAAATGAGAATTTTTACATGTATAAATGTAGTTCAAACATGCAATAAAACTGATAACTAAAAATTCATGTGTGTACTATAAGTATACCAACACAAGAAAAGCTTATAAATCTCATTACGAAAACACGCCTATACAAATACATTGTGACCTTTATCATCGAAAAAATGAAAATTGTTAAGATGAAAAATTTTGATAGTTTTCTTATTTCTGCTCAAAATATAGATTGTTGGTACTGAGGCGGTTCTAACGAGTACCCACAATCTATATTGTAGAGCAGAAACAAGAAAAATAAGGTTTTCCCCTGTAAACACTAGTTTTACTATATAAAACTCGGGTTCAAGGGGGTCAAAATTAAGTAAGCGAGAGTATGTTGAGCATAAAGCCCTGAAGGACTGGAAACTTAGCATTTTAAAACTAGTGAATAAACGCATTTCTTTCTATTCTCAAAATACTAACTTATTACCTCCTAAGCCCAAGACGTCTTTACGTCATCTTAAACTAGGTATTCAAGAATTTCATAAGAAGTTTGTTTTGGCCCCTGCAGACAAGGCCGCTAACAACGTCGTCGTTGTGTGACGGCTCCACTATGTTAACACGCTTAAGCAGGAGCTTGGTGGTACTAAGGCCTATGAACTTCAGCCTTTAGCTGAAGAGAGAGCTATAGTAGATAAACATGTTTGTCTTTCAGCCACCAAGTTTGCTGTGTGTGTTAACGAAGGCCAAGACAAGCTTCCTACGCTATACTGGTTACCAAAACTTAATAAAAAACCTTACAAAGCACGGTTTATTGCAAATTCTAGCTCTTGCACTACTACTGAACTTTCTAAATTATTAACTTCCTGTCTTACTGCTATTAAAACGCATGTAATTAAATATTGTGATAAAGTCTTTGAAAGATCAGGAAGAAATCTGTTTTGGTCTATAAAAAATTCGAATGAGGTTTAAAATAAATAGAAATCTAGACATTTTCGTGCTTCTAGTCTGTCTACCTACGATTTTTCCACTCTTTACACTACACTTCCTCATAATCTTATAAAAGAAAAACTTAATGATTTAATTGAATGGGCTTTTCACAGAGAAGATTCTCTTGCATCTTGCATGTAATGTCAGAAATGCATTTTTCACTTCTAAAGAGCATAAGAATTATACACTTTGGTCATGTCAGAAAGTGTGTGATGCCCTCACCTTTCTACTTAACAATATTTATATTAGATTCCGTACTAAGTTATTTAGACAAATTGTGGGTATTCCGATGGGTACAAATTGCGCACCTCTTGTGGCTGATCTGTTCTTGTATTGTTATGAAAGAGACTTCATTTTGTCGCTTTCCATTGATAACCAATCTGAAATTATTGAAGCTTTTAGCTCTACTTCTAGATATTTAGATGATTTATTAAATATTGATAATACCTATTTTGATGGTTTGATCAGTCAGATTTACCCCCTAGAACTTCAGTTAAATAAAGCAAATTCTTCTGATACCGAGGCCCCGTTTTTGGATTAACATCTATCTATTGTAGATCGATTTGTTTCGTGCAAAATTTATGATAAACGCGATGACTTTGATTTTGAGATTGTAAATTTTCCTTTTTTGGATGGTGATGTTCCTCGTGCGCCATCCTATGGCGTTTATATTTCGCAATTAATTCGATTTGCTAGAGTGTGTAGTCATGTAACTGACTTCAACACTCGTAATAAATTATTAACGGCTAAACTCCTTAATCAGGGTTATCGGTACCATAAACTACGCAAAGCCTTTTCAAAATTTTATAGACGTCATTCTGATTTAATTTCAAAATTCAATATTGGACTTAAATCTCTTCTGCAACAAGGTCTATCGGAACCCGAATTTTATGGTGACTTAGTATATAAATTCAGAAAAATATATAACCACAATGACTTCAGCACCCAATTTCGTAAAATCATTCTTCGATATAAAAAGATTGGATACATCATGGATATTATACGACAGACTGCATGCATGGTAGTTAACCCAATCACGGTTGGCAACTTTGCTTCCCTCTTTAATTGCACGCCGGTGGGTCAGGCCCCAGATTCTATGACGGCTCCAACGTAAAGGCTTATTGAGAATTAGAGAGATAATGTTGGTTGGTGCCTGATGCTCTGTCTCTGGTCGGGCTCATCGGAGTCTAACTGTTGGTTTTCTTTTGCTCCAGCATTTCAGTGGTTTCTTGCTGTCGAGTCCTCACCGTTGTCTCACCTCTGTGGTTCTTTGATTTTTGTGTTCACGGAGATGTTGCACTGATGAGTTAGGAGGCCTTCATGCGGACTGAACATATTATTTGTCTAAATCGCGACGGAAGTAAGGGCGAGGATTGTGGCCACGTAAAATCGATTTAAGCCCCCCCCCCCCAGTGGAAATCTTCCACTGACCGTTCCAAGGCGGCTCTTCTGTGGCGATTTTTTTTATGTTGTTGTTTGTTACTTACTGGATGGCCATATGGCCATGTTGTGGGAAAGTAACTGTCCTTATGGCCTTCCTTTGTTTAGGTTTCCATTATGGTCTGGTCGCTTAATGTTTGTATTTCTTTCCCTTTGGTGTCTTTTATGGGTGGAGTAAGTTAATTGTATCAATTCCTGATCTTTGTTTTACTTCTACTTTGTTTTCGTGATGAGAGCGGGTGCTCAATGCAAAATAAGTTGATAAATAAACATTTCTATATTTATACTAGTGATACCAATGCATGAAAAAAAAAACTGATAGACTTTCCTGCATCTAAAATCGTGATATAAATGCAAGAAATGCTGATGAATAAACATTTCTACATCTATACTAATGATGCAAATGCCCGAAAAAGCTGTCAAATGAACATTTCTGCAGTGAAACCACTGCGCAGAGAGCTGATAAATAAACATTTCTTCATGTAAAATGCTGATATCAATGCAAGAAAAGCTGATAAATAAACATTTCTTGATCTATAATAGTTACAACAATGCAAGGAAACCTGATAAATAAATATTTCCTCATCTATATTTTTGTTACACAAACAGCTGCTAAATAAATATTGCTGCATCTATAATAGTGATACAAATGAATGCAAGGATAGCTGATAAATAAACATTTCTGCACGAAAAAGTGATACTAATGCAAGAAAAGCTGATTATAAAACATTTCTGCATCTATAATAGTGATGCCAATGCAAGAAATATGTTCCAGAAAGAGTTATCCTTTGGAAGCGAGGACTACACTACAAAACTGGAAATATGGAGTGTACATGTTTTCTTGGTCAGGCTCGCTAGTTTCGGCCAATGAGGCCATATCAGTGACCCTAAAATATTTTCAAAATTCCACAATGGAACCAATGATCCCAAAGGACAAGCATCAGGTGAACAAGTCCGTGAAACGAAGACCCCCCTACACCTCACTTTATATAGAGAAAAATGGGGTGTAGGGGGGTATACATTATTTTTCTTATTTTTGCTCCAAGACATAGGTTGTGGGTACTCGTTAGAACCGCCTCAATGAGGCGGTTCTAACGAGCACCCAAAACCTATGTTTGCAGTATTTATAAGAAAAATATCAATGATTTTCATCAGGAAAATGGCCATTTTGGAGATGTGAAAAATGCACTATGTCACACGGGTGAGTTATCGTAATGAAAATATAAACTACACTATGATGTAGGGCAGGGAGACGTTTTTCGACCGCCACACATTCCCAGACACCAGCTGTAGTGACATTAGGTAAAGCTGATAATTAAACATTTCTGAATCTATAATACATGAAGTGATGCCAATTCAAGCAAAGCTGGTATCTAAACATTTCTTGATCTATAATAGTTACACCAATGCAAGAAAACCTGATAAATAAAGATTTCCTCATCTACATTTGTTACACAAACAGCTGATAAATGAACATTCTGCACCTAAATCAGTGGTACAAATACAAGGATAGCTGATAAATGAACATATCTGCACAAAATAGTGATAATAATGCAAGAAAAGCTGATAAATAAAATATTTCTGCATCTATAATAGTAATACTAATGCAAGAAAAGCTGATAATAAAACATTTTTGCATCTATAATAGTGCTGCCAACGCAAAAAAAGCTGATAATTAAACATTTCTGAATCTATAATATTGATGACAATGCAAGAAAAGCTGATAATAAAACATTTTGCATCTATAATAGTGCTGCCAACGCAAGAAAAGCTGATAATTAAACATTTCTGAATCTTTAATAGTTATGACAATGCAAGAAAAGCTGGTAATTAAACATTTCTGCATCTATAATAGTGATGACAATGCAAGAAAAGCTGACAATTAAACATTTCTGAATCTATAATAGTGATGACAATGCCAGAAAAGCTGATAATTAAACATTTCTGAATCTACATGTATAATAGTGATGCCAATGCAAGAAAAGCTGATAATAAAACATTTCTGAATCTACAATAGCGATGCCAATGCACAAACAGCTGATAAATATCATCTAGACTGGGCCGCATGATCCTTCCACGCAGAGCTGAAACCGACCGCACATGAGAACTGGTAAACCGCCTAGAAGGTCTAAGCATGCCAATGCAAAGTGGTGCCAGTCGGCTCGTCCATGGTATAATTGGGCGGCAGGGACTGAGATGTCATTATATATCATGTTGGGTAAAAGTCCCACACAAATGGAAGCAACGTCTCCAAAATTACCTAAATAGTTTTTACTGAGACGTTAAACCTCAAATCAAACAAAAACACATGTATAATAGTGATACCAATGACAGAAAAGCTGATAAATAAACATTTCTGCGTTTATTCTAGTGATGCAAATGCAAGAAAAGCTGTTAAATGAACATTTCTGCATCTATAATAGTAATACCACTGTTCAAACAGCTGATAAATAAACATTTCTGTATTTTTAATATTGATATCAATCTTACTCTTTTATATTTGTCCCAATGCAAGAACAAGCTGACAAAAGGAGTTTATTATGAAGACATCTGATTTTCAGAATCAATTCAAAAAGATAATTAAACCCCATAAAACAATGGGATACAATATATATAAGTGTTATGCGACAGACAGCATGCCTAGTTTTAAACCCAGTCACTGGTTGGTGACTCTCCTTTCCTCTTTCATTGCACGACGGGGGTCATATCTTTGACTCGATGACGGCCCCAACTTAAAACGTTAAAATGTATTTAATTTTTATTATATTATTGTTATTATTATTATTTTTATTGTTATTACATTATGTACTTTCCTACAAACGAAATTGACCAATGCTTAGCCAATTTACTTTTATCACATAAGCCATCTAGGCTAACCCGTTGTAAATCCGATTTAAAGACATATCTGCAACAGGGCATATCAGACCAAGCGTTTTAGTAACTGTCCTTTTGACTTTCCGCTATTTATGTTTCCATTAGGGTCTGTTGTTTCATGTTTGTGTTTCTTTCCCTTTGGTGTCTCTGATGGGAGCTGTGGGTTAATATCATTGCCTCCACTTCTATTTTATAAAGAGTTCGAATATAAATAATAATCAAAAATGAGTTCCTTTAAGAGCAATGAAAACATTCATAAGAAAGAAGATGGGTCATACTACGTAGTTTCGGCTAATAAAGCCTCATCAGTGACCCTGTAATGATCCGGCAAAGAAAACCAGAGGAAACATACTGCAATTTGCGAATTTCGAATAGGCAGTCGATTCAAAGACTGATATAATCAAAATGGGGTCCAAATAATTAAAAACCTGTCTAGAATATGAGTCTAAACCAATAATTTATTTCTGATTTCTCAGAATATTCACACTGATCTCAAAGGACCAAAAGTAAAATATAAACTGCACTATGGTTGATGTACGGGGAGACGTTTTACGGCCGCCACACGGCACAACACCAGCTGCAGTGACGGCAAATAATAATAAAAAATGAGTTCCTTAAAGAGCAAAAAACATTCATAAGAATGAAGCCTTCCAACATGTATGAAGAAATCTGATTTTCAGAATCGATTCAAAAAATTATAAAACGCCATAAAAGAATGGGTTCTACAGGGCGCGTTATTAATCCTATTCACACTTCGATGTCTTTAACCCTTCGAAGTAGTCTCCCCTGACGGAAACACACTTTTCTAGTCTCTTAATCCGTTCTGAAAGGACAGAAGTACACATGCAGGCTAAGGTAAACCCTGAAGATACTGGAAAATTGCACTATCAAGAGCACTTCGGGATTACGACGACCAGAAAGGGTTTTCCTTAGTAAAGGTAACAGGAAAATGTCGCAGGGACTAAGGTCTGGCGAATAAGGTGGATGAAGAAGCTTAACTACCCTTTTCTCTTTGAAAAGTCTTGGACAAGAACAGACTTGTAAACAAGTTCGCTGTCATGGATAAGACACAGACCTCTTAAAACGGTTACAGGTCTACATTTTTCATAGTGTGCCTTTACTTTTGACAACGCACCATTCTTATAAAATTTACCTGTGTTGGTACAGGAATTTGAACAATGGGTCCACCACAATTGAAAAATACCGCATACAAAACATGTGCCGCGCTTTTAACAGGCCACTTCTTGTTATTAATGTGTATCTGCGGTTCCAAATAATAGACCCAGATTCCATCATCTGTAAACAGCTCCTGGAAATTCAACGTTTATCAAAATTTCCACACTTTTCAAAGCGATTTTTCGCCATTGGTGGTCTTTTTTTCTTTGGTCAAGAGATTCGGGACCCATCGTGCACAAACTTTTCTAAGTTTCAACACCTGAGTCAAACTCTTATGAAGCACCAACGCTATCAGCAATTGCTCTCACCGTGAACCTTGCATCTTGTTTGAACATATCTACCACACCAGCAACATTAGCTTTTGTAGCAGCTTTTCTTGTCTGGCCGGGACGGGGCTCATCTTTCAGGTTAGTTTTACCGCCTTTAATTTTTATGCCACCTGAAAATTGGCGTTTTATAGACAACATACGTTCCTTGTATCTGACGCAATTCGCTTTATATATGTGAAACTGAAACATTCAGACTAATGTAGGCCCAAATTTCATAACTTGTTTTGTTTTTAATTTTGCATACAGCAATGGTTCAGTGTAATTGACTGTACTTTCAATAGCTTTTGAAAAATAGAAGTGACGGCAATGGTCAGAAATCGGTACCAATACCCCACACCTCCCACCAGAGACACCAAAGGGAAAGCCAAAAGGACACGCAAATCCTTTTCTTAATGAACTGCTTGTGACCAAATGTTTGTGAAGAATTGTTATTATTCAAAAATAACCTGCCATCATAATAGTGGCCTATGAATAGATTAAGGCAAAGCAGCGTTCGAGTCACAAATACAGTAAAATTCCGCTATTAAGACCGCTAAAAATGAGACTAATTCTGCTATAAAAAGCTTATCTAGAAAATTTCAGTGTTTTCAGTACACAGTGTCCTCTTATCAGAGACCACCTTTGGGAATGTTCAAAAGTGGTCTTAAAGACATGGGAGACAAAAATACTTTTGCAGGAGTTGCCTCCCCTGATGGTGTACCCATTCCCCATAAATTACAAATCAAATTAATGAATGTGGACCTAGCCGTAGAGGAAGAGGCCGGGAACTTGATATAATTCAAAGGCAGCATGTGTGTCGTGTACAGCTAATATTCTAAATCTGACTAGTAATCGTTATTTTAATGTAACCCAAACGAAATATTGTTATGCAGAACGTTTAGCACACTAATACAACACTTTTTCCTGCACGCCAGATACGGAAATTGGGGAATACATAGCTAATATAGAAGTGAAGGCAATGATAAGGAATCGATACAATAAACCCACAGCTCCCATCAGAGACACAAAAGGGATAGAAACACAAACATGAAATAACTAGACCCTAATGGAAACATCATTAGCGGAAAACCAAAAGGATAGTTTCTTTTCCCACAAAATGGTCAATTGGGTATCCAAAACAAAAAGATACAAACGATACACACACACTCAATGACAATCGATTACAAAATAAACGGCGAAAGAAGAACCGCCTTGGAATAGTCAGTGAAATGAATGACCGAAGAGACTGCAGTATTACAAATCCACGCTCAGAAATGGAAGGTATGCTGGAAAAAGAATACTACAAGTGTGTGAGGGGTGGACAGAAAAATCCGTCCCTCGGAATCACTGGCAAGCCTCGTGATGCCGGACAGTCACCCTCGGGACGGATTTTGCCACCCACGCCTCACACCCATGTAGGATTCTTATAACAAGGTTCAATATAAAAAGTATCCAGTAAAGCAGTCTGTCATAACAAAAAAAATTCAAGTCGGCAAAGGAGCCTCTAAGATGAAAAAAATATAAAAATGTTTACAAAGAAAGAAAGAAAGAATCTTTTTATACCATTGTTTTACGTCACGGACTTTTTTCCATTTTTATTCAAGTTTTGTTAGAAAGTATTGTTAAAATCATATAAATGTAATTTCACTTTTCCATTCTTTTGTATAATGTTTGGAGTTTTCTTACCGTTTCGCCCACTATAGATTTTAGAACTACCACAGAATCTATATTTACCTCAAAGAAGTTATATGCAAATATGTTTTGTAGTCTGATATGTTTGAATTGTTGTTCTTATATGGTTTTCTGCATTACGAAAACACACCTATACAATTGCATTGTAAACTTTACCACCGAAAACAGGAAAGTTTTAAGATGAAAAATTGTGGATTTTTTCTTATTTCTTTTAGAGCAGAAATAAGAAAAATAAGGTTTTCCCCTGTAAACCCCAGTTTTACTATATAAAAGTGGGGTTCAATGGGGTCAAAGTTATATAGGTCTGTTTGTGCGATGCTCCCCTATCCCTCTAGGCTGGATCGGTAGCTTAGTCGGATACACGTCTGACTGGACGTGCAACATTCTTTCGCGGAGATTGATCAATGCACCATGCTGGTTAACCGCTTACATATAGGCAAACTGACCTGCTCGATGTGACCTAAATAGTGTTGTCTGACCAAGAACTGACAAATAATTCACTGAAAGAACAGGAAAAATATTAAAATATGTTGCCAAATGAAAAAAATATGCTAAGGAAATGAATGATAGAAAAAGAATCCGTAAAACCGTAAAGAAAAAATAAGTTTGCCTAATTGTCCTACCAAATATTTTTGGCTGGCCAAATTGTCTTAGGCCGAATCGTCCCAGGCCAAATCGTCCGGATCAAATCGTCCGCTGGCCAAATTGTCCGCCTACCAACGGCTTCACCTGTACAGTATATGCTATTGTCTTTCTCCGAGAAAAAGCCATTTTCGCGGACATATTTTGCGGCGTTTCGCGTAAAAATTAACCGCTTTGAAACGCGATTTGTTTTTCTCGGAGAAATTTCTCATTAAAAGTCTATTACCGCGGAGAAAAAGAAATATGGGTTTTTTACCGGTAGCTGGTCTGTACATGGAGTCGGAAGGGGAGTTGGTGCCGACAAAAAAAAATCTGCGATCGTAAATATTTTGTGAACAAATTGTCTTATCTTCCTTCCTTCCTTCCTTCCTTCCTTCCTTCCTTCCTTCCTAACTTTGTAAATAGGCCCCGTCAAGCGATTTTGGTACTTATCGCCTATGCGACCAGCGAAGGTTCAGGCGAGCCTGCGCATCCGCGCAGTCTCGCCAGAACCTTCGCTGCTCGCTCATACAACCAGTGACTCAAGAGGCACCTTCAGACAGAAAGCCATATCCCTGGCCCCTCTGAATGGCTGGGCATGCGCAGTTAAAATTTGTCATGACGGTATGCTCGAAGACACAACTTCGCTTGGCGGGGCTCAAATACAATATCACACGACAAACTCAAGTGACTCAATATGAAATACATGTACATATCGCACAGGACGGAAAGGGGACGGGTGCAAGGTATCAGAGGTAGATTCATGCGGGTCCGAAACTTCTCCCTTTAAGAATCGTCCAACCTTTTTGGCTCAAATACTTTAGATCCAGAACGTCTGACAACCCCTCGCTTCATCGTAATTGACAATATGCCCTTCTTGAATTATTTTCATTCCAGACGGATTAGCGTCAGTTCCATACGAAAGAACAGGACCTGTTAGGCTTTCCCAGAAGAGGTTTTTAGATTATCTAACAGGCTCGACCTTAACTTAATATAGTTGGCTGAGCAGTTAAACGCCAAGACCCAACTTCAAAACACACACAACCACGCACTCACATGCACGCTTGCACGAAAGCCGTTTTAGAGCCATGCATGAAGTATATGACTATATTGTAAAGTTATCTTATCTTAAACGCTGTACAAAGTGTATTTATCTGTCAGGCGCATTGTTACCGTTATTTACAACACGTGTTCGACTGTCAGCATCGAAGAATACTTTTTCTTCTTTATCTCTGTTACTATCTCGGCGACCTTTCTAACCCCCAACTCTAAAATATCCGCCAAGAATGATGTGTCGACATCAATATCAGTAGGTTAGATTGTTACAAGGAGATATAGTAAATGAAACAATGGCTTTTGACAACAATCAGCATTCTGCTATCAGCAGACCGCTTTAGTGTATGGGACGTCGACCTTGTTGTACAAATTCTACTGTTCTTCAGATCGAAAGGTCTGCGTCAAGCACAGACTGTGTCTACGGACAAGCGCATTTAGCGAAGACTCGGGTGGTGGTGGTGGTGGTGGTGGTGGTGGGGGGGGTATCCTCGACAGGCTGATCTGTGTCGTCGCTGTGCGTCTGCAAACTCTGATCAAAGTCTTCACTGTGAGCTATGTAGAAATCCGTTGACCTAAAGTATTTTCATGCTATTCTGTACAAAAGTCTATTTCAGATTATGATTTTTTATGCCCCCCCCCCCCCCACCCCGAGAATGTTTGTTTCAGTGGGCATATAGTATTATGCCCCCCCCCCCCGAGAATCTTTGATTCGGGGGGCATATAGTATTTGCCCTGTCTCTCTGTTTGTTTGTCTGTCTCACCGTCACATCAACTTTAACCTTGACCATAAGTTCAAAAGTATTTGACCTAGCCCCATGAAACTTCACACACTTATTCACTATTACAAGGGCTACATTCTGACCAAGGGCCATATCTCTGTTTTATTTTTGGCTGAATTATCTTCCCTTGAAATTTTGCAAAAACTTAGAAATTGGCTCCCACGTGGGAGAATTGGTCACCTATAGTGACAGCTCTTGTTTTGTTATTATATTTCTTTGTTGTCGTCGTCGTCGTCCTCGTTGTTGTTGTTGTTGTTGTTGTTGTTTTACTGCCCCTTTACAGAATGTTCGATTTGTTAAATTTGTCTGTGTATGGGCCTGTATAAAACAATTCGATAATAGTGAAACGTGCCGTAGTCGGTTCAGTCGAGCACAAGAAAGTAAAAGAAACGTTTTACCAGACAGTGTGTGTCAATTTTGCAGCCAACAACGAAAGGATACTATAATTGTTGTTGGTTTGTTATCCTAAGATTTCTGCACACATTCAAAATTTGTGTAAAGACGTGGACTCAAGGAGTTTCAAATAATACTATTTAGCATGGGTTGACTTGCATCAAGAAAACACGCCTATATAATTTTGACCCCTCGAACCCCACATTTATATAATAAAACTGGGGTTTGCAGGGGTAAACCTTATTTTTCATATTTCTGCTCAAAAATATAAATTGTGGGTACTCGTGAGAACCGCCTCGATGAGGCGGTTCTAACGAGTACCCACAATCTATATTTTAAAGCAAAAAATAAGAAATATATCACAATTTTTCATCTTAAAATTTCATTTTTTCGACCATAAAGGTTACAATGTATTTGTATAGGCATGTTTTCAAAATGACTAGTGATTCGGAAGAGCAATCCGGATTTTCTATCCGAACCGAATATCTCTGATCTCTGATTATCTTCTTTAATCAATACATCACGATAATAAAACCTGGTAATAGCAGCTGTAAACCCCACTTTATATCGAGCAAACTGGGGTTTACAAGGGTATACTTACATTTCTTAGTTAAGAAATAGATCAGCTCTAGCTGTGATTTGTTGAGTAATAAATCACAGTTTGGAGGTCCGTTGTAAAGTAGACAAATCACGAGCGCGTAGCGCGCGTGATTTGTCTACTTACAACTGACCGACAAACTGTGATTTATTACTCAACAAATCACAGACAAGAGCTGATCTATTTCGATTCTAACACGCTGAAATCGACAATAATGTTGTTGTTTCCTTCAAAATCATCAAAACCTTTCGCCATTGTTATAAGAAATCCTGCTAAAATTATCGACTGAAACACATGCATTTATATCCTTTTCTTACGTTTTCGATGCGAGAATATGACGTTACACCGTCTAACGTCAAGGAAAACGACTAGTGACGTCATAAATTGGGAATTTTAATGACGTCACTCGTCACGCTCTTCCGAGCTGTGATTTGTTGCAGAATAAAACACAGTTATTTTCCATTGCCTATATAGGCGCTCTGTGTTAGAATTCTGCTCCAAGGAATAGGTTTGGGTACTCGTTTAAACCGACTCATTCTAACGAGCATCCATAACCTATGTTTTGAGTATAGTTAAGAAAAAAATAAAAAATGTGGATAGCGCCAGGCAATACAAACACAGTCCTTGACAAACCTGTGAGTTCTAATTTGAAATTCGTTTAACTTCCACGGCAATAAAACAGAAGTGGAGGCAATGATCAGGAATCGATACAATTAACCCACAGCTCCCATCAGAGACACCAAAGGGAAAAGGAAAGAAGCAGAAACAACAGACACTAATAAAAACATCAATAGCGGAAAGCCAAAAGGACAGTTACTTTCCCACAAAATGGCCAATAGGCTATCCAAAATATACAGTCAACCCTCTTTATACCGACATTCGTTATAACGGCAAAACACGTTATAACGACAATTCCAATGGAATGAATTCTTAACTAAAGGCTTAGTCTCGATTCCGAGCGACGTGGGCTTCCCTCGGGTTGGAAATGCCCAAATCGAATCCATAGTCATAAAAGATTTTTGCAATCTAATACCCCAAGAAAGAAATGTTATAGATATTTGTTAGAACCGCGACAGAAGAACCGCCTTGGAACGGTCAGCGGAAACGAATTCCACCGGGGGGGGGGGGGGGTGCTTAAATCGATTTTACGTGGCCACAATCAAACCCGGTTTAAAACCGTGATAAACATAATATTTCACTCGTGGTCATTTCAAATGATAAATTTATCATATGACGTCGCGTCTGAGAATGAAATAACGCCATGTAATGGAGTCGATAATCCACTAAATTAAATATGCAAGTTTGTTAGATGCGCCCCGTGACGTAACATACGACGTCACGTCTACTAATGGCGGAATATTGTTATTTTTTGTAAAACAATGGTGAATAAAATGCGTTTTGAATGTCATATGATAAATAGAACCTTCTATTTGTGCTCATTTATATTTGAATTTATTAATGTCGTTGAGAAAAGGAAACAAATTATTCCTTATCCTCAAAGAGTTTAATATATTCGGTAATACATGAACACCTATGTAAGATCCCCTAATTAATATAAAATGACCACGAATGTAAGATCCCCTATTTCTGTCTTGTTTCTTCCCTATTTCATTGCTTCCACTTCTATTTTTTATATTTACAATGAAAATTATTTTAACTCATAATTTCAACTATTTAGTAGAGATATGACGCTTGGAATTTGGAACCTTTCTTTTCAATTTCGGATCATTAGATTCTGTCTGTTGTGATCTTAAAGTGGCAACCTGGCATTTCGGAATCGAATGTTATATGCCTATTAGTGTGATGTCGCAGTGACTTCAATGCATCAACACAAAGCCAAAAATTATTTATTATATAAAATGGGACTCAACATAATCACGAAAACATACCTATATAAATATGACCCGCTTAAGCCCCACTTTTATACAGTAAAACTGGGGTTTGCAGGGGTAAACCTTATTTTTCTTATTTCTGCTCTAAAATATTGATTGTGGGTACTCGTTAGAACCGCATCGTTGAGGCGGTCCTAACGAGTACACACAATCTCTATTTTGAGCAGAAGTAAGAAAACTATCACACATTTTCATATTAAAAATTTCGTTGTTTTTTTTCGGCCGTAAAGTTTACAACGCATTATATAGGCGTGTTTTCGTAATGTTAAGAAACAATTTTGAAATTGGGGTCCAGATGTGTCATTTCTACATTTAAAGAAAGAAAGAAAGAAAGAAAGAAAGAGAAAAAAGAACAATGATGAGAAAACCGATAAAGAAACAATCGCTAAGTTGTGTGCTTATTACTGATATACCGCACATGACGATAAAATCTTCCATCTACTATTTTGAGACCGGTCCATTTCAGCTTAAATATAGCGGTGTCAGGTCTTGTTTGTGGCAAGTTTTACAAACATGCTTATGTTGAAAGCAAGTGCAGACCCAAAACATTCTGTCGCGTCTGATCTGGGTCTACACCGAATGCATGTGCCCCAGAAAATGGGACATTAACCCTTCTCTTGCTGAATATTCAGTTTAGGCACACCCATGTCTGACTTTGAACCAGTCAAATTACTTGATGTGATTAATTCCTACAAATTCATAAATTGAATGTCAAACAGTGTAGATCCTAATCAGATGATTTCTTCAGAAGCCATCTGATCTGGATCCTCACTGTTTTCAAAGATAGGGTTTGTCAGGAACAGCAAGATAAGGGTTAAGTATGCATGGATTAAACCATGGTGAACGAATGAATGAATAAAGGGCAGCTTGGCTGTCCATACAAAGAGCCCCAGTCAGAAACCATCTGTTTCAACGGCTTCATGTTGTGATCGGTCTGTCCCTAGACAGAACAATATCAGACAACAAACATGTGGAGATCAAGTGTTCATATGCTGATGTTATCATTTATGATGGACCCTTGATAATAAATTGGGAAACAATTAAGATTCGATCTCATCCAATGTCTGACAAGAGAACCGTCCTAAGGACCGGTCTATTTCCAATTATAGGGGCGCCGGGTTAACTTGTCTGTGATAAGTTTAACCCTTGTCCTGCTGAGCCCGGATATGTCTTATCTTTCAAACAATGAAGATCCTGATCAGATGGCTTCTGAAGAAGCCATCTGATCAGGATCTTCATTGTTTGTCATTCAGCTCATGAATTTGTCGCAATAGTTTGCATCAAGTAATCTGATTGGTTGATAATTGGTAGTGGGTGGGGCATATATAAATATTCAGCAGGTCAAGGGTTAACAAAGATGTCTGTTGTTTGATCAGACACTGTAGACGCAGATCAGACGCCGCATTCTGTGGCTTCTCATCTGGGTCTAAACTTTTTGCCAACATACCAGAAACGGGACGCCAGGCACCAATGGTTTAAACAAAAACAGATATGATTGGAAAGGTCGATTCACTTCTTATGGTCAGTTGCCTAAAATACAAACAAATGACAATCAGCTATCTTTGAGAATATGTAAAAGTGCCCACTGTACGATTACCGTGAAGCTCGATATCTTCTTTATTTTCGTGACTGCGAAACTCGGCTGTTGTTGTGAGGTGACCGTTCGCGAAAGGTTCCACTGCATTCTACAGACTTTTAACAGCACAGAGTGGCCATAACGTGCCGACAATCTATTTTTAGACCAAAATATGAAAAATATCGGATTGTTTTTATGAAAAATGATGCTGATGATGATTATGATGATGATGATGATTTCTGCCTCAAGATATAGATTGTGGGTACTCGTTAGAACCGCCTCACTCAGGCAGTTAGTTTATACTAATTTATTTTATTTCGATTGCGATGAAAGCTTCAAGCTTATTGAATCGCTCTCGAACACTCATTCCGGGTGTTTTCACGCGCGCGGGAGAGGGAGGCAGTGGTTTTTACACCACTGCTACCCATTTACACCTGGGTGGAGTGGGACAGTGTCATTACGTGTCTTGCCCAAGGACACACCTCGATACCGGTGGCCGGATTCGAACGCACAACCTCTCGATCATGAGTCGAACGCGCTAACCACTGCGCTGTATCGAGGCTGAACTCAGGCGGTTCTAACGAGCTCCCACAAACTATGTTTGGAACAGAATTCAGAAAAAATGAACAGATTGCATCTGAAAAAGCCGCCAATTTTTGACACAGGTGCGTCATCGTAAAAACAAATAAAATCCGATATCCATCTCCTGGGCAAACAGAGATATCCGAGGCGGAAAGGGTAAGAGCGCTGTCTCTCAATCATTAGGTCTCCCACCGCTGTGGTTTGAGCCTGACTCGGGACACATGTGAGACGCGAAGTCTAAATTTCTGATGAATATCCTTGATAGTTTTGTTATAAATGTTCAAAACATAGGTTGAGGGTGCTTGTTAGAACCGCCTCTGTGAGGCGGTTCTAATGAGTACCCACAACCTATGTATTGGAGCAGAAATAAGAAAAATAGTGTATAGCCCCGTAAACCCCAGTTTTCTCTATATAAAGTGGGGTTTAGGGGGGTCTTCATTTCACGAACTTGTTCACGTGATTAGTTAACAAATCGTTAATACTTTGATCATTTAATATCGCAAATATACTGATTTTTGTTCCTGAAAAAATGTGAGCAGCTATTACATATATGCAAAAGCTGCTCACATTTAAAAAAAAAAAACAAAAAAAAAAACAATACATTTTTGGGTATTTAACTTGCTAGAATAGTTAACAATTTCACCACTAACGAGCTCGTTAAGCTAAGGTTGCTTTGAACAACTGGGCCCAGGTGTTTTTCTCCGAATACTCCGATTTCGCCCCTCTGATTAACGATCGGCTCGAAATAAGTAAGATAGTCTTGAAAGGGCCGTAAAACTCAAACCAAATATAGCGCGGAGAATGTCGGAAACGAGGTTAAGTATAGTTTATATAGTTAGCATTTATACCGACATTTTACCGGCCCCCGCCCATCGGGGCTTGAAGAAATAGATGGGCTGGATGATGCTTCCACGCAGAGCTGAAATCGACCGCACACGAGTATACTGGTAAACGGCTTAGAGGATCTAAGACTGCCCAGGCAAATAGGTGCGAGTCGAAGCGTCCATGCATATAAACCCTATTGGTTTCATTGGGCGCGAGGGCTTGAGACGTCATTTCATCTCAATGTCGGGTAAGAGTCCCACTAAAATTGGAAGTGACGTGTCCAAAATGACCTATAAACCGCATATCAACCCAAACCGACATGTTGTATAACGACAAAGCTTTTCAGTAGAAAGAATCCATAGCACAAGATAGGACGGGTTATTGGAGATGCAGTAGAACTTCGATGGCTCGAATACCGATGGCTCGTTTACCATGGCTGAGTCGAACCTGTTCTAGGGCCCAAAGGGAAATCCTCTACATAAAAATAGTGGGGATAATTTAGGAGATTTTCGAATTTTATATTACAAATGTTTGCTGTGTGTACTCATTAGAATCGCCTCGATGAGGCGATTCTAATGAGTATACACAGCATACATTTTCATTATGGAATACCAAAAAAGTTACCCAAAAGTATTTCATTATGCCTCCCGGCAGTTACCTACAGTGGCTCGAACTACCCCTGTCTCGAACAGATTTTTGAGGTCCTTAAGGTGTTCGAGCCATCGAAGTTCGACTATACATGTATTCAAGAATATTGTATTTGCTACTCAGAAAAACAAATGCTGTGGATCGGTGAGGCGATTCTAACAAATGTCCACAGCATTTGTGACTTGGAGTAACTGAGGGGTGAAATGCCCTTTTTTACCTATGATACTAATCCTTAATGACATTAAAGAAAAGCGCCAACTTCTTTTATAACGGAAAAGTGTAGGGAAACACATACTGCCGTTTTAACGATTTCCAGACACTTCAGTCCCATTACCACCTCGGCCACCTGAGGCGGTTCTAACCAGCACCCACATCCTTTGTTTGCAATATTAATAAGAAAAATATCACGGATTTTCATCAGAAAAATGGCCATTTTGGAGATGTGAAAAAATGCACTTTGTCGCACGGGTGTGTTATCCTAATGAAAAGAAGCAAAACCAAATACAGTGAAATCCCTATATTAAGACCATCTTTGGGACTGTTCAAAATTGGTCTTCAAGACCACTTTTGAACAATCCAAAAGGTGGTCTCTGACCAGAGGACCCTGTATGCAGAAAACACAAAGAAAAAAATAACTGCAGCTTACTAAATTAGCTTTTCAAAGCAGAACATTACGAAAACACGCCTATGCAAATACAGTGTTAGCTTTATGGCCGAAAAAATGAAATTATAAGATGAAAAATTATGAAATTTTTCTTATATCTGCACATTTATATAGATTGTGGGTGCTCGTTTTCTTATATCTGCACAGAATATAGATTGTGGGTTCTCGTTAGAACCGCCTCATCGAGGCGGTTCTTACGAGTACCCACAATATTTTTTTTAGATCAGAAATAAGAAAATTAAGGTTTACTTCTGTAAACCCCAGTTTTGCTATATAAAAGTTGAGTTCAAGGGGGTCAAAACTATATAGGTGTGTTTTCATTATGCTTAGCGTTAATTTTGGGTGGTCTTAATAGCGGAATTGCATTGTATTTTTACAAAGTCGAGAACTGATTAATAATACAAAAGCCCATATATACATGGCTAAGGTTTCAATTCAGAAATAACAAAGTTAAAGACTGTGTTTCACTACCTGACGTCGCTAATGTAGAAAGCCGACGTTATCCGATAATTTGAAGTGTCTCTGATAATTTGAAGCGTCATGGGGTCAAAAATCGCGTTGAGCTGTCGGTTTTAACTCGGACCAATAAATACCGGTATTGATTGGTCCGAGGTTCTAACGAGGATCCAAAACCTTTGTTTGGGCAATTTATAAGGAAAATATCACAAATCACAAATTTTCTTCAGCAAAAAAATAACAGGTTTTGTGACACGAAAAAAATGCTCAATGTCGCACGGATGTCTTGTCGTTGCTTATATAGTAGTCGAAAGTAAATTGGCATGGCGGGACCGATATATACTGTGAAAAATCGCTGTGTCACAAGAAGGTTACGTGCCTTTTTGCAAGCTTCAAGTTTTGAAGCGGAGTAAACGACCATATACGCAATAGAGCTCTACTTTCTTTTGTGATACAGTTTAATTTACACAAACAGATGACTTGGTTTACTTTTTATTCCAAACGGCAGCCGCAAACAATAGCTCCGCGTTTCCGCTCCGCAAGCGGCACCTCTGTTAATAACGGGTGGACTGTAACCCCTAAATAAACGCGCTGCAGGGGCGTAGCTACCTGTATTTTGCCACAGCTTTAATGACACCCTTATCTGCCTTTTTCATCAAGCCTAAAAATGTTTCTGTACGATCACTACTCGGCCTAAAGTCTGTTGTTTGTATAGTTTCAATGCCGTCTCATAACTTTTTACAGTGACATAAAAATGAACTTCGTCTTCAATGACATTACACTCATACATAATCTTTGCTCCGGTGTTTCCCCACAGTATCTACATGTACCCGTATGGCACTTATCCTAAATGAAGTCAGACTTTTTCTGATACTTTTATTTTATTTTACTTTTTTTCTGATACTATTGTGTCACTGTTTATAAAGCGGCCCCCGCCCATCGGGGCTTAAAGAAATAGATGGGCTGCATGATGCTTCCACGCAGAGCTGAAACCGACCGCTCACGAGTAATGGTAAACCGCTTAGAGCATCTAAGCCTGCCCAGGCAAATTGGTGCGAGTTGGACCGTCCATGCTTATAAACCATATTGGTTTCATTGTGCGGCAGGGCTTAAATTGAGATGTCATTTCAGCTCAGTGTCGGGTAAAAGTTCAACAAAATTGGAAACAAAGTCTCAAAAATGACCTATACAGTGCTGACGGGGACGTTAAACCTCAAATCAAACAAACAAACACACTATTTATAAAGTCTCAGCTTGGTCTGGTATATAATATAGGAGCAGTAAGCCAGAAACACAACAATAACATAATTTTTCAAAGGGACAAAATTCTGCTAATATTTTGTGGATCATAACCTCGAAACAATGTGCGCTACTTCACATGGTCTAACTATAATTATATTAAGTTTTAGCTTGGTCGGATGTTAAATGTAGGAGTTATTCGGAAGTGAAACGTATATAGACGGAGTGGCGGACGGACGTACGGACACCGATGGGCATTACATAATATATTCCATTGGTTAAAGCTGGTGCTATATTGAGTGACAAATCACTAGGCGAAAACGCGTGACGCGAAGAGCCGCCGTATTATAACGTTTTGCGACGTCATCGATCGTTTCCTTGACGTCAGACGGGTTAACGTCTTTTTCACGCATAAAGTACGTTACAAAAACAGGTAACTGCATGTGTTACAGTCAAACGTTTTGGCAGGATTTCTTCAAGCAATGACCGAATGTTGAGAGAATATGAAGGAAACAAGGAAACAACAGCATTTGGTCGACTTTCGGTGTGTTAGAATCGAAAAAGATCAGCTCTGTTGCGTGATTTGTTGAGTAATATATCACAGTTTGACGGTCAGTTGTACACTAGTACTGGTAAACCGCTTAGAGGATCTAAGCCTGTCCAGGAACCGCGATGCGAGGCGGACCGTCCATGCTCATAAACCCTATTGGTTTCATTGGACGACAGGGCTTGAGATGTCATTTCAACTCAATGTCGGGTAAAAGTCCCACAAAATTGGCAGCAACGTCTCCAAAATGACCTTTGCAGTGTTGACGGGAACGTTAAACCTCAAATCAATCAATTCAGCAACTAGCTCACGTGTTGAGTCGCACAATACGCATGCGTCTATAACAAACACGCCTCTTGTTACGCAAATTATGCGTGAATGGCACGGGTCACATATTTTCCTCCTAAATCATAGGCAACACGCTTAAAGGAAAGGGAGTGAGGATTCTTCCGTGATATTTCTAGAATTTTGAATTGGTTCAAGTTGCGTAAACTTTACTTTCTGGCATACTAAATAAGGAAATCCTGGATATGAGTTCTTATTCTACCCGGGTTATCCCACCAAAAGGCAGGATAAAAATGGGGTATTTCCATGGGCTTAGTGAGCAATGGTTTAATATGACGTCATTCTACGCCGTCGTTAAGGTTGACCTCACATACTGTCACGTGATGTCACTAAACATTCCAGTATTGTCATCTCTTCACTAAAACACCCATATACATGTAAGATAATAATTTCAGCCGTTCGTAGTTCTCAGACAATCTTGTTCACAATTGATTGATTCATTGTTTTGGGATTTAACGACGCGTCACCCCATGTGGGTCATTTTGTGTTTTCTCCCAGAAAAAAGGGAGAAAAGGGAGAAAAGGGAGATAGAAGAAATAGTAGAGGAAATGAAAGCGAGGGACAGGGGAGGAATAGAAAAATGAATGGAAATGTAGAAACAGAAGAAATAAAAACACTCCCCCTCTACCTTTACCGGCTACAAGGACAGCAGGCATTGCTTATCAGTTGGACGCCCAAATGACGCAAGATATACATGTACGTCAACTTTGCCTCACCCAACCGCCCCAATATACTTCACGATGGATGTGTGACTGTTTTACTTATTTCTACACACATAGAATGTGGGTACTCGTTCGAATCACCTTATTGATTCTGTCGTTTGGAAGAAATATACAGCAAATGAAATATACGCTTGTAAACCACACAGTCCATTATCTAAAATTTCTGCTACAAATACAGGATGTGGGTACTCGTTAGAATCGCCTCATTGAGGCGATTCTAACGAGTACTCACATTCTGTGTTTTGGAGCAACTATATAGCAAATGATTTATACCCCTGTAAAGCCAACGTTTCACTGTCTAAAGTGGGAATTTACATGGACTTGTACACGTGATTCTAAGTGATGTTGAATTCCATAAAAGAATAATATCAAATATGTCTAATAACCGCCATCTTTACAAAATATCAGCAGTCGTAATTTGAATTCCATAAAAGAATAATATCAAATATGTCTAATAACCGCCATCTTTACAAAATATCAGCAGTCGTAATTTGTTCTGCACCGCACAACAAACGTCTTCAAATGATTTTGTAACATGGAAAACACATTACAGCGCCTGTTGGTCACTTCCGGTCCGGTTGCGCATCACGCTGGGAGTTCTGATTGTTTGTAAGCAGACGACGATCTATTTTTGGCGTTAACGACTTGTAATTGGATGTAGTAGGTAGGCAATTAAAGGCAGATCTAACGATCTGTAACATTTCCCTCAGTTTGTAATGGCAGAAATTTAAAAATCAATGCTATCGAACTGTGAAGGGTTTGAGTGCTAGTTGTCACTTCCGCTCTGGCAGCCATATCGATTCCGCCATCTTGGTTTCATGTTGTAAAACGTTCCAAGCGCTGATGAAAAATCTTATCAGACAATTTATGAATATGGGTACTTAAGAATTTTTGTAATTGATGAATATTAGCCAAACAGCTCTCATATTATCAATTAACTCGAAATAAAAGGTCACGTGATATGCTGTTGATTGATAGGGCGGTGAAACAAAGATGGTCTTCCTCACTATATAATACACTCCATTCATTCAACAACGATACAGTAATAAATCTTGAAGATTTACGGTAAATTTTGATTTAGTTTCTGTCACAGAATATTGTCATATATAGGCCGTAAATGTTACTGATATGTTAAGATTTTCAACGATTCTCCATTACACGTACATGCTATAAAACTGACATTTTTATTTCTAGTGAAAATTTGAAATGTTTTATACCCCCGCATTGTCAAGTTTATTTGTACATGTTTTTTTAATTTGTGTTATTGTCTGTCTGTCTGTGACAAAGACTTTAACGTTGATCATAACTTTTAAACCAGTTGCCATTTAAAATAGAAGTGAAGGCAATGCAATTAACCCACAGCTTCCATCGGAGACACCAAAGGGAAGGAAACAAAAGTATGAAATAACTGAACCCTAATGGAAACGTCAATAGCGGAAAACTAATAGGACAGTTACATTCCCACAAAATGACCCATTGGATATCCAGAACAAAATATATAAGCGATACACACGGGCCGCAATCCTCGCCCTTGCTTCCATCGCGATTTAGACAAAGTATTTGTTCAGTGCTCATGAATGCCTCCTAACTTATCAGTGCAACATCTCCGAGAACACAAAAATCAAACAATCACATAGATGAAACAACGGTGAGGACTGGATAGCAAGAAACCACTGAAATGCTGGAGCAAAATAAAACCAACAGTTAAATTCCGATGCAAGTCTGGTTTCTGAATATAACTACAAAAATCTACTAAATGTGAGGGAGTGAGTGTTTGAGTTTTACGTCCCACCAACAGCTAAGGTCATACGGAGATCGGACCTCGGTTTAAAGACTCATCCGAAAGTCTGGAGAAGCCCGGGATCGATCTTGTGATCCCTGGTTTACAAGGCGAGCAGCGTAACCACTACACCACGGAGGCTTCCATCTACTACATGTACAATATCACATTAACGCATTGTATGTGGGAAACCTTGAAAGGGTTGCCTTGGCAAACAGTGCAGGCCCAGATCTGATCAGGGCCTGTTCTATTTTGTAATAAAAATTTTCGTCAATAATAGATTAAAAACGACAAAAAAGGCCTTACATCCCTCACATGACAAATGAACTTGTCCAACATAAAGCAATGGAAGAGTCAACTACTAAAGCCTAATTTAGACTGACAGTATCCCATTAAATGGCAGTAATGGCCCAGCTATAGGGGTTGAGGTGGTGGGTGGGTAGGGCGAGGCGAAGGTGTCGTATATCGTGCGTCACTGGGGCGTCCAGCTTATGTTGACTTACAGTTGGGAAGGTCTGCTGTCCTTGTAGAAGGTAAGGGTAGAGCTCTTCTATCTCTTATCTTTTTCTCTGGGAGACGACCCAAACTGACCAACAAGGATTGATGTGTAGTTAAATCCCAACACAGTCAACCAATATATAAGGGTCAAAACGTGGGCCTTATATTTCATTCGCTGAAGTCTGGGACCAGTGCAATGCATTTAGAGATTATCACATGGGGTTTTGATTATTGCCCGCAGTATCAACCCGAGACCCAATTATCAGCCCGAGAGCCTTAGCTCGAGGGCTGATAATGGTCGAGGGTAAATACTGCGGGCGATAACCAAACCCAGCGTTATAATCTGCTTATCACACCTCGTTTCTATATTTATACGCCGGATCGCCATGTTTACATATTCATTGATGGGAGCTAACCACTAAATATTTTCCATAGGCGACAATAGTAACCTTTTACCTGCTCCCACAAAAAAAAACTACACAAACAAAACTTTTTAAACCTTACTTGTTTATAGAGCCATCCTAGCCCAACACGATAATGAGAAAAATCCACATGTTGGACTGCTCCTTTTCAAGTTACAGCCAACCATGTTTGTTTACCTACTAGAACGGAGTAAATACAAACCAACATTTTTAAAGGTGGGGTGACCCTATAAAATCAGCAACAATTTCTTTGAGCTTGCAGATATATTTATAAAACATGCATCATTTTAGTCCCTTATATCTATCATTTTCTCACATTGAAATAAAACATGGGATATATATCCAATGGCAGCACGTTTGGTATTTAGAACGCAACTAAAAGCTCAGTCCAAAAGTGATTGGTTTAAACTTTATTTCTTTGTATAATATATACATCTTTCACACAGATAATGTTGACAAAGAATACAAGTATCATACAAATGGATTCAGAAAAAAGTCAAATGACTTATTCAAATCAAAAGTGATTAAACCCGGCACCTCCAAGTATTTAGTGCAATGCTACCTTGATAGATCCGACAAATGTTGTTGCTTTATGTGAATTCGGTACTGAGTTTTACCCGAAGCCAAAGTTACAAAATGGGGGTTTGGCCCGCAACTGAGATGATGTCTGACATCCCCGGTAGTGTCTCTTTCAGTATCCACATTTTTCATGTCTTCAAAAAATGTGTCTGTTTTCTCAATTGAAACCTCTCTAAAACGTCCTCTCTCTTCGACCATGCTTTTTCATAGGCACTCGTTTCCTACATGGGGATTCATATTTTATGAAACATCGTGTGTACTGTCTGGATATAACTCCGTTCAATTTGTTTTTAACGTTGAGCGTTCAATTCACATTACGAAATCACACCCGTGTGACATAGGCTTAGTCGATTTTTCACATCTCCAAAATGGCTACTTTTCTGATGAAAATCTATGATATATTTTGTTATTTTTACTTCAAACATAGGTTGTGGGTGCTCGTAAGTACCAACAACCTATGTCTTGGGACAGAAATAAGAAAACTGATGAATACCCCTATAAACCCGTTTTCTCTAAATAAAGTGGGGTGTAAGGGGGTGTTCATTTCACGGACCTGTTCATGTGATGGGGAGTCGTTGGTGCCGTTTTATCTTGCGTCACTGGGGAGTCCTACTGACATTGGCTTAAAGATGTTCAATGCCTGTTCTACATGCAACAGGTAAGGGTGGGGAGATGGGTGGGGCAGATTGTTGTTTCTTCTGTTTCTACACTTTCATTCATTTTCCTCAGTCTCCCGTGTCCCTCATTTTCATCTACTCTAGCATCATGTGAACAAGTCCGTGAAATGAACACCCCCTTACACCCCAGTTTCTATAGAGAAAACTGGGGTTTACGGGGGTAAACATTATTTTTCTTATTTTTACTCCAAGACATAGGTTGTGGGTACTCGTTAGAACCGCCTCAATGAGGCGGTTCCAACGAGCACCCATAACCTATGTTTGCAGTATTAATAAGAAAAATACCATGGGTTTTCATCCGAAAAGTAGCCATTTTCGAGATGTGAAAAAATGCACTTTGTCGCACGGGTGTGTTATCGTAATGGACTATCTCTTCTATTTCTCCGGGAAACGACACAAAATAACACACAAAGATTGTGTCGTGAAACCCCAACACAATCAATCAATTTGACAGATTACGCTAGAATGTCTACATCATGTGATGACGTACATGTTAGTGATGACGTAGTTGTTTTCAGAAGGCGGTCCCAAAGGTGGTCTAAATATAAGAATTTTATTGTACTAACAACAAACAGATAAACAAAGAAAGCTACGTTGTATATGGCCATTTGGTTCACTTGGTCCGTAGCAATGACGGCGTCACTGATGATTTTTAAAGTAGGTAAATCGATTTTAACGTTTAAAGGTCGTGAAACAGTCTAGAAGTATATTAGCCGGGCACGATAACCTCTCCTAATGTAAAAATACATTACTTCTGGTTATCAGCCCGGGCGGGCAAAATCTGGTTATCGGGGACAGTGTCCATAGCCTTCGGTATGTTCCACTGTTATCACATATACAAAATTGTGGTTATAGATGTTAATATAGAAATAAGTAGATGCTTGTGACAAAATCTTTTTGTACTGCAAAGACATTTCCAGGCTTTTGATTGGGCAACGCAAGGGCAATAATTTTACATATACACCGTGAGCAAAAATATATTACTCGCGCTTGCCTTCGCTGAATTGCGATATCCGCCATCTTGGATTTAAAAATATAAGCAAAACAATTTTATACACCACAATAAAGTAGAAATTTTAATTGTTTTTCATTCATTCGGTACTTTATTTCATGTTTCTGTTATAAAACTCTCATTTTAACATGACGTAAACATTTTACCTCTGAGCGCAGTGATCACCGTAGTGCGTGCAAAACATTGGAACGATGTACAAAATGTCATGAAAAAAGCTTTGCAGTATAACAAATTCACTATTTTGATTCTTGGCGGGAAACATGGGTTCATATTCCCCGCCTGAATGCGATATTTGCCCGAGCCTACCTAACGGCTCGGGCAAATATCGTTTACAGGCGGGGAAATACGATCCCATGTTCCCCGCCAAGAATCAAACTAACTAACTAACTAATTAACTTACAAACTAACATCGGCACTATAACCGTCCGAATTTTCATGCTGATGTGACATTCGACAATCTCCTTCCACACGTCCAGCAACCTTTAGGACTTCATCATCTTCGTACCAAACTGTATCAACTGCCGGTTACTAAACTTCTCTCTTTGCAGAAAGAAGCTTTGGAAGTGAACACGTTCGATCCAAACTCTCCTGAAAATAAGCTGGTTGCTATTATTGCGATGTTGCTATGTTTCGGTTATACAAGCTAGTACAAACAGTCCCTCCAGAAGAGACTCCACCTCGTGACTTTCTGAAGCTTGAATTCAGAAATAAAGGTCTTGACGCCGTTAACATTGGCAATATTCTGAACAACAAAACAGTGACTTCAAACGTACCAGCTTATTTAAAAAACAAGAGCCCACCAATTATTTCCTACAGTTATTCTACTCCGATTGCACCCAAAATATTCAATTATAAAACCGTGCTGCAAGGTCTAGATGCCGAGACCATTGCCCAAAACCCCCTCCGAATGTTCATGTAATGTCTCAGATTTTTGTTACAATCCAGCAGGTCATATCATTACAGGAGACCTCAATATTGTTAGAAATGACAAACTTCGAGACATTCTTTCAAAAGGCCCCAAATACAGGGAACCAAAGTCTTTTACTTGGAAACAGAATTCCAAATTAATTTTGGATTCTGTTGAAAGGTATGCACGGCGCTGGGCTAGGAAAGAGGATGCGGAGGTTGACACCCTCTCCGAATGGGTAAAATCAGTAATGGCCTTGGTAAACAGACGTATAACAGTACTCAGCAGAACCGTGTCTCGCCGACATTATTCGGTGTTTGATAATCCAGATGTTGCTGCTGAGTTAGCTGAAATCCATCAGAAGTTTGTCGTTGTTCCAGCTGACAAGGCATCTAATAATATTGTGTTTGTTTGCAAAACACACTATATAAACTGCTTAAAAGAGGAGCTTGGTTTGGGCACTATGACAGGCAACCCAACATATAATCTTTCTTCTTTGTCCAAAGATGAAATTCTGCGAAACCACCATTCGGTGATGCTTTCGTTTGGAATTCCCCCCCCCCCCCCCCCCCCAGAGG
The DNA here is from genome assembly GCA_963580285.1 of Lucinisca nassula. NCBI lineage: Eukaryota > Metazoa > Mollusca > Bivalvia > Lucinida > Lucinidae > Lucinisca > Lucinisca nassula. The sequence continues at coordinate 65,957,928 of OY757017.1, read as the reverse complement.
AAGATATGGAACTTCCAAAGTTGTACTGGATTCCTAAGCTTCACAAGAATCCGTACACGCAGAGATATATCGCGGGTTCAGCTAAGTGCTCAACCAAGCCTCATTAACAGATCCTAACACGAAACCTTACGGCATTTAAAGATGGCCTTCAGAAATATTGTGACACTGCATATGCCAGGAGTGGTGTGAATCAGATGTGGAGCTTGAAAAACTCCAAAGAGTTTTTAAAACATCTTCAGTCACTGTCTTTTCTCTCAGTAAACAGAATAAAATCTTTCGATTTCTCAACGCTCTACACAACTATTCTTCATGATAAATTGAAATCTAAACTCAAGGAAATCATAAATCAATGTTTTTTCAACAAGAATGGTAACCGTCGCTACCAGTATGTTGTCTTTGGCTACAAAGACACTTCGTTCGAGATCACTCTGATGCACCACAAAAGTACACTGATGCAGATGTCATACGGATGCTGGAATATCTAATTGACAATATTTTCGTAGAGTTCAGTGGCCTATTATTTCAGCAAACAATTGGCATACCAATGGGTACTAATTGTGCAACGTTGCTTGCCGACTTGTTCTTGTACTCGTATGAGGCGGAGTTTGTACAAGGTCTCCTCAAAGCAGGCAAGAAACCCCTTGCACAACAATTCAATTTCACCCACAGATATATAGATGATTTATTGTCTCTGAAAAATGCTAAATTTGCTGAGTACTTGGAATTCATCTATCCACGTGAACTTGAAATTAAAGAAACAACAGAGACTGCAACCTCCTCCTCATACTTGGATTGTTATCTCTATATTGACAACGGGAAGCTCACTACTAGGCTGTACGATAAACGAGATGACTTCAATTTTCCCATTGTTAACTTTCCCATCCTGAGCAGTACTATCCCGTCTGCACCAGCATATGGAATTTACGTTTCACAGTTAATCCGTTATGCTAGAGCCTGTTCAAAGTATCAGTACTTTATGGAACGTGGGAAGGTGCTCACTACCAGGTTGTTATGCCAGGGGTATCAAAAAACCAAACTGGTATCAACACTAAAGAAGTTTTATGGGAGGCACCATGATCTTGTGGATCCGTACAATGTGGCCATTTCCAGAATTATTTCTGACATGTTTGCCAATGGAAAGTCATAGGAAGACTTCCAAAATCTCGGACATACCCTTCCCGGCATTTACACCTTTTCTTAGTTCGGGTCGATGTGCATGGTGGGCGAAGCTTGCTTACAAAGTAATGCTTAATATCCGCGGACGCCTGATTACACTCTTCTGGAGTCCATGTCTGTTGATCTGAACATTGATATTTGCCATTTTGTCTATGGATTAACGATTGTGGATTAACGCTTTGGTACTACGACCTAAACTACTTATTATGTGGGTACCAATGTTATATCCAGTTATAGTTCGAACAAATTGACATGAGACAGACCTTTATGCAAGGAATAAATTAGTCAATGCTAGGGTCTAATACGTCGGTTTTCGTAAACGTCTCGTGAATTTTCGGCATCTTGTGTATTTCGAACCATTTACCGACCTCTATGTATTAAATAACTGACCTCTATGTATTGAATAACAATATCGCAATCATCGGGAGACGGCGAAGATAAATATACTAGTCGCAGATAAAATTGACTAGGCGGAGATATTCAGGTGTTGTCAATATTTGTCAAATTCGCTGAGTCCACCAGAAGATTCGGTAGAGTGCCTTTCGCACGCTTTCTACAAGCGGACGAAATGGTCATATTCGCCACAGCTTTAGTAGTCGCAGATAAGATTGACTAGGCGGAGCTATTCAGGTGTTGTCAATATATGTCAAATTCGCTGCGTTCACCAGAAGATTCGGTAGAGTGCCTTTCGCACGCTTTCTACAAGCGGACGAAATGGTCATATTCGCCACAGCTTTAGTAGTCGCAGATAAGATTGACTAGGCGGAGCTATTCAGGTGTTGTCAATATATGTCAAATTCGCTGCGTTCACCAGAAGATTCGGTAGAGTGCCTTTCGCACGCTTTCTACAAGCGGACGAAATGGTCATATACGCCACAGCTCTGCTTGTGTTACAGTTGAATTCCCACAATCGGGTGACTTGGTTTACCTTTTTGTTAATGGAATATTCCTAAGGCAGGTTCAAACGATAGCTCCGCCTAGTCAATCTTATCTGCGACTACTATATGCATGTGTTACAGTTGAATTCACACAATCGGGTGACTTTGTTTACCTTTTTGTTAATGGAATATTCCTAAGGCAGGTACAAACGATAGCCCCGCCTAGTCAATCTTATCTGTGACTACTATACATGTATTCAGTTGGGTGTGAAATTATGTTAATAGAGTTAACCAGTCTAAGGGCAGTTTGTATTTGTTCGAACTATGCCTGGAATATGACATCTGCCTGACATTTTTGTCTACAACAAGCACTGTTCGGAGGCTTTCGTGTTTTCAAGCAAAGCTTGTTTTCTTATTTCTGCCTTAGAATGTAGTTGTTCGTTAGAATTGCCTCATTGAGGCGGTCCTAACGGATACCCTCAGCCTCTGTTTTTAGCATAGTAAGGAAGCATTGCATACCCATGTTACCCTGCCGTTTCTTTTATATTGCAAGAAATAGGGAGAGCCCCGCCCATCGGGGCTTGAAGAAATCGATGGGCTGCATGATGCTTCCACGCAGAGCTGAAACCGACCCGCACATGAGTACTGGTCAACCGCTTAGAGGATCCAAACCTGCCTAGGCAATGCGGTGCGAGTCGGCCCGTCCATGCTTATAAACCCTTTTGGTTTCATTGAGCGGCAGGCCTTGAGATGTCTAAACATCTCAATGTCGGATAAAAGTCCCACAAAATTGGAAGCAGCGTCTCCAAAATGACATTTACAGTGTTGACGGGGACGTTAAACATCAAATCAAACAAACAAACGACAACCCCTACCTTTGCAAACAGTGTAGATCCAAACCAGTTGGCTTCTGAAGAAACCATTTGATCAGGATCTTCACCAGCAAACAGTGTAGAGCTAGATAAGATGGCACCTGAAACTTCACTGTTTGTTATTCAGTTTATGAATTTGACTGAAAACATTATATTATGCAATCTGATTGGCTGATAGCCAGAAATGGGTGTGACTTAATTAAAAATTCAGCATATTAAGGGTTAACATGATACAAATAGTAAACGTCTTGCTGTGCCACTATGGAACAAGTCCGTGGGATCATGGGGCATAAAACACCAGAACTTTACTACTACTACAACTACTAATACAAATAGTAAATATATGGTTAGTGTCTTTAATAATAAAATATAATCGGTAAGCCTTAGACAATTTTATAGGGGCGAGCTTTAGCGAACCCCTATAAGATTGTCGCGGCGAAACGATTATATTTTATTGTTAAAAGCTCGCCCCTATAAAATTGTCTAAGCTCACCGATTATATTTCCTTATGAAAGACACTAATCGTGTATTTAGTTTATACCGCAGTTCGAAACAATCAAGGGATTTTGCCATAATTTAGCAAATTTAAAGGTGCATTAATGAGCTACCGGGTCTCATTTTTTTCTGGTTTTTATCTTCAATGCATACTCCTTTGTCATGTGTACACTTTTGGGGCCAAATACAGCTTCAGAACTTTGTGAAAATGGTCGTTTTCATTCGTGTTTACCCTTCGCTCTGAACATGTGTTCGGAATTTCTGTTCTAAAAATAAATCTGTCTCTTTACACATACATGGAGACAGTATCGTCTCTGAGTGTCGTTACTTATGGCATGGTATTCAGCGTCATATTTTTTTCAGTTCATGCATGGCCTAAGCAAACAAGGCCAAAAATGAACGTCGCATAACGTCATATATGGGGATTCTATTTTTGTCACGAACTAAACATAGATCTAACTAGTGTTCGAAACCTAGTTAGGGAATCCCTCTCAAACTTGTTTACCTGTCATCATAATTGTTCGCATTTTTGCATAAAATGCATTCATTTGTATTGTTTTAAAGAAAAATACCGGCTATATGTTTTTTATTTTTGGAAGCATTTTTTCCAGATAGCTCAATAATGCACCTTTAAAAAGACAGCAGACAGCGTGGCATATTAAACGACATTTAGTGCCATGGCGCGCACACGTAGTATAGCGTGACGTCAACGAGTGCAAAGTTTCTGACGTCACCGCGCTACAGAGATGTAGGAAACAACATGGACGCTCGAATAAAAGTTTATCAGCGCTTTATATTCTGTATGAACATCTGCAAATAAATACATTATTTTATCTTTAAAAATTTTTTTCGAGGTTGAGACGCAACTGCAGTAGCAGTGCGCAGTATTTCCCTCGGGCCATTCAAACCAGGAAAGGCCGAGAAGGTAAGAATTTAGCTGAAATTTATGAGAATCTGTTTAAATACGAGGACTGTTCAAATATGAATGCAAGTAGAACGTTTCCTCATGCACTAATGCGAAAATCACTTGGAAATAAATATCACAGCGTAGAAAAACATTTTACCCATACATTGATGCCAAACCTGTTAAAATCCGTACACTTTAGCCATGTATATCGTTCGATAAACACTGTCTACTCTTGTATACTAATACAAAACATGGTTGGAAGAAGGTCAGAGTACGCCGTTGAAATACGGTCCTATATTAAGAATCGTTGTATTCTTGGTATACGGTGCAAAGACATTTTTGATAAAATATGTTCGTTTTATGGGCATAATGAAATGTCTTTTCCGACAGTTTTTCGTTGGGGTAAGAAATTAAGCCGTGGGCTAGGCTCAACAGAAGATGCACCACATGATCGACGGCCGAAAAGAGCAACATTTGCCAATATGGTTGCTAGAGTGAAAGAAATAGTTGCTACCGATGCACGATACATCACTAGGCAAATAATTAGTATGGTTGGCATCTCATTAGGAGCAGCTCATACAATTCTGAAACGGGATTTGAAAATGAGAAAGATCTGTGCTAGATGGATTCCCCATCTGTTGACAGATGAGCAGAAAAAGACACGCATTCAGTGCGCCAAGAAGATGCTTAAAAAGTTTCCAAATTACAATGCACGGTCTTTCGCTAATGTCGTCACAGGTGACGAGACATGGGTTCACTTTTTTGAGCCAAAATGAAAGATTCAGAACAAAATATGGGCAACAAAGTATTGCAAAAGACCATGCATTACAAAGCGGACCATGAGCGTCAAGAATGTAAGTATGCCATATTCTTTTCTAATCAGGGCCCTGCTATTCAGGTTGCTGTGCCTAAAGGCAAATCTGTAAATGCGAAGTTTTACAAGAATAAAGTTCTTCGAAAATTGAAGAAATATTTCAAAGAATGAAGACCCACAACTGGTTGGCCAATGTCAGATTGCTACATGACAATGAGTAATCGCACAAAGCGTTCATTGTGCAAGACTATCTGAAGCAGGAAAAGGTTGTTGAACTCCCTCACCCCCCGTATTCCCCTGACCTTGCCACGTGTGACTTTTTTTTTTGTTCCCGGGGCTGAACAAATACATTTCTGGTCGAAAATTTGTACAGCGCAAACACCTCGGTTCTGCAATATTCCAGTGCCTTCATAGTATACCTCGAAAAGACTACCAAAATGCATTCAATGATTGGATCAAAAGACTGAAAGTTTGTATATCTGTTAAAGGGGAATACTTTGAGGGGACAAAATAAATTTTTCATCGAAATCTATCACGGAATCATTTTTATGAGCTTAGTTGCATTTATATTTGAACAGTCCTCGTAAATATTGCAAAGATTTTAACTGGCAGTTTCGTTGTTTTCCCATGTGAAACAGGTTGCATGTTGTTGTTTACACTTGCAAATTAGGGACCGGAAAAGTAGATCCGGACTATAAACGGCCACTAGACGTATTATAGGTCAGTAGAAGGTATTATAGCGTGCAGATATTCGACCCCCTTTATTAGGTTACTAGAATGCCTAATTGCGGTATAACAATGAAGTGTATCCTCATAGCGACGTTTTCTAAAGGGCTCCTTTAACGCAGACGTCGACAGAACTGAATGTCTGAATGTTTGTGCATGCGCTGCAATAGCAACGTGCGTTATTGACCATTCTAATGCAATTGCATATGTAACGCGACGTCTGATTGGATATTCTGCGATATGCTGTCGGAAACCCGACGTCATCGCGTTACGTCGCTTTTCATTGGCTGGCATTTGCTTTTACGCAGCTCACAGCGTTAGCCGTTTTGTGTAAAAGAGTACAGTTATTTACAAAACAACCGTATACGTGAATTAGAATGGGGATAACTGTATTGCAAAATTGCAATTTGGGGAGGTAAATCGGCGGTTTTACGGTCGCAAATTACGTTTAACGGCGACGCTTACGCATAGCCGCAAAACGAAATTTTCGACCCTAAAACCTCCGATTTACCTCCCCACATCACAATTTTGAATACAGTTATCCCCTAATTCTAACACACTGCGCCTATATAGGCAATGGGAAGAACTGTGATTTATTCTGCAATGGATCACGTCTGTTACAACGCATGATGTAGTAATGTAGTAATTACTACATTTTGATTTTTTTACTACATTATGCGTTGGCATAGTCGACGCGAAATGAAGTAAAAAAATTATTTCATTTCGCGTTGATATGCACCATATCGACGCATAATGAAGTAATGATGGTAGAACATAGCTGTCTTCGAAAAGACTTAGGAAGCAATACAGTTAAATTCCTACAATTTAGACCACATTTGAGACGGTTCAAAAGTGGTCTTTAAGACCACAGTTGAACAGTCCAAAAGACGGTCTTCCACAAAAGCACACTAAAGGTCAAAATCACAAAGAAAAAGGTTTATTGGGCGGCATCTCAATGTCGGGTAAAAGTCCCATGAAATTGGAAGCAACGTCTCCAAAATGACCTAAATAGTGTTGACGGGGACGTTAAACCTCAAATCAAACAAATCAAACAAAAGACAGACAGGCAGACAGACAGACAGACAGACAGACAGACAGAATGGACAAAAACTATATACCCCCTTGCATACTTCGTATGCCGGGGGTATAAATAGATGGGCTGCACGATGCTTCCACGCAGAGCTGATACCGCCCGTACATGAGTCCTCGTAATCTGCTTAGAAGGTCTAAGCCTGTCCAGGAAAACTGCTGCGAGTCGGCCCATCCATGCATATAAACCCTATTGCTTTTAATTGGACGGCAGCGATTGAGATGTCATTTCATCTCAATATCGGGTAAAAGTCCCATAAAATTTGAAGCAATGTCTCCAAAATGACCTAAATAGTCTTGACGGGAACGTTAAACCTCAAATCAAACAAACAAACTGTTGACGCATAATGAAGTAAAATTAAGTATGCCACCCATCGCCGCAAAATGAAATAATTCTTTCATTTTGCTCAAACCTCTTAGTATCGACGCATAATGAAGTAAAAACGACATTTTATTTCATTTCGCGTCGACTATGCCAACGCATAATGTAGTAAAAATTTCAAAATGAAGAAATTACTACATTACTACATTATGCGTTGTAACACACGTCAAAGAAGAGAGCGACGCAGAAAGTCGTCGTTTTGTGACGTCACTCTAAGTATCTATGCCGTTAGACAATGTAACGTCATTTTCTCTCATCGAAATTTATATGCCTGCATTTTGGCGGAATTTCTTTTAACATTGGTCAAATATTGGAACAAAAGAAGGAAATTTCGGTTTCAAATGCGTTTGTATCGAAATAGATCAGCTCTAGTGTGTATGATTTGTTGAGTTTGTCGGTCAGTTGTAAATAGACAAATCACTCACGCTACGCCCTCGTGATTTGATCTACTTTACAATTGACCCTCAAAACTTTGATTTGTTAGTCAACAAATAACAGCTAGAGCTTATCTGTTACTTAATTTTCACACGATATGTTTTTATTTATTTTTTTTTTTTTTTGGTTTGGGTTTTACGGCCCTTTCAAGATTATTTCACTCATATCGAGCCGATCGTTAATCAGAGGTTGGCGAAAACCGGAGTACCCGGAGAAAAACTACCTGACCTTCCGTTGCAGAACTTGGCGTCTCACACGTGGCCCGAGCGAGGCTCGAACCTACGGCCGTGAGAGACCTAATGACTAAGAGTCAGCGCTCTTATCCACTAGGCCACGGAGGCCCGTCACGATATGGTTTTCTATTGTTTGTTTGTTTTTTTTTTTTTTTTTTTTTTTTTGTAATACGTTTATGACATGTTAGAATTTAGATTAGATCTTCAAAGTTTATGAAAATATTACATTTTTAATCATACTGCACAAACTCCGTGACGATACATGATTGAGTGGTTCAGTAGTAGTAGTAGAGTTCTGGGGCCAGTTGTTCAAAACAAACAACGTCGTTAGTTAATGTATGGTTAAAACTTTGATCATTAAATATGGCAAATATGCAGAAATTTTTGCTGAAAAAATGTTAGCAGCTTTTGCGGACGCAAAAGCTGATCACATTTTTTCAGCAAAAATACCCAAATTTATGATATTGTACTTGCTAGAAGAGTTAACAATATGACCACTAACGAGCTCGTTAAGCTAACGATGCTTTGAACAATTGGCCCCTGGTGTTTAACGTCTCCATGGTCCCACGGACTTACTCCATAGTGGCACAGCAAGGCGTTTGAGTGGTTCGGTAAAGAAAATGTGTCTTTAAGGCATTTCGAAGTTGTTCTCTGAACGACTTTCATCGTGTTTTCAGTCTTCTCTCTCTCTCTCTCTCTCTCTCTCTCTCTCTCTCTCTCTCTCTCTCTCTCTCTCTCTCTCTCTCTCTCTCTCTCTCTCTCTCTGGGGTGGTTAGGTGAGGCAAAGATGACGTGCATCGTGCGTCAGTGGGGCGTCCAACTGATATTGGTTTGTCGCTACAGTCGGTAGCAATATATCATACCAATTACGGAATGCACAAACTTACCAGTTTTTGTTTGTTTGTCTGATGTGAGGTTTAACGTCCCCGTCAACACTGTAAAGGTCATTCTAGAGACGTTGCCTCCAATTTTGTGGTTATTTTTACCCGACATTGAGATGAATAAGCATGAACGGGCCGACTCGGACCACTTTGCCTGGGCAAGCTTCGATCCTCTCAGCGGTTTACCAGTACTCGTATGCGGGTCGGTTTTAGCTCTGCGTGGAAGCATCATGCAGCCCATCTATTTCTTCAAGCCCAGATGGGCGGGGGCCAAAACCTACCAGTTACTTAGCAGCTGAACTACACTTGTATCTAATTCCAGCAGCTATGTCTCTTGGAATAAACTTCCTAAAATCATTAGGAATTCTGCCACCGCTCTTCTTTTAAGATGGCTGTTCTAACTCATTTACGGCCCAATCCCATCGGAACTTGAAGAAATTGATGGGCTGCATAATGCTTCCACGCAGAGCTGAAATCGACCCGCACACGAGTACTGCTAAACAGCTTGGAATATCTAAGCCTGCCCAGGCAAAGCGGTGCGTGTCGTCCCGTCCATGCTTAAAAACCCTATTGGTTTCATTGGGCGACAGGGCTTGAAAAGTCATTTCATCTCAATGTTGGGTAATAGTCCCACAAAATTGGAAGCAACGTCTCAAAAATGACCTTTACAGTGTTAACGGGGACGTTAAACCTCAAATCAAACCAACAAATCTAACTCATTTGTTTTTTATACCTTCTGTAACATCATATTTCATATCTGGAAGCAGACATCTTTCGATTATTCATGTAGCGAGTTAGATTTGGATCATTACATAGAGGATCTTACATGAGTGCTCATGTATTATTGAGTTTATTAAACGAGTTGAGGAAAAGGGATAAAATGCGAGGCTTTGCCGAGCATTTTATCCCTTTTCGTCAACGAGTTTAATAAATTCAATAATACATGAGCACGAATGTCAGATTCTATTTATCATATGACATTTAAAGCGCATTTTAATCACGATTGTTTACAAAAATGTCAATATTCCGCCATAAGTAAACGCGACGTCGTTAAGGACGTCGTACATGTAACGTTACGGAACGTATCTATCTAATTTGCATATCTTATCCACTAGTGGATTATCGAAAATATTACATGGCGTTATTACACTCTCAGACGCGTCATATGATAACATAATAATTTAATAGAAGCTGCCCACGGTGAATATGGACATGTAGCGGAAGATGCAGAGCAGTTTTTCTTTCAATGCCAAAAGTATGCCAATGCACGATCTTTTCCATGTAACTAGAATTTTTCACCCTTTGAATTGTCAAATTTTACTTAAGGAATAGATGAGCTCTAGTTTGTGATTTGTTGAGTAATAAATCACAGTTTGGAGGTCAGTTGAAAAGTAGACTGACATCAAGTTGGTTACTTATTCCCGGTTTCCTATTCCCGATTCGAATCGGGAATAAGTAGTTACTTATTCCCGATTCGCAAAATACACCTGCACAGAACAGATGAAGTTTTCAGAGCGACCATATTTTGTGGGTATAGTGTACCATAGACGGGCAATACACAGAAATGTTTTAAAAAAAAATTCATTGGGGAAGTTCCGAGCAAATCGCGTCCCCGCATGTGCCATATATGACTAAGCGCGAGTCTACAGGTGGGGGTACCCAAGTTCGACACTCCGGGGGCCATAGCCTGGGAGTTTTCAGAGTGACTATATTTTGTGGGTATAATGTACCATAGACGTGAAATACACAGAAATGTTTTCCGAAAAATTCATTGGGGAAGTTCCGAGCAAATCGCCTCACAATATATGCAAAATCTGGCTATATTTTGGGTGGGGTACCCTGGTTCGAGTCTCCGGGAGCCATAGCCTGGGAGTTTTCAGAGTGACCATATTTTGTGGGTATAGTGTACCATAGACGGGCAATACACAGAAATGTTTGCCAAAAAATTCATTGGGGAAGTTCCGAGCAAATCGCGTCCCCGCATATGCCATATATGACTAAGCGCGAGTCTACAGGTGGGGGTACCCAAGTTCGACGCTCCGGTGGCCATAGCCTGGGAGATTTCAGAGTGACCATATTTTGTGGGTATAATGTACCATAGACGGGCAATACACAGAAATGTTTTCCGAAAAATTCATTGGGGAAGTTCCGAGCAAATCGCCTCACAATATATGCAATATCTGGCTATATTTTGGGTGGGGTACCCTGGTTTGAGTCTCCGGGAGCCATAGCCTGAGAGTTTTCAGATCGACCATATTTTGTGGGTATAGTGTACAATAGACGGGCAATACACAGAAATGTTTTCAAAAAAATGCATTGGGGAAGTTCTGAGCAAATCGCGTCCCCGCATGAGCCATATATGACTAAGCGCGAGTCTACAGGTGGGGGTACCCAAGTTCGACGCTCCGGGGACCATAGCTTTGGAGTTTTCAGAGTGACCATATTTTGTGGGTATAATTTACCATAGACGGGCAATACACAGAAATGATTTCCGAAAAATTCATTGGAGAAGTTCCGAGCAAATCGCCTCACAATATATGCAATATCTGGCTATATTTTGGGTGGGGTACCCTGGTTCGAGTCTCCGGGAGCCATAGCCTGGGAGTTTTCAGAGTGACCATATTTTGTGGGTATAGTGTACCATAGACGGGCAATACACAGAAATGTTTTCAAAAAAAATCATTGGGGAACTTCAGAGCAAATCGCGTCCCCGCATGTGCCATATATGACTAAGCGCGAGTCTACAGGTGGGGGTACCCAAGTTCAACGCTCCGGGGCCATAGCCTGGGAGTTTTCAGAGTGGCTATATTTTGTGGGTATAATGTACCATAGACGGGCAATACAAAGAAATGTTTTCCGAAAAATTCATTGGGGAAGTTCCGAGCAAATCGCCTCACAATATATGCAATATCTAGCTATATTTTGGGTGGGTTACCCTGGTTCGAGTCTCCGGGAGCCATAGCCTGTGAGTTTTCAGAGTGACCATATTTTGTGGGTATAATGTACCATAGACGGGCAATACACAGAAATGTTTTTCGAAAAATTCATTGGGGAAGTTCCGAGCAAATCGCCTCACAATATATGCAATATCTGGCTATATTTTGGGCTGGGTACCCTGGTTCGAGTCTCCGGGAGCAATAGCCTGGGAGTTTTCAGATCGACTATATTTTGTGGGTATAGTGAACCATAGACGGGCAATACACAGAAATGTTTTCCAAAAAATTCATTAGGGAAGTTCCGAGCAAATCGCGTCCCCGCATGTGCCATATATGACTAAGCGCGAATCTACAGGTGGTGGTACCCAAGTTCGACGCTCCGGGGGCCATAGCCTTGGAGTTTTCAGAGTGACCATATTTTGTGGGTATAATGTACCATAGACGGGCAATACACAAAAATGTTTTCCGAAAAAATCATTGGGGAAGTTCCGAGCAAATCGCCACACAATATATGCAACATCTAGTTATATTTTGGGTGGGGTACCCTGGTTCGAGTCTCCAGGAGCCATAGCCTGGGAGTTTTCAGAGTGACCATATTTTGTGGGTATAATGTACCATAGACGGGCAATACACAGAAATGTTTTTCGAAAAATTCATTGGGGAGGTTCCGAGCAAATCGCCTCACAATATATGCAATATTTGGCTATATTTTGGGTGGGGTACCCTGGTTCGAGTCTCCGGGAGCAATAGCCTGGGAGTTTTCAGATCGACTATATTTTGTGGGTATAGTGTACCATAGACGGGCAATACACAGAAATGTTTTCCGAAAAATTCATTGGGGAAGTTCCGAGCAAATCGCGTCCCCGCATGTGCCATATATGACTAAGCGCGAGTCTACAGGTGGGGGTACCCAAGTTCGACGCTCCGGGGGCCATAGCCTTGGAGTTTTCAGAGTGACCATATTTTGTGGGTATAATGTACCATAGACGGGCAATACACAAAAATGTTTTCCGAAAAATTCATTGGGGAAGTTCCGAGCAAATTGCCTCACAATATATGCAATATCTGGCTATATTTCGGGTGGGGTACCCTAGTTCGAGTCTCCGGGAACCATAGCCTGGGAGTTTGCAGAGTGACCATATTGTGTGGGTATAGTGTACCATAGAAGGTCAATACACAGAAATGTTTTCAAAAAATTCATTGGGGAAGTTCCGAGCAAATCGCGTCCCCGCATGAACCATATATGACTAAGCGCGAGTCTACAGGTGGGGGTACCCAAGTTCGACGCTCCGAGGGCCATAGCCTGGGAGATTTCAGAGTGACCATATTTTGTGGGTATAATGTACCATAGACGGGCAATACACAGAAATGTTTTCCGAAAAATTCATTGGGGAAGTTCCGAGCAAATCGCCTCTAAATATATGCAATATCTGGCTCTATTTTGGGTGGGGTACCCTGGTTCGAGTCTCCGGGAGCCATAGCCTGGGAGTTTTCAGAGTGACCATATTTTGTGGGTATAGTGTACCATAGACGGGCAATACACAGAAATGTTTTCAAAAAAATTCATTGGGGAAGTTCCGAGCAAATCGCGTCCCCGCATGTGCCATATATGACTAAGCGCGGGTCTACAGGTGGGGATACCCAAGTTCGACGCGCCAGGGGCCTTAGCCTGGGAGTTTTCAGAGTGACCATACTTTGTGGGTATAATGTACCATAGACGGGCAATACACAGAAATGTTTTCCGAGAAATTCATTGGGGAAGTTCCGAGCAAATCGCCTCACAATAAATGCAATATCTGGCTATATTTTGGGTGGGGTACCCTGGTTCGAGTCTCCGGGAGCCATAGCCTGGGTGTTTTCAGAGTGACCATATTTGTGGTAATAGTTTACCATAGACGGGCGATACACAGAAATGTTTTCAAAAAAATTCAATGGGCAAGTTCCGAGCAAATCGTGTCCCCGCATGTGCCATATATGACTAAGCGCTAGTCGACAGGTGGGGGAACCCAAGTTCGACGCTCCGGGGGCCATAGCCTGGGAGTTTTCAGAGTGACCATAGTTTGTGGGTATAATGTACCATAGACGGGCAATACACAGAAATGTTTTCCGAAAAATTCATTGGGGTTTTTCGAGCAAACCGCCCCACAATATATGCAATATCTGGCTATATTTTGGGTGGGGTTACCCTGGTTCGAGTCTCCGGGAGCCATAGCCTTGGAATTTTCAGATCGACCATATTTTGTGGGTATAGTGTACCATAGACGGGCAATACACAGAAATGTTTTCAAAAAAATTCATTAAGAAAGTTCCGAGCAAATCGAGTCCCCGAATGTGCCATATATGACTAAGCGCGAGTCTACAGGTGGGGGTACCCAAGTTCGACGCTCCGGGGGCCATAGCCTGGGAGTTTTCAGAGTGACCATATTTTTGTGGGTATAATGTACCATAGACGGGCAATACACAGAAATGTTTTCCGAGAAATTCATTGGGGAAGTTCCGAGCAAATCGCCTCACAATATATGCAAAATCTGGCTATATTTTGGGTGGGGTACCCTGGTTCGAATCTCCGAGAGCCATAGCCTGGGAGTTTTCAGAGTGACCATATTTGTGGGTATAGTGTACCATAGACGGGCAATACACAGAAATGTTTTCAAAAAAATTCATTGGGGAAGTTCCGAGCAAATCGCGTCCCCGCATGTGCCATATATGACTTAGCGCGAGTCTACAGGTGGGGGTACCCAAGTTCGACGCTCCGGGGGCCATAGCCTGGGAGATTTGAGAGTGACCATATTTTGTGGGTATAATGAACCATAGACGGGCAATACACAGAAATGTTTTCCGAAAAATTCATTGGGGAAGTTCCGAGCAAATCGCCTAACAATATATGCAAAATCTGGCTATATTTTGGGTGGGGTACCCTGGTTCGAGTCTCCGGGAACCATAGCCTGGGAGTTTGCAGAGTGACCATATTTTGTGGGTATAATGTACCATAGACGGGCAATACACAAAAATGTTTTCCGAAAAATTCATTGGGGAAGTTCCGAGCAAATTGCCTCACAATATATGCAATATCTGGCTATATTTCGGGTGGGGTACCCTAGTTCGAGTCTCCGGGAACCATTGCCTGGGAGTTTGCAGAGTGACCATATTGTGTGGGTATAGTGTACCATAGAAGGTCAATACACAGAAATGTTTTCAAAAAATTCATTGGGGAAGTTCCGAGCAAATCGCGTCCCCGCATGAACCATATATGACTAAGCGCGAGTCTACAGGTGGGGGTACCCAAGTTCGACGCTCCGAGGGCCATAGCCTGGGAGATTTCAGAGTGACCATATTTTGTGGGTATAATGTACCATAGACGGGCAATACACAGAAATGTTTTCCGAAAAATTCATTGGGGAAGTTCCGAGCAAATCGCCTCTAAATATATGCAATATCTGGCTCTATTTTGGGTGGGGTACCCTGGTTCGAGTCTCCGGGAGCCATAGCCTGGGAGTTTTCAGAGTGACCATATTTTGTGGGTATAGTGTACCATAGACGGGCAATACACAGAAATGTTTTCAAAAAAATTCATTGGGGAAGTTCCGAGCAAATCGCGTCCCCGCATGTGCCATATATGACTAAGCGCGGGTCTACAGGTGGGGATACCCAAGTTCGACGCGCCAGGGGCCTTAGCCTGGGAGTTTTCAGAGTGACCATACTTTGTGGGTATAATGTACCATAGACGGGCAATACACAGAAATGTTTTCCGAGAAATTCATTGGGGAAGTTCCGAGCAAATCGCCTCACAATAAATGCAATATCTGGCTATATTTTGGGTGGGGTACCCTGGTTCGAGTCTCCGGGAGCCATAGCCTGGGTGTTTTCAGAGTGACCATATTTGTGGTAATAGTTTACCATAGACGGGCGATACACAGAAATGTTTTCAAAAAAATTCAATGGGCAAGTTCCGAGCAAATCGTGTCCCCGCATGTGCCATATATGACTAAGCGCTAGTCGACAGGTGGGGGAACCCAAGTTCGACGCTCCGGGGGCCATAGCCTGGGAGTTTTCAGAGTGACCATAGTTTGTGGGTATAATGTACCATAGACGGGCAATACACAGAAATGTTTTCCGAAAAATTCATTGGGGTTTTTCGAGCAAACCGCCCCACAATATATGCAATATCTGGCTATATTTTGGGTGGGGTTACCCTGGTTCGAGTCTCCGGGAGCCATAGCCTTGGAATTTTCAGATCGACCATATTTTGTGGGTATAGTGTACCATAGACGGGCAATACACAGAAATGTTTTCAAAAAAATTCATTAAGAAAGTTCCGAGCAAATCGAGTCCCCGAATGTGCCATATATGACTAAGCGCGAGTCTACAGGTGGGGGTACCCAAGTTCGACGCTCCGGGGGCCATAGCCTGGGAGTTTTCAGAGTGACCATATTTTTGTGGGTATAATATACCATAGACGGGCAATACACAGAAATGTTTTCCGAGAAATTCATTGGGGAAGTTCCGAGCAAATCGCCTCACAATATATGCAAAATCTGGCTATATTTTGGGTGGGGTACCCTGGTTCGAGTCTCCGAGAGCCATAGCCTGGGAGTTTTCAGAGTGACCATATTTGTGGGTATAGTGTACCATAGACGGGCAATACACAGAAATGTTTTCAAAAAAATTCATTGGGGAAGTTCCGAGCAAATCGCGTCCCCGCATGTGCCATATATGACTTAGCGCGAGTCTACAGGTGGGGGTACCCAAGTTCGACGCTCCGGGGGCCATAGCCTGGGAGATTTGAGAGTGACCATATTTTGTGGGTATAATGAACCATAGACGGGCAATACACAGAAATGTTTTCCGAAAAATTCATTGGGGAAGTTCCGAGCAAATCGCCTAACAATATATGCAAAATCTGGCTATATTTTGGGTGGGGTACCCTGGTTCGAGTCTCCGGGAGCCATAGCCTGGGAGTTTTCAGAGTGACCATATTTTGTTTGTATAGTGTACCACAGACGGGCAATACACAGAAATGTTTTCAAAAAAAATTCATTTGGGAAGTTCCGAGAAAATCGCGTCCCCGCTTGTGCCATATATGACTAAGCGCGAGTCTACATGTGCAGGTACCCAAGTTCGACGCTCCGGGGGCCATAGCCTGGGAGTTTTCAGAGTGACCATATTTTGTGGTTATGATGTACCATAGACGGGCAATACACAGAAATGTTTTCCGAAAAATTCATTGGGGAAGTTCCGAGCAAATCGCCGCACAATATATGCAATATCTGGCTATATTTTGGGTTGGATACCCTGGTTCGAGTCTCCGGGAGCCATAGCCTGGGAGTTTTCAGAGTGACCATATTTTGTGGGTATAATGTACCATAGACGGGCAATACACAGAAATGTTTTCCGAAAAATTCATTGGGGAAGTTCCGAGCAAATCGCCTCACAATATATGCAATATCTGGCTATATTTTGGGTTGGATACCCTGGTTCGAGTCTCCGGGAGCCATAGCCTGGGAGTTTTCAGAGTGACCATATTTTGTGGGTATAGTGTACCATAGACGGGCAATACACAGAAATGTTTTCAAAAAAATCATTCGGGAAGTTCCGAGCCAATCGTGACCCCGCATGTGCCATATATATGACTAAGCGCGAGTCTACAGGTGGGGGTACCCAAGTTCGACGCTCTGGGGGCCATAGCCTGGGAGTTTTCAGAGTGACCATATTTAGTGGTATAATGTACCATAGACGGGCAATAAACAGAAATGTTTTCCGAAAAATTCATTGGGAAAGTTCCGAGCAAATCGCCTCACAATATATGCAATATCTGGCTATATTTTGGGTGGGGTACCCTGGTTCGAGTCTCCGGGAGCCATAGGCTGGGAGTTTTCAGAGTGACCATATTTTGTGAGTATAATGTACCATAGACGGGCAATACACAGAAATGTTTTCTGAAAAATTCATTGGGGAAGTTCCGAGCAAATCGCCTCACAATATATGCAATATCTGGCTATATTTTGGGTTGGATACCCTGGTTCGAATCTCCGAGAGCCATAGCCTGGGAGTTTTCAGAGTGACCATATTTTGTGAGTATAGTGTACCATAGACGGGCAATACACAGAAATGTTTTCAAAAAAATTCATTGAGAAAGTTCCGAGCAAATCGAGTCCCCGAATGTGCCATATATGACTAAGCGCGAGTCTACAGGTGGGGGTACCCAAGTTCGACGCTCCGGGGGCCATAGCCTGGGAGTTTTCAGAGTGACCATATTTTTGTGGGTATAATGTACCATAGACGGGCAATACACAGAAATGTTTTCCGAGAAATTCATTGGGGAAGTTCCGAGCAAATCGCCTCACAATATATGCAAAATCTGGCTATATTTTGGGTGGGGTACCCTGGTTCGAGTCTCCGAGAGCCATAGCCTGGGAGTTTTCAGAGTGACCATATTTGTGGGTATAGTGTACCATAGACGGGCAATACACAGAAATGTTTTCAAAAAAATTCATTGGGGAAGTTCCGAGCAAATCGCCTCACAATATATGCAATATCTGGCTATATTTTGGGTTGGATACCCTGGTTCGAGTCTCCGGGGGCCATAGCCTGGGAGTTTTCAGAGTGACCATATTTTTGTGGGTATAATGTACCATAGACGGGCAATACACAGAAATGTTTTCCGAGAAATTCATTGGGGAAGTTCCGAGCAAATCGCCTCACAATAAATGCAATATCTGGCTATATTTTGGGTGGGGTACCCTGGTTCGAGTCTCCGGGAGCCATAGCCTGGGAGTTTTCAGAGGGACCATATTTGTGGGTATAGTGTACCATAGACGGGCAATACACAGAAATGTTTTCAAAAAAATTCATTGGGGAAGTTCCGAGCAAATCGCGTCCCCGCATGTGCCATATATGACTTAGCGCGAGTCAACAGGTGGGTGTACCCAAGTTCGACGCTCCGGGGGCCATTGCCTGGGAGTTTTGAGAGTGACCATATTTTGTGGGTATAATGAACCATAGACGGGCAATACACAGAAATGTTTTCCGAAAAATTCATTGGGGAAGTTCCGAGCAAATCGCCTAACAATATATGCAAAATCTGGCTATATTTTGGTTGGGGTACCCTGGTTCGAGCCTCCGGGAGCCATAGCCTGGGAGTTTTCAGAGTGACCATATTTTGTGGGTATAGTGTACCATAGACGGGAAATACACAGAAATGTTTTCAAAAAAAATTAATTGTGGAAGTTCCGAGCAAATCGCGTCCCCGCATGTGCCATATATGACAAAGCGCGAGTCTACATGTGCAGGTACCCAAGTTCGACACTCCGGCGGCCATAGCCTGGGAGTTTTCAGAGTGACCATATTTTGTGGGTATAATGTACCATAGACGGGTAATACACAGAAATGTTTTCAGAAAAATTCATTGGGGAAGTTCCGAGCAAATCGCCTCACAATATATGCAATATCTGGCTATATTTTGGGTGGGGTACCCTTGTTCGAGTCTCCGGTAGCCATAGCCTGGGAGTTTTCAGAGTGACCATATTTTGTGGGTATAGTGTACCATAGACGGGCAATACACAGAAATGTTTTCAAAAAAAGTCATTGGGGAAGTTCCGAGCAAATCGCGTCCCCGCATGTGCCATATAAGACTATGCGCGAGTCTACAGGTGGGGGTACCCAAGTTCGACGCTCCGGGGGCCATAGACTGGGAGTTTTCAGAGTGACCATATTTTGTGGGTATAATGTTCCATAGACGGGCAATACACAGAAATGTTTTCCGAAAAATTTATTGGGGAAGTTCCGAGCAAATCGCCTCACAATATATGCAATATCTGGCTATATTTTGGGTGGGGTACCCAGGTTCGAGTCTCCGGGAGCCATAGCCTGGGAGTTTTCAGAGTGACCATATTTTGTGGGTATAGTGTACCATAGACGGGCAATACACAGAAATGTTTTCAAAAAAATTCATTGGGGAAGTTCCGAGCAAATCGCGTCCCCGCATGTGCCATATATGACTAAGCGCGAGTCTACATGTGCAGGTACCCAAGTTCGACGCTCCGGCGGCCATAGCCTGGGAGTTTTCAGAGTGACCATATTTTGTGGGTATAATGTACCATAGACGGGCAATACACAGAATTGTTTTCCGAAAAATTTATTGGAGAAGTTCCGAGCAAATCGCCTCACAATATATGCAATATCTGGCTATCTTTTGGGTGGGGTACCCTGGTTCAAGTCTCCGGGAGCCATAGCCTGGGAGTTTTCAGAGTGACCATATTTTGTGGGTATAGTGTACCATAGACGGGCAATACACAGAAATGTTTTCAAAAAAAATTAATTGGGGAAGTTCCGAGCAAATCGCGTCCACGCATGTGCCATATATGACTAAGCGCGAGTCTACAGGTTGGGATACCCAAGTTCGACGCTCCGGGGGCCATAGCCTGGGAGTTTTCAGAGTGACCATATTTTGTGGGTATAATGAACCATAGACGGGCAATACACAGAAATGTTTTCCGAAAAATTCATTGGGGAAGTTCCGAGCAAATCGCCTCACAATATATGCAATATCTGGCTATCTTTTGGGTGGGGTACCCTGGTTCAAGTCTCCGGGAGCCATAGCCTGGGAGTTTTCAGAGTGACCATATTTTGTGGGTATAGTGTACAATAGACGGGCAATACACAGAAATGTTTTCAAAAAAAAATCATTGGGGAAGTTCCGAGCAAATTGCGTCCCCGCATGTGCCATATATGACTAAGCGCGAGTCTACAGGTGGGGGTACCCAAGTTCGACGCTCCGGGGGCCATAGCCTGGGAGTTTTCAGAGTGACCATATTTTGTGGGTATAATGTACCATAGACGGGCAATACACAGAAATGTTTTCCGAAAAATTCATTGGGGAAGTTCCGAGCAAATCGCCTCACAATATATGCAATATCTGGCTATATTTTGGGTTGGATACCCTGGTTCGAGTCTCCGGGAGCCATAGCCTGGGAGTTTTCAGAGTGACCATATTTTGTGGGTATAGTGTACCATAGACGGGCAATACACAGAAATGTTTTCAAAAAAATCATTCGGGAAGTTCCGAGCCAATCGTGACCCCGCATGTGCCATATATGACTAAGCGCGAGTCTACAGGTGGGGGTACCCAAGTTCGACGCTCTGGGGGCCATAGCCTGGGAGTTTTCAGAGTGACCATATTTAGTGGGTATAATGTACCATAGACGGGCAATAAACCGAAATGTTTTCCGAAAAATTCATTGGGAAAGTTCCGAGCAAATCGCCTCACAATATATGCAATATCTGGCTATATTTTGGGTGGGGTACTTTGGTTCGAGTCTCCGGGAGCCATAGCCTGGGAGTTTTCAGAGTGACCATATTTTGTGAGTATAATGTATCATAGACGGGCAATACACAGAAATGTTTTCCGAAAAATTCATTGGGGAAGTTCCGAGCAAATCGCCTCACAATATATGCAATATCTGGCTATATTTTGGGTTGGATACCCTGGTTCGAGTCTCCGAGAGCCATAGCCTGGGAGTTTTCAGAGTGACCATATTTTGTGAGTATAGTGTACCATAGACGGGCAATACACAGAAATGTTTTCAAAAAAATTCATTGAGAAAGTTCCGAGCAAATCGAGTCCCCGAATGTGCCATATATGACTAAGCGCGAGTCTACAGGTGGGGGTACCCAAGTTCGACGCTCCGGGGGCCATAGCCTGGGAGTTTTCAGAGTGACCATATTTTTGTGGGTATAATGTACCATAGACGGGCAATACACAGAAATGTTTTCCGAGAAATTCATTGGGGAAGTTCCGAGCAAATCGCCTCACAATAAATGCAATATCTGGCTATATTTTGGGTGGGGTACCCTGGTTCGAGTCTCCGGGAGCCATAGCCTGGGAGTTTTCAGAGTGACCATATTTGTGGGTATAGTGTACCATAGACGGGCAATACACAGAAATGTTTTCAAAATATTCATTGGGGAAGTTCCGAGCAAATCGCGTCCCCGCATGTGCCATATATGACTTAGCGCGAGTCTACAGGTGGGTGTACCCAAGTTCGACGCTCCGGGGGCCATAGCCTGCGAGTTTTGAGAGTGACCATGTTTTGTGGGTATAATGAACCATAGACGGGCAATACACAGAAATGTTTTCCGAAAAATTCATTGGGGAAGTTCCGAGCAAATCGCCTAACAATATATGCAAAATCTGGCTATATTTTGGTTGGGGTACCCTGGTTCGAGCCTCCGGGAGCCATAGCCTGGGAGTTTTCAGAGTGACCATATTTTGTGGGTATAGTGTACCATAGACGGGAAATACACAGAAATGTTTTCAAAAAAAAATAATTGTGGAAGTTCCGAGCAAATCGCGTCCCCGCATGTGCCATATATGACAAAGCGCGAGTCTACATGTGCAGGTACCCAAGTTCGACACTCCGGCGGCCATAGCCTGGGAGTTTTCAGAGTGACCATATTTTGTGGGTATAATGTACCATAGACGGGTAATACACAGAAATGTTTTCAGAAAAATTCATTGGGGAAGTTCCGAGCAAATCGCCTCACAATATATGCAATATCTGGCTATATTTTGGGTGGGGTACCCTTGTTCGAGTCTCCGGTAGCCATAGCCTGGGAGTTTTCAGAGTGACCATATTTTGTGGGTATAGTGTACCATAGACGGGCAATACACAGAAATGTTTTCAAAAAAAGTCATTGGGGAAGTTCCGAGCAAATCGCGTCCCCGCATGTGCCATATAAGACTATGCGCGAGTCTACAGGTGGGGGTACCCAAGTTCGACGCTCCGGGGGCCATAGACTGGGAGTTTTCAGAGTGACCATATTTTGTGGGTATAATGTTCCATAGACGGGCAATACACAGAAATATTTTCCGAAAAATTTATTGGGGAAGTTCCGAGCAAATCGCCTCACAATATATGCAATATCTGGCTCTATTTTGGGTGGGGTACCCAGGTTCGAGTCTCCGGGAGCCATAGCCAGGGAGTTTTCAGAGTGACCATATTTTGTGGGTATAGTGTACCATAGACGGGCAATACACAGAAATGTTTTCAAAAAAATTCATTGGGGAAGTTCCGAGCAAATCGCGTCCCCGCATGTGCCATATATGACTAAGCGCGAGTCTACATGTGCAGGTACCCAAGTTCGACGCTCCGGCGGCCATAGCCTGGGAGTTTTCAGAGTGACCATATTTTGTGGGTTTAATGTACCATAGACGGGCAATACACAGAAATGTTTTCCGAAAAATTTATTGGAGAAGTTCCGAGCAAATCGCCTCACAATATATGCAATATCTGGCTATCTTTTGGGTGGGGTACCCTGGTTCAAGTCTCCGGGAGCCATAGCCTGGGAGTTTTCAGAGTGACCATATTTTGTGGGTATAGTGTACCATAGACGGGCAATACACAGAAATGTTTTCAAAAAAAATTAATTGGGGAAGTTCCGAGCAAATCGCGTCCACGCATGTGCCATATATGACTAAGCGCGAGTCTACAGGTTGGGGTACCCAAGTTCGACGCTCCGGGGGCCATAGCCTGGGAGTTTTCAGAGTGACCATATTTTGTGGGTATAATGAAGCATAGACGGGCAATACACAGAAATGTTTTCCGAAAAATTCATTGGGGAAGTTCCGAGCAAATCGCCTCACAATATATGCAATATCTGGCTATATTTTGGGTTGGGTACCCTGGTTCAAGTCTCCGTGAGCCATAGCCTGGGAGTTTTCAGAGTGACCATATTTTGTGGGTATAGTGTACCATAGACGGGCAATACACAGAAATGTTTTCAAAAAAATTCATTGCGGAAGTTCCGAGCAAATCGCGTCCCCGCATGTGCCATATATGACTAAGCGCGAGTCTAAAGGGTGGGGGTACCCAAGTTCGACGCTCCGGGGGCCATAGCCTGGGAGTTTACAGAGTGACCATATCTTGTGGATATAATGTACCATAGACGGGCAATACACAGAAATGTTTTCCGAAAAATTCATTGGGGAAGTTCCGAGCAAATCGCCTCACAATATATGCAATATCTGGCTATATTTTGGGTGGGGTACCCTGGTTCGAGCCTCCGGGAGCCATAGCCTGGGAGTTTTCAGAGTTACCATATTTTGTGGGTATAGTGTACCATAGACGGGCAATACACAGAAATGTTTTCAAAAGAAATCATTGGGGAAGTTCCGAGCAAATCGCGTCCCCGCATGTGCCATATATGACTAAGCGCGAGTCTACAGGTGGGGGTACCCAAGTTCGACGCTCCGGGGGCCATAGCCTGGGAGTTTTCAGAGTGACCATATTTTGTGGGTATAATGTACCATAGACGGGCAATACACAGAGATGTTTTCCGAAAAATTCATTTAGGAAGTTCCGAGCAAATCGCCTCACAATATATGCAATATCTGGCTATATTTTGGGTTGTGTACCCTGGTTCAAGTCACCGGGAGCCATAGCCTGGGAGTTTTCAGAGTGACCATTTTGTGTGGGTATAGTGTACCATAGACGGGCAATACACAGAAATGTTTTCAGAGGGGGCCATAGCCTGGGAGTTTTCAGAGTGGCTATATTTTTGGTGGGTTACCCTGGTTCGAGTGTCCGGGAGCCATAGCCTGGGAGTTTTCAGAGTGACCATATTTTGTGGGTATAGTGTACCATAGACGGGCAACACACAGAAATGTTTTAAAAAAATTCATTGGGGAAGTTCCGAGCAAATCGCGTCCCCGCATGTGCCATTTATGACTAAGCGCGAGTCTACAGGTGGGGGTACCAAAGTTCGGCGCTCCGGGGGCAATAGCCTGGGAGTTTTCAGAGTGATCATATTTTGTGGATATAATGTACCATAGACGGGCAATACACAGAATTTTTTCCGAAAAATTCATTGAGGAAGTTCCGAGCAAATCGCCTCACAATATATGCAATATCTGGCTATATTTTGGGTCGGGTACCCTGGTTCGAGCCTCCGGAGCCATAGCCTGGGAGTTTTCAGAGTAACCATATTTTGTGGGTATAGTGTACCATAGACGGCAATACACAGAAATGTTTTCAAAAAAATTCATTGGGGAAGTTCCGAGCAAAGCGCGTCCCCGCATGTGCCATATATGACTTAGCGCGAGTCTACAGGTGGGGGTACCCAAGTTCGACGCTCCGGGGGCCATAGCCTGGGAGTTTTCAAAGTGACCATATCTTGTGGGTATAATGTACCATAGACGGGCAATACACAGAAATGTTTTCCGAAAAATTCATTGAGGAAGTTCCGAGCAAATAGCCTCACAATATATGCAATATCTGGCTATATTTTGGGTGTGGTACCCTGGTTCGAGTCTCCGGACGCTATAGCCTGGGAGGTTTCAGAGTGACCATATTTTGTGGGTATAGTGTACCATAGACAGGCAAAACACAGAAATATTTTCAAAAAAATTCATTGGGGAAGTTCCGAGCAAATCGCTCCCCCGCATGTGCCATATATGACTAAGCGCGAGTCTACATGAGGGGGTACCCAAGTTCGACGCTCTAGGGCCCATTGCCTGGGAGTTTTCAGAGCGACCATATTTTGTGGGTATAATGTACTATAGACGGGCAATACACAGAAATGTTTTCAAAAATTGATGGGGAAAGTTCCGAGCAAATCGCCGCAGAACATATGCAATATCAGGCTATATTTTGGATTGTCTACCCAGGTTCGAGTCTCCGGGAGCCATAGCCTTGGGGGTTTACAGAGTAACCATATTTTGGTGGGTATAAGGGCCGATTGGATGGCAATACACAGAAATGTTTTCACGAAAATTCA
>OY757017.1:65836947-65932131 GCA_963580285.1 Lucinisca nassula | reverse complement strand
CGAGATTGCGCGGATGCGCAGGTTCGCCTGAACCTTCGTTGCTCGCATAGGCGATACGTACCAAAATCGCTTGACGGGGCCCATATGACGTCGTATCTGACTTTACGTGTATGTCGTTGTACGGGCCGTGCAATAGTGCACTCTTCGAACCGTGCTGATGAGTACCGTTGTATGGGTCGTGCAATAGTGCACTCTTCGAAATCGGGTTAGAAGCCTCCGTGACGTAGTGGTTGTGCTACTCACCTTGTAAACCATGGGTCGCAGGATCGATCTCGGGCTTATCCAGACTTTTGGATGAGTCTTTAAACCGAGGTCCCATCTCCGTATGACCATACCTGTTGGTGAGACGTAAAATTCAAACATTCACTCACTCACTCACACGAAATCGGGCTAATGAGTACATATGTACTGGTCATGCAATAGCACAATCTTCGAAATCGGGATAATGAGTAACTTTGTACGGGTCGTGCAATAGTGAACTCTTCGAAATCGGACTAATGAGTACCGTTGTATGGGTCGTGCAACAGTGCAGTTTTCGAAATCGGACTACATGTAATGAGTAAAGTTGTACGGGCCGTGCAATAGTACAATCTTCGAAATCGGGATAATGAGTAACTTTGTACGGGTCAAGCAATATTGCACTCTTCGAAATCGGACTAATGAGTAGCGTTGTACGGGTCGTGCAATAGTACAATTTTCGAAATCGGGATAATGCGTACCTTTGTACGGGTCATACAACGGTGCACTCTTCGAAATCGGACTAATGAGTACCGTTGTACGGGTCGTGCAATAGTACAATCTTCGAAATCGACTTAATGGCCAGATATCGGCTGTTCACTAATGTACTCCTCAAAACTGGCATAGTGTTGGCTGTGTAATAATTGAATCTTCGGAATTGACCTAATGGCCAGCGTTGGGTCGTGCAGTGATGAACACTTCGAAACGGACATAACGGACAGCGTCCGGCTGGGCAGCTGCCATGTTATATTACTATTGATTTTGTCGACTTATTCTTTGATCTGTCTAATCAACATTTATAGGAAATTATAGAAAATTACATGTAGTTACATATAAATACAGGAATAGAACAGGATGTGGTCTACAATTGTAAAGGCGCCTGTCATTGATCCAAACAATATATTGGCCAGTGCATTAGACAAGGGTACGTATCGCATATGCGACCAGCTAAGGCTTTGGCAAGCCTACGCGTACGCGTAGGCCTTTGCTGTTCGAAGGCATGTCAAAGAGATCTCGGAGTAACTTTATACGAAAAGTCATGCGCCTAGCTCTATTAGTTGTCCATGCATGCGCACTTGAAGGACATCAGTCGGAAACTGCGAACGCCCATTTTCTCATGCAGTTTTCTCATTTTAACCATTAAAGCGCCGAGAAAAAATCTGGAGCAGTCGACTCTCTATTTATCATGTTTATTGAGTTTAAGTTAGTACAGGGATTGACATTTCCTGCAAATCGTCTGTCCTGCAGATGATTCGCATGCAATGTCAAACAGTGTACTCCGAAAAATAAGAAAAAAAAATACTTGTACATGTACATCAAAAAAAAAGTCTATAAATAAATCCTGATTGGTGCAATAAGGCACAAATCTTTGGTATCACAATTTTTAATACTCACTTATACAATACTGAACATATATTTTTCATATAATTTAATTTGTTAATATGGTTGTTTTAACATGGTTATTAACATAGACATATGTGTAGACATTACATGAACCACCAGGCTTGATTTGACTTGATAGATTTTGTAAGGTAACCGGGCGCTAAAAGCACATAGGGGCTACCCCCATCTCGCTAAATGGGATTAGTTTATGAACTGCTCTTCCCAGGGCCTCCAATGTGCTGGCACTTGTCACTTCGACAGATGTCAGCTGACCAATGGGAATATACTGAACTCTTAATCGGAGGAAGGCACAAATCGCACCCAAGGTACAGCGTTTGTCCTAAGAAACACAGTTCTATAGCGATTTTAGAATTTTGAGTGCAGGAATCAGACCAAAGACGGGCTCTAGTATGTGATGACGTGTTGCCAATTTCGACTGCCAAATGTGTCAGAGCACAGCCCTGTTTTCGAATGTCTGGCCGAGGAAAAAAGCTAACATACATTATCAGTTCTGGCTTCCATTATTCTCTGCCTCCACCCCTGACATGGCAAAGAAAACGCCTTCGGTCACGATGCTTGATAAAGGGTGATAACGCATGAAATTTTTGAATTTTGAACAGGCATCTAAAGTGAGCCAGGATGGGTGACTAATAGACCAGCCAATTCCGGCTATTGCAAAAAGTCCTGGTACCCGTGCTCTCATCACGGAGACATGCCTATGCAAGTGGGGTTCAAAATTGGACAGGTGTGTCTTCGTGATTTGTTTGGAGGTATGTGTTTGTTTGGGAAAGGCAGTGATGAGGCTAATCAGCCGTTTTGCAATCCCGCTAATTTTTATTTTTGAATGGTCTTCCAAAAGGCATTTTTAAGGGACTTCCTATTTCCAAATACCTAGCAAATGGTGGATATTGCCGTTGCCCCGCCTATAAAGATATTTAGCGTGTGACCTGTCCCCCTTAGTATGCTCTGTTCTGGCAGTATTTATGCCTTCGCTTTGCCTACTTCAGGGGACTTCATTCTGTTGGTACCTAGGGGGAGCCCAGTACGGGCTTTCTCCCAGGTGCCCTCAGGATGTTGTCCTGACGGGCTCCGTCGAGCCTCTTCTCGTTCCTGAAATAGAAAAGTCTGATTAGTGCTTTGGGACCCCATGTGTGCGCTCGGATCAGTGTAGTTGTGTCCAGTTTCTTGTCCCCCGGGGTCCCACCTGTACCTGTAATACAAACAAAAGTCATTAATGCATATTGTGCTTGTGCTAATATGACCCCGCCATCCGTCACATATTTTGGCTTCCCATTCTGTGCACAGGGCGGGCCGGGCTTGTGATGGGGGTCCCCCCACAAAAAAGCACGGTCCGGCTCTTAGGGTAACTTGTTCAAAACCAAGTTAACGGGTGGCGCGGTTATTGTGAAGAATTACCTTCCCATGGGGGCTGCCTGTCCTGCCGCGGCATGTTACCTCATCGGAACACTCATAAGTGCAAAGCACATGAGCCGCAACCACAGTGTCCCGAATCGGCTTGTCGCCGCAGGTTCAAGCATGTCCGTGGGAGTTTTCGGGCTATGGGATTTTCTTATGATGCACCCTTGCCCGTGGTCTGTTATGATGTTGAAGGTATGGGAGGGTCATTGGTTTGTCCTTTGACGGGGGGTAGCCTCGGCGGGGCACCCATAAGTGCAAAGCAAATGAGCCGCAACCACAGTGTCTCGCTTTGACGCCCCCGTCTCAGGTCCAAGTGCAGATTGACGGTAGGTGATGGTTGCCTAAGCGCGGTGTGTGGGTAACAAAAGCTGTTTTTCTTATATTACTTCCCAGTAATTTGTGTCTTTAAGGAATTTCTTAACCACCTCGGCTATGGCCGAGCAGTGTTTTTCGGGGGGAGCGAGGAGATCTTGTAGGTGTACCGATTCATATCCTAATTTGAACATTTCAGATTTTATCTCTTCTCGTGCATGGGCGTTTGTTACACATTCAAACAAGATGTGTTGTGTTGTTTCTAGTTCATAGTTATCGCATTTTCTGCATAGACCCGTTGTGTTTCCTAGTTGAGTGAGGTTGGCATTTAGGCCGTTATGGTTAAATCTCAAACGGGAAATTACCACGTCTAATTTTCTGTTGTTGCTAAATTGGTGGGCAGATTTACCTACTGTGGGCTGGAGGAGTTGGTAATGCCTCCCGGTGTTGGTTGGGTTTCTATCCCATAGAGCTTGCCATTTTCTCGTTATGGCGGTGTCTATGATTGTATAGATCTCCCGTTTTGAAGGGAGAGTATAATCTTTAATACCTATATCTAGTGCTAATCTGGCTGTTTCGTCGGCCGCCTCATTACCGGGGATGCCGACGTGGGATGGGATCCAGTCGATTTCAATGTCTTGTCCTTCTCTTTTTGCCTTATCTAGTTTTGACAGGATTGAGTCAATTTGGTCAGGTCGTGTTTTGGATTTTCCTGACTGTAGGGCCTGGATAGCGCTAAGGCTGTCCGTGAGTACTGTGGCTTTGGGTGTCTTAACTGTGATGGCCCAGGAGATGGCCCAGTGAATGGCAATCAGTTCAGTTGTGAATACTGAGAGGTGTTGGTTTGTTTTAATCGGTACGTGAAGATTTCTCTCTGGGACAACGAATGCGGCGCCGGTTTTTCCTGTTGTGGGGTCCTTACTGCCATCTGTGTAAATTAGAGTTTTTCCAGCATGGCTGGTGCGAACATAAGAGAGGCTTTTATTTTTCATGTATTCATTTGTATTTTCTTCTTTCCTCCCCAGGACCTGATGGAGGTAACAGGAGGGTGTGTTGTGTTTGAGATCCCATTTGGATCTGTACTTGGGTGCCTGGATCTTATCGGGTATGTCGTGCTCTTTCAGGAGGGCACGGACTTTCTTACAATATGGGTTGTAGTTCTTGGCTCTCCTACATGAATAGCAACCATGATCTGTTAATAGATCATTCACTGGGAGGGATTTGCCAAGTGGGGAGGATCTAGCCCAGTATTTTATTATGAGTTCTTCCCTTCGTAGATGTAGTGGTTTAAGTCCACATTCTACCTCTAGTGCGTTGATTGGGGTAGATCGGTATGCTCTTGTTGCTTTCCTGAGGGCGTGGTTTTGAATGATATTCAGAGTTTTAAGGATATTCTCTGACGCGGAGTTGTAAGCCTGGGCTCCATAGTCTAGCTTACTAAGAATAGGGGCTTTGTATAGGATCAGGAGTGTCTTTTTATCAGCTCCAAAGGTGGTACCTGACACTACTCGTAGTAGGTTCAGGTCTTTTTCACATCTTTCTTTGAGATCTTTAATGTGATCTCTCCAAGTCAGATGTTTGTCAAGGATCATGCCCAGAAATTTGATGTTCTGGGCCCATTCTATTTCCCTACCAAAGAGGTATAGTTTGTTTTGAGTGGTCTTCAGATTTCGTCGTTTGCTGAATATGATTGCTTTAGTCTTTAGGTTTGATACTTTGAATCCCCATCTTAGTGCCCAGGTTTCGATTTCTCTTAGAACTGATTGTAGGTCTTTGACCGCCAGTTCTAGAGTAGAGCGTTTCCCCCACACCGCGCTATCATCGGCAAACTGTGACAGGCCTATATTATTATGTGGTTTCAGGGCCTCGTGAAGGGTGTTAACAATTACGTTAAAGAGTATGGGACTTAGTACTGAGCCTTGGGGGCAGCCGTTTTCCAGAATTAGTTCCTCTGAGGTATTGTCCCCAACCACCAGGCAACCAGCAGTTTAGCAATAAGACTTCTCCCCGTCGCACGTTTGATGAAGTTTACAACGAATATCAAGGACGTCGCATTGTATTGAACTTTCTCAAGTCACGGTACTTCTGAACACTCATCATGATAACACATCCGTGTGGTTAGTACATTTCTCAAATCTCAGCATTTTTCCTGATGAAAATTTGACATTTTTCTTATTTATATTCCAAACATAGGTTTTGGGTGCTCGTTAGAACCGTCTCATTGAGGCGGTTCTAACGAGTACCCACAACCTATGTCTTGGAAAGAAATAAGGAAAATAATGTTTACCCCTGTAAATCCCAGTTTCTCTATATAAAGTGGGGTTTAGGGGGTCATTATTTCACGGACTTTTTCACGTGGTGTGACAACGTCGGCGGAACGATTGCGTAGTAGATTGGCCGAAACCTTCAGACAACTCACGTAACGTTTATAAACATTTTTGAATATGCAGCGCAAATTTGAAGAAGGCTGGATTACAGTGTTTAACTTTTTTTTGACTATCGCTAAGCTTCAACCCAGTTTCTGTGAGAAGCGGAATGTGTTATATGGATTATGTTTTTTTTTTGTACTTTTGACATACATGTCACTTGTGACGTATATTCTTGTTTAACCTGACATGGCGTTTTGACGTATACCGACAAGAGATGCCGTTTTGCTTAACTGCTAGTTCCGCAGTTGTATGTGAATCTGCGGTTGAGATGTCATTTCATGAGGTGGTTCTAGCGAGCATCCACGACCTATGTTTTGTATAAATAAGAAAAATATTATAGTTTTTTATCGGAAAAGTAGACATTTTGGAGATTTGAAAGAATACCCTATGTCATATGAGTGTGTAACGCAATGGGACTTTCAGAATGAGTTAACTGACAAATCTATTCGTCCCCGCCTATCGGGCTAGGAGAAATAGATTGGGCTCCGCGTTGCTTCCACGCAGAGCTGAATCTGACCACACATGAGTACTGGTAAACCGCTTAAAAGAACTGAGCCTGCCCATGAAAAGCGGGGTGAGTAAGATCGTCCAATGCAAACATGTATAAGCCTTCTGGTTTCGTTGGGCGGCAGTGCTTGAGAAGTCATTTCACCTCACAACGTCTCCAAAATTACCTAAATAGTGTTGAAAAAAAAAAAAAAAACAAGGACAAATCTATGAAAATGAAGAATAAGTTCACTATGTTTGGTATCGGAGCGTATTCCATACTGACGTGTTTTCGTAGTGAACTAGTTGTCTGACAGTCAGGTTCATCATTCAGCCTTTTGACATCTGAAAATTCTTATAGTCTATGAAGGTTCAGCTGATAAATGCATAACAGGTAATTGACTTTCGATCACATTATTTTATCGTCAATTTCAGTTAAAAGGAATCACAGAAAATGACATTTAATTATATGTAATGACAGGAAAAGCACAGGATGTCAGTAACATTGTAAACGATGTGTCATACATTTCATACCGCTAGCGGTATGCATGTTAACACGTTAATTTCCTCTAGATTTTACACGTTAGGATAGAAAACCCATTTGAAGTTATAAACAACAAGATGGTCATGCATGTAAAATAGGGACTTTCGGCCCACAGGATGACTGGCAGAATTCTGCCAGTCATCCTGTGTGCTAAAAGCCCCTATCTGACATGATTCTGTCAGCCATCCTGTGGGCTAAACGCCACAATCGTCAGTCATCCTGTGGGCTCTAGATGTTTATTTTAGTTGCATACCACTGGCCCCTGTTCTGTCATGATTTTTTGGTGACCGGGCACTCGTTAACATATGCCGGCCACGTCTGGACCGTGCTAGGCTGGGTTACATACGGACCTACTCTAGAACATGTTTTCTGCTTGAGGTGCATACGAGTGACAGCCGCCTCGAACCAGTGCAATAAACACGAAATTTCCTTGTATCATATGTTTAAATTTAATACAGAAAATCCAATAAGTGGTTGTACCAAGGAAAGTATGCGTTTTGCGTCGGACCTTTACAAACCAAGGCTTGATGCCAAAGGAAGACATAGATTGTGGGTACTCGTTAAAACCGCCTCGAGGAGGCGGTTCTAACGAGTACCAACAATCTATATTTTGAGCAGAAATAAGAAACATAACACAATTTTTCATCTAGAAAATTTTATTTTTCGGAGGTAAAGTTTGAAATATATTTGTATAGGCGTACGCGTGTTTCGTAACGTGAGTTTTAGAAAAGGCAATATTATGCAAAAAGCATTTTCATTTTATTTTCTGAAAAAAAAAAAAAAAAATAAATTATTCCCCATATTCACCACTACACTTTGCCTCCAGCAAATGTTTTTAATTTTTAAGTTTCATTCATATACCCTGGGAAAGAAATAGATTTCAATTACTTAAATGGGACGGGAGGGAACAAAACAATCAGGCAAAAGGTACTGCATTTTTTTTGTTTTAAAAATATAAATAATATATCAGTACTGGCCCCAGGGGCTTGAAGAAATAGATGGGCTGCATGATGCTTCCACGCAGAGCTGAAACCGACCCGCCCACGAGTACTGGTAAACCGCTTAGAGGATCAAAACCTGCCCAGGCAATGCGGTGCGAGTCCTTGCTCATTTGGTGGCAGGGCTTGAGATGTCGGATAAAAGTCCCACAAAACTGGAAGCAAAGTCTCAAAATGAGCTTCACAGTCTTGACGGGGACGTTAAACTTCAAACCAATCAAACAAACAAACATATCAGTACATTTATGAATAAATCAGTATCTTAATTTTCCAGCAAAAATATTGTTTCATTTGCAGATTTGTTTAACGAACTGTAAACTAAAGTGTTCCTACTATAAATATTTCTTAATATTTTGTCGCTTATAGGTGTATCGGACACGGCGGCCGCCAAAAGTCCGGCTGGGCAGGGGTGGGGATGGTTTTACGACCCTTTCAAGATTATTTCACTCATATCGAGCCGATCGTTAATCAGAGGTGGGCGTAAACCGGAGTTACCGGAGAAAAACCACATGACCTTCCGTTGCAGAACTTGGCGTCTCACATGTGACCCAAGCGAGGCTCGAACCCACAGCGGTGAGATATCTAATGATTTAGACTCAGCGCTCTTATCCACTAGGCCACGGAGGCCCGTAAGTCCGGCCGGGCCTTCTAAATGGAAAATCAAAGAACTGACAGCACTGATGCATAACGAAAACACACCCATTTAAATATATTGAAAATTTTACCACCAAAAAATTTGAAAAAAAAAAAAAAAAAAAAATCAGATTAAAAATGTGATATTCTTCATATTTCCTTCAAATAATAGATTGTGGGCACTCGTTACAACCGCCTCGGCGAGGCGGTTCTCTAGAGTACCCACAATCCATGTTTTTGAGCAGAAATAAGAAAAAATAATGTATACTCCTGTAAACATTAGTTTTACTATACAAAAGTAGGGTTTAGTGGGGTCAAAACATATATAGGCGTGTTTAGTTAGTTTATACTAATTTATTTTAGTTCGATTGCGATGGAAGCTTCACGGCCCCCGCCCATAGGGGCTTGAAGAAATATATGGGCTGCATGATGCTTCCACGCAGAGCTGAATCCGGCCCGCACACTAGTACTGGTAAACCGCTTAGAGGAACTAAGCCTGTCCAGGAACCGCGGTGCGAGGCGGACCGCCCATGCTCATAAACCCTATTGGTTTCATTGGGCGACAGGGCTTGAGATGTCATTTCATCTCAGTGTCGGGTAAAAGTCCCACAAAATTGGAAGCAATGTCTCCAAAATGACCTTTACAGTGTTGACGGGGACGTTAAACCTCAAATCAAACAAACATGGAAGCTTTAACTTATTAAATCGCTCTCGAACACTCATTCCGGATGTTTTGAGGCAGTGTCTATTACACCACTGCTACCCATTTACACCTGGGTGGAGTGAGGCAGTGTCATTACCTGTCTTGCCCAAGGACACACCTCGATACCGGGTACCGGAATCGAACGCACAACCTCTCAATCATGAGTCGAACGCGTTAACCACTGTGCTTACATGTGTTTTCGCGATGGGATCGATTGTCTCTGAGTGTAAGTTTGAGAAGTAATCCTGACAGGGGCCTTAGACTGTTTTGTTCTACTCCCGAACTCCTGTACTTTAACCAAACAGTGTAGATCCTGATCAGATGCCGCGTTCTGCGGCGTCTGATATCGGTCTACACTATTTGCCAATGCTCAAGCACATGCGTGACCATTTCACAGATAACCCTTTTTACCCAGTCCACTGAGATCACAATGACGGGAAAAACACGCTTGTCAACAACCCGCTACCTCAGAAACAAAATTTGCGCGGTGGCCAGTGCTACACTGTTGTCATGTGGCCATCCGCAATATAACTTTGCCTGTACATGTATAGTGTAACTTTGGCTCGATTGGTATGAACATTCGATAAAAAACATTCCGAAATCACGCATATACTGTACAAAAACATTGTGAATTTTACCACCGAAAAAAAACGAAAATGTTAAGATGAAAAATGTGATATGTTCCTTATTTCTGCTCAAAATATAGATTGTGGGTACACGTTAGAACCGCCTCATCGAGACGGTTCTAACGAGTACCCACAATCTATATTTTAGAGCAGAACTAAGAAAAATAAGGTTTACCCCTGTAAACCACAGTTTTGCTATATAAAAATTGGGTTCACGGAGCTCATAATTATATAGGCATGTTTTCGTGATGGCCTCATCGAGGCGATTCTAACGTGTACCCACAATCTATATTTTAGAGCAGAACTAAGAAAAATAAAGTTTACCCCTGTGAACTGCAGTTTTACTATATAAAAGATGGTTTCAAGGGGCTCATAATTATATAGGCGCGTGTTCGTGATAAAAAAAAGAAGACAAAATAAGAGGAAAGAAATACTGAAAAAGGATGTGAGAAAGTTATTGTTTTTATAAAGATTTGCATTGATTTATTTCAAAATGGATTATATTTCTGTCTATATATCACTTGCAGACAATTATCCGGGCGTTTTTCCTGGTAAATACAACGTTAATTATTATGTATACACGTGTTAGCTGATTGATTCAGCTTTTGTTGGTTCCAGGGCCAGAGAAAAGCTGCTTCTGTGAAACTTTGAAAACATGTTTCTGGTCTAGTCTAGTTTGTTTTCGAAGATACCCTACCACCTTTGTGGTTTGAAAACGGTGCGCGTGTCCATGTAACCTGTACGCAAACAACAGTGACCAGTCCGCTGAACCAATGTGAATAATGGCTTCCTTGTAGACTGGTTCGAAAGGTTTTATTTCTTCTTGCACTCTTGAGTTGTAAATGGATGATTGTAAACAAGATATTTGAATCTCACTAATGGCGGGTAGTAGATGCTTTAGGAGATCGCTGAAAATGGTTGTAATTGAGGACTATCATTCATTATAAGTGTCTACGGCTAATGAAACGATGGAATAACAAAATCAATGGAACATAAAATGGCAGGAATATATTGTTTTGCATTAACCTCAAGAGAGGGTTAGAACTGTAAACGGGAAAGCCCGTTCTAAGGGGATTGGCTACACATTCTGGGGAAGTGACACTTTCCGGAAAAATTTTTCTCGCTTATGAGTTGGGGTCTAACTCTTTAAGGAAAGAGTTTGCTGCTAAGGGGCATGATCGGCATGTAAAAAAATCCATTAAATGAATACCCCTTAACACCCCCGCCCAATTTATATAGTGAAAAGTGGTGTTTACAAGGGTATACATTATTTTCCTTATACTATCTCAAAGCCATAGAGACTTTGGATGCCTCTTAGAGGCGGTTCTAATGAGCATCGCAATCTATGTTTAGAAACAGGTGTAAGAGAAATTTCAATTTTATAGCCAAGAAAGAAAGCATTACACCGCATGGATGTTTGTTTGTTTGGTATGAGGGTTTAATGTGCCCGCCAACAGTATTTAGGTCATTTTGGAGACGTTGTTACGCCCGACCTTAAGATGGCCTGACATCTCAAGCCCTGCCGTCCAATGAAACCAATAAGGGCTATATGCGTGGACGGTCTGATTTGCACCACTTTGTCTATGCAGGTTTAGACCTTTTACGAGGTTTACCAGTGTTCATATGTGGTCAATTTCAGCTCTGCGCGGAGGCACTATGCGCCATGCAACCCAGTATCCAAAAAGTACTTTCCATTAAAAAAAATGGCGGGAAATTTGTGCATGGTGTAAGCGTTTACCTTTAAATTGCGAAAATACATGTATTTTGCTTTGCATGAACTGGTCGGCACTATAACCGATGACGTTCAGAGGATAGTGATTATTGTTGTTGCTGCTGCTGTTGTGGCTGTGGTTGTTGTTGTTTTTCTTCTTCTTCTTCTTCTTCTTCTTCTTCTTCTTCTTCTTCTTCTTCTTCTGTTGTTGTTGTTGTACATGTATTTGTTCTTATTGCTGTTGCATATGATTCTATGCCAATAAAGAATGTTATTTTATACAAAACATATATCCTTGGCTCCCACCAAAACGGAAATGACCTAAATAGTGTTGAGGGGGACTTAAAACCTCAACACAAACCAAATAAACAAAGAGATAAATACCCAGTTTACGCTAACACATTTAAGATGGGAAACCCTTCAGTGGGACCGACCTGGGCAAGTAGTGGAGGCCAAGATCATTCCAGACACGGGTCAGGGCCTTCAATGTTTGCCAACATTTAAAGCCATTTTCTACATACAGTCGAACTTCAATGGCTCGAACACCTTATGGACCTCGAAAATCTATTCGAGACAGGGGAAGTTCCAGCCAATGACGGTTACTGCATAACGAGATACTTTCGGATATCTTTTCGGCGTTCTAGAATAAAAATGTATGATGTGTGTACCCATTAGAATCGCCTCATCGAGGCGATTCTAATGAGTACACACAGCATACATCTGGCAATGAGGCGATTCTAATGGGTACACACATCATGCATCTGCAAGATAAAAGACTAAAATCTCCAAAATTATCCCCGACTATTTCTTATGTAGAGGAATTCCCTAGGGACTCAAGAACGGGTTCGACTCAGCCATGGTAAACGAGCCATCGATGTTTGAGCCAGCGAAGTCCTTCTGTAAATGTCTTGATCTAACTCATCCTGTCACCCCTTGTTTTTGAAATGGACTCATCCAATATTCTGTTCAGATGACAATGGGTTAACCCTTATCCCGCTGAACACAACAACCCCTACCTTTTCAAACAGTGTAGATCCCGATTAGATGGCTTCCATCTGATCAAGATCTTCATTGTTTGGCATTCAGTTTGTGAATTTGGAGGAATAAATTGCATTAAGTAATCTGATTCGTTCAAAGTCAGAAATGGGTGTGGCTAAATTAATTATTCAGAGGGACTGCTGATCAGGATACCTGCCGGGGTCGACAACATTCTTTCATGGAGATTGTCTACGTTCATTTTCTCCCTTCCGCTGATTCAAGAAGGGCAGTTGTCAGTATCTGGCGAAAGAATGTGCACTGTACTGGTTAACCGCCTACCCAGAAAAAGTGTGGATAGGTAAACTGACGGGCTCAAAAATGACTTAGATAGTGTTGACTGGGCCGTTAAATTCCAATACAAACAAACAATTATTCGGCGGGATAAGGGTTGAATAAAATATGCGCTTTCATGTTATGTGGTAACGTGGCCAAAACATAACTATTGTGCTACAGATGCTGGACAAAAACAAACCAAAAAAAAAAAAAAAAAAAAAAAAAAATATTCCGGGCGACTCAGGGACATATAAGAATCTCAAGCTTCTGGGGCTTATCCTTTAGAAACAATATTCGACAAGTTCTGAATGAAAATCCTTTATACATGTACCAAGTGGCCTCTTTATTGTTCACATGCGTGAAGGCGCTACTTATGCATGACCATGTGCGGGCCTCCGTGGCCTAGTGGATAAGAGCGCTGACTCTTAGTCATTAGGTCTCTCACCGCCGTAGGTTCGAGCCTCGCTCGGGTCACGTGTGAGACGCCAAGTTCTGCAACGGAAGGTCAGGTGGATTTTCTCCGGGTACTCCGGTTTTCGCCCGCCTCTGATTAACGATCGGCTCGATATGAGTGAAATAATCTTGAAAGGGCCGTAAAACCCAAACCAAAAAAAAAAAAAAAAAAAAAAAAAAAAAAATGCATGACCATGTACGTCACTGACATTTTATTTTAATATCTGTTAAAGCGCCTTACAAATTCTAGAGCAGGCGGCAGCCTTTTTCAGGGGAAATAAGGCCTGTGCATTTTGTCATGTATGTGTTATTATGAGTTACATTTGAAAATACATACAGCTTCAGTGGGATTTGGGGGTTGGGAGGGGGTGGGGGTGGGGGTTACTCTGAATTTTACCTGCTACATAGGCTGGTACCCAGCATCAAATACTCGACCCAAAAATACCAAGATTATCATTGACAGTGTACCCCGAAAAATATCCGGTATATCGTAGACCAAAAACAATATCTGCTAATTGTAGCATACCCAAAACAATTATTCCCAAATTATATCGTTTGCCTTCTGTAAAGAAAACAAGATGTGATTTTACTAAATTCTGCCTATAATGATTGTATTTGGTAACAAAAGCAATTTCTAATATTATTAATTGATTATCCTATATTACACAAGGTCAACCAATATTCAAAAATCATAAATCATGATTTTAATTGCGCCAATTAATAAATTTGTCATTAATCAAGTAATTTCGTATTGGCCCAGTTACTGGTCCTCGGTCAGCTGTATTGGCCTCGGCCTTCGGCCTCGTGCCAATACAGCAGACCTCGGACCTGTACCTGGGCCAATACGAAATTACTTGATTAATAACATTATAGTATAGCCCTGTAATTACTATGAAGCAACTGGATTGCCACACAGGAAGGAAAATTAAAACATATATTAAAACAGCTTCTAATATGAGTGATATAATGTGTCAACAGTACGCATTAAGCATTTAAAGGAAACCACAAAAAAAAGCGACCCCCACAAATATCTGCTAAATTTCTCCATAAAAATACCATCTTTTTCCTAACACCCCCCCCCCCCCCCCACACCCACAAAAAAAAAAATATTATTAAATTTTAAAAGTTAGACCCCCCCCCCCCCCCCCCAAAAAAAAAAAATAAAAAATAAAAAAAAATAAATAAATAAATAAATAAATAGTTCAAGCCTATGAAACAGGTAAAGTTCAGAGTACCCCCCCCCCACACACACACAAACTCCCTCCCCTGGGGGACGGTGGATAAAAAAGCTTTGGACTACAGTTGACACATACAGTAGAAATTCAGTAATTCAGTCTTTCTATAATGTTGGAAAGTTTGAATAAGCGAGGTTAAAATCAATGATCTTGTACGAGTCATGTAAGAAAACTTTTACTCACACATGGGGCAAGAATATCCCTCTGTATGACAGTGTGTGATTTCTCTGTCTCACACTGCTGCTTCACCCTAGGGTTTATTAGCTGTCCCAATCTGCAATCATTGCCTTATATGGGAAAAATGTATATTGCAGTGTCAAACTATCTTCTGTTGCATGTATTGTTACCTATTTGAATTGGGAAGCACCCTCTCTCTGTTTCTCCTTAGATGTAACCTTTAACAGCCTTGATCAAGTTTTAGTGAAATGTACATTCAGTGTGTCATCAAACCGCTGTCAAGAGAAAAGGAAAGAAGGTCATGAAATGGTTTTCATTTCAAATATTTACCACTACACACAAATGAATGTTAAGCAGCTCACTGGAAAAATGATTAAACAATTTCTTCAGAAAGTAAGAAAAATAAACAGAGACCTCGACAAGGAAATCTCAGTCTCTCTCCCATCATAGATTCTGTTATTCGCACGTGAGTTGTTATCCTTATGTAGCGATACAGATGATTTCTAGGGCCACGAACGATTGCATTATATATGCAAGTATCGAAGTCACCACATTAACATGTCCGCGTATTGAGTCATGTAAGAAAACTTTTTCTCACATGGGGTGTTATCCTTATGTAGCGATAAAGATAATTTCTAAGTCATGAAAGTTTACATAATATACACCCGTACCAAAGTCACCACATTAACATGTCCGCGTAATGATTCATGTAAGGATACTTTTTCTCACATGGGGTGTTACCCTAATGTAGCGATAAAGATCAATTATAGGGCCATGAAAGATTACATTACATAAACCCGTACCAAAGTCACCATATTAACATATCCGCGTAATGAGTCATAAGAAAACTTTTTCTCACATGGGGTGTTACCCTAATGTAGCGATAAAGATCAATTTTATGGCCATGAAATATTACATTATACACACCCGTACCAAAGTCACAATATTAACATGTCCGCGTAATGATTAATGTAAGAAAACTTTTTCTTTCGGGTCGATGGGCATGGTGGGCGAAGCTTGCTTACCAAGTAATGCTTACTATCCGCGAACGCCTGATTACCCTCTTCTGGAGTCCATGTCTGTTGATCTGAACATTGATATTTGCCATTTTGTCTATGGACTAATGATTTTGGATTAACGCTTTGGTACTACGACCTAAACTATATTTCTCACATGGGGTGGTACCCTAATGTAGCGATAAAGATCAAGTCTATGGCCATGAAAGGTTACATCATATACACCCGTACCAAAGTCACCACATTAACATGTCCGCGTAATGATTAATATAAGAAAACTTTTTCTCACATGCGGTGTTACCCTAATGTAGCGATAAAGATCAATTCTATGTACATGAAAGATTATATTATTTACACCTGTACCAAAGACACCACATTAACATGTCCGCGTAATGAGCCATGCAAGAAAACTTTTTGTCACATGGGGTGTTACCCTAATGTAGCGATATATGTCAATCCTAGGGCCATGAAATATTACATTATATACACCTTCCAAAGACACCACAATAACATCTCCGCGTAATGAGCCATGTCCCCGAGTGTATATACTTACCATATTATTTGTAGTGTGATAATATAAGAATCTAAGACGGGTGTGAGGGGTGGATAGAAAATCCGTCCCGACGGATATCGCTCTTAGGCGGGGAATGTGATACCATGTTCCCCGTCAAGAATCAAAATAACTTAAAATGTATGTTTTCACTACAAAATATACTTAGTTGTAGGCTACAAACATTTACAGTAATGTTTGATGCTATATAAATGTCTAAAAGGAGTGGGGTTTACCGGGATACACTATGCCTACTCATTGCATCGCAGTATTCATCCGGGTCACCTTTATAGTTTTGTAACATTAACTGATAATGTTCCGTTTAATTAATGTAATTGCCAATTCCCATTAAAAGAGAGATTCTATCTGCGAAAATATTAATTACAACCAGTAGTAGATGTCCGGAACTTTCAAATTTCTGAATAAAATGAACATCGAACCGTAAATGGAAACAGTTTAGTATCGGCTTTGTATTCATCCGCGGTCTGGTTCTCTATCACTTTACTGGGGTGAAATGGTTATTGATCAGAAATATGTCAATGCCAGTTGAACAAAGCTAGAGAAACCGGTCTATTATCCAAACCGTCGGATAGGTTGTAACCCGTCCAAAGAACTTAATTTTATGAGCCGGGCCTAGCCGAACCCTGATGTTGAACTGTGCGACCAGCGATGTCTCAGACTAGCCTGCGCACTTGTGCAGGCTGATCAGTCTTCGCTGTTCGCATAACCTTCCACTGGTGCGAGTTTCTCCAATCTGATAGCATAAAGTATTCTAAAAAGACAGCGTCGTGGCAGAGTCAACTCAGTATCCGTGCTGGTCGCTTGGTCTACTGTGTCCCGGCTCGGTTGAATGCTCCATTAGCAGCCAGACAGCACACTTAGGTCTTGTAATTGGAATAATTCAATCCTTAAATATAAATGTTAATGTAACCAAAAACACGAAGGACTTCAGAAATTGTAACAAAAGGTGTAATGTGAATTCCATGTTAGCGATTTATTACTCGAACATTACATTAGCCTTTCTACAAACGAGGAGCAATGTAATTACGAGATATCCTTAAATTTGTATTCATCTTAACACTTGAAAGCAGTGTTCAGAGTACTGATAGAACTAGAGACGTTAATTAGTTACATTCTGTAAGCATGGCCACGCTTACTTGACCTCAGAGAGCGCACATATAGTTCATGGAGAAACTTATTTATATTACGAAAACGCGCCTATACAAATATATTGTAACATATATCGCCGAAAACATGAAAAATCTTAGATGAAAAATTGTGATATTTTTCTCATTTCTGCCCAAAATATAGATTGTAGGTACTCGTTAGAACCGCCTCATCGAGGCGGTTCTTACGAGTACCCACAATCTATATTTTAGAACAGAAATTTGGAAAATAAGGTTTATCCCTGTAAACCTTAGTTTTACTACATAAAAGTAGGGTTCAATGGGGGTCAAAATAATAAAAGCGTGTTTTCGTGAAGCTAAGAAATCACAAACATGTGAGAATAGCTGACATTCCATGGTGAGGTTAAGACCGAGACAAGAAAACCTCGGCCAAGTTATCAGTCTATTTTAGTCTCATATATCGCAGTGGGCAATATAACAATTATGACCACAAGGTGTGTATTTCACAAGGGGCAATAAAACAATTATGAACACAAGGTGTGTGCTACTGTTACAAGAAGAAATGGCTTTAAATTTTAAAAGACTTGCTTGCTGAGTTGCTTTGATATTCTGTCTGCTACTCTCGTCTCCTAACAGGAGTTAAGTCAATTTTATGGCCCCTCGGTGCTGTGGACTAGGCAAAATGATGCATAACTGCCCGAGGCCTCGGTGGATCTGTTCGTCCATAGCACCGAGGGGCAATGGTTTTGACTATGCTTCAAACTGCCATGAAATAATTGTATAATTAACCAATCAGCCACCAAATCTTCGTTTACCGAAGAAAACTCTTCATAAGACGCACTCG
Source organism: Lucinisca nassula (assembly GCA_963580285.1). Taxonomy (NCBI): domain Eukaryota; kingdom Metazoa; phylum Mollusca; class Bivalvia; order Lucinida; family Lucinidae; genus Lucinisca; species Lucinisca nassula. The sequence goes on along the minus strand of OY757017.1, from coordinate 65,913,937 downwards.
ACACAAGTGTTGGTGACTGTGCCGAAAATCACCTGAGCTGGGTTCCGGCTTTTCTGGATTTTATTATTACAGCACCTAAAACAATATCTTGACAGAAACCATATCGCCCGGTCAATAGAACTGGCCAATGGTATAAAAAAGTATAGTAACACTTTTTATTACACCTCACGTGACTTTCCCATAGGCCTGAGTGTGATAATTTTACAATCACTCTGCGATAATTTCGACATGCGGGGAATTGGTCGATTCTTCAGGAAAGCTGGAGAAAAAAGTTTTATAAAAATCACAGTCGAGAAAGTTTCGTAACAACATGTTTCTTTTGATTTAATTAAGAAAACGCAAACCCACTCTTTAGTTTTTGTTCAGAAAGAACGAAGTTGTAGACGTTTGAACTTCTGAATGTCTGTTTCACCAATTGATGTCGCTTATGCAGAAATTCGACGTTATCCGATAATTTGGAACGTCATGACGTAAGCTGTCCTGTATTTTGCATTAAACCCCTTACCTTAATTTAGTTTTGTTCGGTATAATAAAATAGATGTAACATTCTTGAGAGTGTATTAGTGAAAATGTTACCCTTCGGAATATAAATATCAGCCTCGGCTGCGAGGCGCAGCCGAGGTTGATATTCATATTCCGAAGGGTGTTATTTTTCACTATTACCCTCTCAGGCGAGGCTGCGCCGAGGTTGATATTCATATTCCTAAGGTTGACATTTTTCACTATCACCCTCTCAGGCGAGGCGCAGCCGAGGTTGATATTCATATTCCGAAGGGTGTCATTTTTCACTATCACCCTCTCAGGCGAGGCTGCGCCGAGGTTGATATTCATATTCCGAAGGGTGACATTTTTCACAATCACCCTCTCAGGCGAGGCGCAGCCGAGGTTGATATTCATATTCCGAAGGGTGACATTTTTGACTATCGCCCTCTCAGGCGAGGCGCAGCCGAGGTTGATATTTATATTCCGAAGTGTGACATTTTTCACTATCACCCTCTCAGGCGAGGCGCAGCGGAGGTTGATATTCATATTCCGAAGGTTGACATTTTAACTATCACCCTCTCAGGCGAGGCGCAGCCAAGGTTGATATTCATATTCCGAAGGGTGACATTTTTCACTATCACCCTCTCAGGAATGTAATATTTATATAATAACAGATTGGATAATAAAATATTCTGTTGGTCAACAAAGTCGTATATGCCTTATTTGTGCGCGGTCAATTATAAAAGCATACACTATAAATCTTGGTGTTTTGGTTCTAAACACAAAGTAAAACACTTCTATGTAACATTTTTAAAACGTGTTTAAGTATTTATATGAAAACACTGATGTTTTGGTGAAAACACGTGTTTTGGGTGTTTTAGATAAAAAACACATAACGCGTGTTTAGGGGCTGTAACAGTTTTAAAGCACTGAAACATGTTTTGTTACTTTTCTGTGTTTTATTTCATTACAGTGCCATATCAAGTGATTCGATTGTGAGTGCATTGAACCATTTCGGAAAGAAACAGGCAGAGATGTCTCATTATTAAAGCCGTTTAGTTATAAACCTATAAACTAGAATTACATGAACACTGAATTTGCAGTATCAAAGTTCGGTTATACATTTTTGTTCTTTTTTATTGAATTCCATAGATTGAATATCTAAATTGACATGGAAACCTGTGTTGAATTTAACAATGCATGAATGTATATTTCAGAGTTGAATTCGACCATGACTGATCAGACAGCCTTAGCGAAATTATAAACCGACAAGCACAATCTACGAGTAAATCAGCAAAAGATTTCCTACAAACAATATTAGCTAGTGTTTATCCACTTTATTTTCATCACGTTAATAATAATTATAATAATAATAGTTGAAGTAGTCGTAATAGTACAGTGAAATAAGCAGCAGCAGTAGTAATAGTAGTAGTAGTAGAAGTAGTACTAGTAGTAGTAGTAGTAGTAGTAGTAGTAGTAGTAGTAGATGTGGGAGTAGTAGCAAGATAAAATTATTATCATTACTATCGTTTTGATGATGGTTATTTTACTATTATAGCAGTACTGAGTTGAAGTAGTTGTATTGGTGGGAGTAGTTGTAAGAGTATAATTATTATTGTCATCGTTATTATTTTTAAAATTATTATTTTCGTTATTATAAGTAGTATCATCAGTAGTAGTGACTTCTTTGTTTGTATTGAGATAATATGTTAACGACAACATTATTAAGGTCATTTTGGAGACGTTGCTTCCAGCGTGTGAGACTTTTACCCGACATTGAGATGAAATGGCATCTCAAGCCCTGCCGCCCAAACAAACCAAAAGGTTTATACACGTATATAGGGACGGTCCGACTCATAAACTTTACCGCCGAAAAAAAGAAAAGAAAATTAACAATCTGACTCTCACCACTTTGTGTGGGCAGGGTTAATTCTACTAAACGGTTAACCTGTACTCATGTGCGGTCAGTTTCAGCTCTGCGTGGAAGCATCATGCACACCAATCTATTTCTTCAAACCCCGATCGGCGGGGATCCAATAATAGAAGCAGTAGTGGAAACAGTAGAAACAGTATAATTATTATCATCTTTGTTTTATTATTAAAATTATTACCAGTAGTAGAAGTGGTAGTAGCAGTAGTTATAGTAGTATCATAATCATTATTATTATTATTTATGTACATTCCAACAAACAATATTGGTTACTTTTATCCAATTTTATTTTCATCACATAAACATGCCCATGTAATGCCCTTGTAAATCCGATTTTATGTCAAGAAAACTAAGGTTTAATATTCAACCCGCAATTTACCTGCAATTGTATCGTTAAGAAATGCCATTTACACAGCATAATTATGGGTGAATATATTGTTTTCTGTCCCTTTCATTGACTGTTATAAACTTCATTTGAAACAAATAACTAAACAAGAGGACCAAGTTGGTCCTGTATCGCTCACCTGAGCTCACAAATTCAAAGTTTCAGGAAGTGCCAACCTTTACTGAAGGATTTGTGGGAGGATATGGTGATGGCAGGATAAGCAATTTCTGCAAACCAAGTAGAATGTAACTCTATGATAAATAGGCTGACCTCACCAGTTTTCAAACTCATTCAAGCTTTTATCCTGACTTGCTAAGAAGATCCGATATAACTGATGGGGCTATGGTAACGACAAGTGAAAAAAATAAGCAATTAACTGCTGCAATCAAAAGGATGTTACTCTGTGACAAATAGACAAACCTCACGAGTTTTCAAACTCCTCCGAGCTTTTCTGCCTGACTTATTTGTTTGTAAGTTTCATGAAGCTCCGATCTAAACTGATCGGGCAGCAGTGCTAACAAGGTCGAAAATAGGCATTTGTAAGCAATCAAATGCACGTAACTCTATGATAAATGTGCCGACTTGGCCAGTATTCAAACTCATCCGAGGATTTATTCCCAGCCACCTTACATATAAGTTTCAGAAAGATCCGATCAAAACTGAAGGGGCTACGGTGATGACAAGGTCAAAATTTGGCATTTTTTAGCAATCAAAGGGATGTTACTCTAAGATAAATGGGCCGACTTGGCCAGTTTTCGAACTCATCCGAGACTTCATCCCCAGCCACCTTACATATAAGTAACAGAGAAATCCGGTCAAAACTGAAGGGGCTACGGTGATGACAAGGTCAAAAATCAACATTTTCAGCCATCAAAGGGACGTAACTCTACGATAAATAGGCTGACTTGGCCTGTTTTCGAACTCACCCAAGATTTTATCCCCAGCCACCTTACATATAAGTTTCAGAAAGATCCGATCAAAATTGAAGGGGCTATGGTGATGACAAGGTCAAAAATCGGCATTTTCAGCAACCAAAGGGACGTAAATCTATGATAAATAGGCCAACTTGGCCGGATCTCAAACTCATCCTAGGTTTTATGCCCAATCACCTTACATATAAGTTTCAGAAAGATCCGATCAAAATTGAAGGGGCTACGGTGATGACAAGGTCAAAAATCGACATTTTCAGCCTTCAAAGGGTTTGTTTGTTTGTTTGATTTGAGGTTTAACGTCCCACTCAACACTGTAAAGGTCATTTTGGAGACGTTGCTTCCAATTTTGTGGGACTTTTACCCAACATTGAGATGAAATGACATCTAAAGCCCTGTCGCCCAATGAAACCAATAGGGTTTATTAGCATGGACGGTCCGCCTCGCACCACGGTTCCTGGACAGGCTTAGATCCTCTAAGTGGTTTACCAATACTAGTGTGCGGGACAGATTCAGCTCTGCGTGGAAGCATCATGCAGCCCATATATTTCTTCAAGCCCCTATTGGCGGGGGCTGCAGCCTTCAAAGGGACAAAAATATATAGTAAATGGGGCGACCTGGCCGATTTTCGAATTCATCCGAGGTTTTTTTCCCAGCCACCTTACATATAAGTTTCAGAAAGATCCGATTAAAACTGAAGGGGCTACAGTGATGGCAAGGTCGAAAATCAACGTTTTCAGCAATCAAAGGGACCTAACTCTATGATAAATAGGCCACCTTGGCCGGTATTCGAACTCGTCCAAGGTTTAATCCCCAGCAACCTTACATATAAGTTTCAGAAAGATCCGATCAAAACTGAAAGGGCTGCGGTGGTAAAAAATCGGCCTTTTCAGCAATCAAAGGGACGTTACTCTGTGATAAATGGGCCCACTTGGCTGGTTTTCGAACTCATCCGAGATTTTATCCAAAGCCACGTTACATATAAGTTTCAGAAAGATTTGATCAAAACTGAAAGGGCTACGGTGATGACAAGGTCAAAAATCGGCATTTTCAGGAATCAAAGGGACGTTACTCTATGATAAATGGGCCGACTTGGTCGATTTTCGAACTCGTCCGAGATTTTATTCCCAGCCACCTTACATATAAGTTTCAGAAAGATCCAATCAAAACTGAAGGGGCTACGGTGATGACAAGGTAAAAAATCAGCATTGTCAGCAATCAAAGCGACGTAACTCTATGCTAAATGGGCCGACTTGGCCGGGTTTCGAGCTTATCCGAGGTTTTATCCCCAGCCACCTTATATATAAGTTTCGGAAAAATCCGATCAAAACTGAAGGGGCTACGGTGATGACAAGTATTTTCCCATTGTAAGTCTATGGGACCTTGTGATTGCCATAGCAACCAAAGTTTTCATGCGATTCCAAAAAAAAGCTTATGTTATCAATGCCCCACCAGAGACATGCTACAGATGAGAATTGATTGAGATCAGCCTGAAGGCTGGAGAGATATAGCTGCTCAAAAGTGTGGACGGACGACGGACGGACGGACGGACGACGGAGAACCCACTATACAATAAGCTCCCCTGGAGCCTTCGGTCCAGGTGAGCTAAAAATATTACAAGAAACAATAAAACAACGTCAAAAATTATGGTACCGTAGGAAAAGTCTTGTGAAATAGAATGCACATGTGAAATATGAAAGCCCTATCACTTACCAATCGAAAGTTATGGACTGTGTTAAAGTTTTTTGAAAGTAGGTCAAACGTCATGTTCAAGGTCACGAGGTCAAAAATTTTGGGTACCACTAGAAAGGCCTTGTGACGAGGAATGTGAAATAAGAAAGCACTATCACAAACCGATAGAAAGTTATGACCAATTCTATGGTTTTTAAAAAGTAGGTCAAACGTCAATGTCAAGGTCATGAGGTCAAAATTATGGTACTACTGGAAAGTTCTTGTGACAAGGAAGGCACATGTGAAAGATGACAGCTATATAAGCTACGATTAAAAAGTTATGCCAATTTGAAAGTTTTTGCGAATGTTAAAGTTTAAAAAAAGAAGAAGGTCAAATGTCATGTTCAAGGTCACGAGGTAAAAAAAATGATATCACTAGACAGGTCTTGTTACTTGGAATAGACATGTGAAATATGAAAGTCCCATCAGTTACCAATTAATAGTTATGGCCAATGTTAAAGTTTTTAAAAAGGAGGTCAAAAGTAGGTGAAATGTCAAGGTCAACGTCACAAGGTCAGAATTTATGGTACCTCTTGAACGGTCTTGTGACAAGGAATGCACGTGTGAAATATGAAAGCCCTATCAGTTATCATTCAAAAGTTATGCCCAATGTTAAGGTTTTTGCGGACAGACAAACAAACAGACAAATAGAGAAACAGACGGACAGACAGACAGACAAAAAACTATATGCCCCCGAATCTTTGATTCCGGGGACATAAAGATATCTTGTGGACAGCTATATATTTATCTTTGTGACTAAAGCGCTATATCTTTTAAGTCAGCATATTGTTTTGCTTCTCTCCAAAGTCAGGGCACAGCACAATGTACATGTTGGCAAGTTTGAAACACAACTTCCCATACAAAAAACGCCAATGGTACCGAGTCCTCTATGTTCCTTACACACCCTTATAATATATGTCAAATTATTTTTAGTATTGTATTCAAAATAATCAGAACCATTTTTTTTTTTTTTATAAAGTGTATGTGGAAAAACGTTTAATTGCTGTCAACGGATTGTGCCATATAAATCCTTTTCTCTTCCTGCACTATTTGCCTGCATTTCAAGAACTTCTTGTGTAAAGAAAATGTGTAAGAAGTATTGTGTTGAAGTATTAAACAACAGTATTAGTGACATATGAACAGTTTAGGTCAACCAAACCAAAAGTTCGAGTCACAATAAAGTATCCTAGTGTCAGCAATAATCACGCGGGTAAGGCTTTGCGGTATAATGCAGTAAACTTCCTATATTAAGACCACCTTTGGGACTGGTGCCTGACCAGGGGACACTATGGCCAGAAATCACAAACAAAAATTAAGTGAAGCTTTCAAAATAAGTTTTTTAAAGCAGAATTAGTCTTAATTATAGGTGGTCGTAAAAGCAGAATTTCACTGTATATTAATTCAGTAAGACAACAATATATGCATGTATATTCTTACCTTCAACAACGATTACCCTTGCTGGATAACCAATGATAAACTTTTAAAGTCTCTTTTTACACGCTCCAGCTGACCTCAGAAAATCCCATACAAAAATGGCGTCTTGCTATCTACGTCATCAATAATCGCGCATTTCGTCAACAACAGTATTTACGGGCAACCGAACATACAATAATAGTAAAAGCATCATTCTATGAAATACGAGTATCTGTGTCTAGTTTGAACGTAATGCACAATTACCAAAACTCAAGATCTAATACTTAATTTGACTAGAAATGCTACTGAAGTTATAACAGGCTAATAACACTAAAATGAACTTAACATATTTACCGGTTTTCTATCAGCACGAGGACTGTTCAAATGTGAATGCAACTAAGCACATAAAAATGGTTCCGTGATAGATTTCGATGAAACATTTATTTTGTCCCCTCAAAGTATTCCCCTTTAACAGATATACAAACTTTCAGTCTTCTGATCCAATCATTGAATGCATTTTGGTAGTCTTTTCGAGGTATACTATGAAGGCACTGGAATATTGCAGAACCGAGGTGTTTGCACTGTACAAATTTTCGACCAGAAAGGTATTTTTTTAGCCGCGGGAACAAAAAAAAACAGTCACACGGGGCAAGGTCAGGGGAACACGGGGGTGAGGGAGTTCAACAACCTTTTCCTGCTTCAGATAGTCTTGCACAATGAACGCCTTGTGCGATGACGCTTTGTCATTTAGCAATCTGACAGTGGCCAAACCAGTTGCGGGTCTTCGTTCTTTGAAATATTTCTTCAACTTTCGAAGAACTTTATTCTTGTAAAACTTCGCATTTACAGATTTGCCTTTAGGCACAGCAACCTGAATAGCAGGGCCCTGATTTAAAAAAAGAATATGGCATACATTACCTTCTTGACGCTCATGGTCCGCTTTGCAATGCATGGTCTTTTGCAATACTTTGTTGCGCATATTTTGTTCTGAATCTTTCGTTTTGGCTCAAAAAAGTGAACCCATGTCTCGTCACCTGTGACGACATTAGCGGAAGACCGTGCATTGTAATTTGGAAACTTTTTAAGCAACTTCTTGGCGCACTGAACGCGTGTCTTTTTCTGCTCATCTGTCAACAGATGGGGAATCCATCTAGCACAGATCTTTCTCATTTTCAAATCCCGTTTCAGAATTGTATGAGCTGCTCCTAATGAGATGCCAACCATACTAGCTATTTGCCTAGTGGTGTATCGTGCATCGGTAGCAACTATTTCTTTCACTCTAGCAACCATCTTGGCAGATGTTGCTCTTTTCGGCTGACGATCATGTGGTGCATCTTCTGTTGAGCCTAGCCCACAGCTGAATTTCTTACACCAACGAAAACTGTCAGAAAAGACATTTCATTATGCCCATAAACCGAATATATTTCATCAAAAATGTCTTTGCACCGTATACCAAGAATACAACGATTCTTAATATAGGACCGTATTTCAACGGCGTACTCTGACCTTCTTCCAACCATATTTTGTATTAGTATACAAGAGTAGACAGTGTTAATCGAACAATATACATGGCTAAAGTCAACGGATTTTAACAGTTTTGGTATCTATATATAGGTAAAATGTTTTTCTACGCTGTTATATTTATCTCCAGGTGATTTTCGCATTAGTGCATGAGAAAACGTTCTAGTTGCATTCATATTTGAACAGTCCTCGTATGATAATTATTCTTCAATGGGTGCACAAGGCATGCCATGGCAAGGGCAATAAAATGTATATTTTGCCCTGAGCCTATTAACACTACATCAGAATTGCATATGTGTCCAGTACAAGCAGTTCTCAAACATGCAATGTCCACACTTGGTGAAATAAACTGAATTTGATTTGGCTAACTCAGCAGGCTGGTACTTTCCGCACTGCCAGCATTTATCTTCATCTGCTATATCCTCATCAGAGGAGCTGTAAGGTGATTGTAAACCACAAACATGTCCTGCATTAGACTTATGTTTATTATTCCTAGATTGTCCAGGTTCAGCTGCTGAAACTTTAGAATGGGAAGCTTTCGGTTGCTTCGTGGTTCCTGATTTACCTTTTGAAGCTTTATTTTTAATTTGGATTTCTTGGTACTTGACTTGTCAGATTTCCTTTTAGTCGATACGGCTTCTTTGTGTTCCTGCATTTTGAATAACTGCAGTCTCTGCGATAGCTCTTCCCGACACAACAGAACTTAGACACCTCCGTTTCTTTGCTGGTTTCTCACGCTGGCCAATGTTATCCTCTTTACTCTTAAAACGTATCTGATAAAATAATCACATCGTCATCCACTGACTTAACCTCTGCAACAATTTCTTCTACTGTTTCCATCACTGTTTCTGTATCCATGTCACTTTCGCTTGATATATTGGTCTCACACGCGCCAGCTTCATCTTTCTGAATCTGCTCTGATTTCTTGAGGACCTCAGCTGGTTTGAACATTGATTTATTCACAACCATTGGATTGAATTCATAGAGTCCTGCCTTTCGAAATGAATTTACAAGATCAGTAGGAGACAGTGCCTTGGTATATGCCTTGCAGGCCACTCCACAAAATAGAATATTTGTCTATACCTGTGCAGGAATGTTCCCTCATATACTTGTGACAGTCTGCAATAAAGATATGTTAAAATGGTCCAAAGCATCCAATGTGAAGAGGCTGTAATACATGACTCGTATGTGCAGATAGAATAAACAAATGAATATTATTATTTCGAACCCAGTCAATAAGTGGAAGCGAAATGTGTGGTCGGTGTCCATCATACAAAAGCAGTAATTGTTTATCCTCGTTTCTGCCTTGTGCATATTTTGGAAAATGTGTTGTCAAATGGTCCATGAATATTTCCATATTTGACCGTCCTGTTGGACTCTCAGTTCCATCTGTTCCCGGACTACTGTCAGCAAGAAATTCCTGTCGCATTCTCTGACCAGGGAATATAAAACGGTGGTATCTGCTGACCAAGGCCATTGCCACATCCTATCACGGTTACAATTTCTCCTTTACCAGGGGTTACAGCAGGGGGTGGTGCATCATTAGAGTAAAAACCTGCTACTACCTTTGGAGGTGTATAATTAATTTTTAAACCCTTTTCATCTATGTTATAAATTCTTTCAGGAGGTTGTTTCAACTCATTTTTTGTCAAGATCGTATCCAGTTCCGTAAAATAGGCTGTTACAACCTCCTCAGATGTGGGTTTTGCTCTAGCAAGTTCCAGTGTTCGTGGTTTTCTAACTTTCAGTTCTGGCCACCTCTTCATGAAATTGTGGAACCACATCAAACTGAATGGATGATCCTCGTCCCTCTTCCCCAAAGCAACAGAATATGCACTGGTCATGTCGACCACCTCCGAACTGCTGTACCCATAACCACAAGATGCCATGACTTTTATGTGCTGTACAAGAGAGTTCTCCTCTTCTAAACTCAAAAGTGTCTCTCTGCCGGACTACGTCACTTCTATCCCAATTACCCACTCACTCTGTTCTGGTAACTCAAATTTTAGTGCTGCACCCCTGATTGACATGCCGTTATCAGTCACGCAGTAGTAGACCTTGGTCATGGCTGATGGGGAATATGGTCTGCACGACACCCCTTTTCTGGTGTATGGTTCTGGACTTGTACACTTGTTCTGAAATACACCAATGGAAGACAAGCTAAGATTGCAGTATTGTTTAAGCCCATAAATTATTGAAAAGGGAGAGCCCTGTATTAATATTTTATCATAACAAATTACAGGAATCCCACTTTTCATACTTCTAATGGGGAAAATCATGCTGGGCAGTTAGTTTTTACATAGTTCTGTCCGATCAAACATAGGTAAATGTGAAGCAAAGTTGTTGCAAAAACTTTTTTAAAACTAAAATGCAACTTTATGCAACTGTCTTAAGTTTATATAATTCGTAAGGCATACATTAGATACGGCCCAAACTATCCAGGTGATAGTCATGTGAATTTGGAACCCGGATGACAACTACTGCAGCAGACACACTGTCAAAAATGTAGTTGAATGGAAAAAAAAAATATTTCCCTATTTAAGATCTCAGATTTTTGGATATAAGAAATACATACTAAAATGAAAGTGTATAAACAATTTGTTCAAAAACTTACTGGTACACTCTTGACTTTCCACATGATGAAGAGTAGCGAAAGTTGACAGTAGGTAATCCCTAAAACTTCCGTGTGACGTCACCATTTTATGTGTAAACAGCGCGCCAGGCGGAAAAACAACAGTGTGTGATTATTGCGTAGACTCGGAGGATGCCTAACGAATAAAAACAGTCAAAGACTTTATTTATTTATGTGTTTATTGGCTGGAAATTGTAGTGGTGCATGATATTATTTTGGTTATATTTCTGATCAACTGCAGTGGTTATATTTCTTATCGACTGCAATATCGCCCCCACCCATCGGGTCTTTGAGAAATAGATTGTGCTGCATGATGCTTCCACGCAGAGCTGAAACTGACCACACATGAGTACTGGTAAACCGCTTAGAAGAACTAAACCTGCCCAGGCAAAGTGTTGTGAGTCAGACTTTCCAATGCATATAAGCCTTTTGGTTTCATTGGGCGGCCGGGCTTGAGATGCCATTTCATCTCAATTCCAGATAAAAAGTCCCACAAAATAGGAAGCAACGTCTTCAAAATTACCTTAATAGTGTTGGCGGGGACCATCAATCTAAATTCCAACAAACAAACAAACTGCAGTAAATCCAAGATGGCGGACATCCCAGTTTAGCGATGACAAAGGGCGAGAGGGGTAATATATTAATATTTTTACTCACCGGATGTATGGAAAATATTTGATTGCCCTTGCACTGTCCAATTTCTTTGCAGTATTGCCGAGTGATGCCGGATAGTGACCACGAGGGACAGATTCTTCTATTCACCCCTCACACCCATATAGGATTCTTTTCATTTCGTAGCGCAGATTTTAATGCTGCACCGACGCCCACCATATTGTGATGACTCTACAGGAATGTTTAGTGACGTCACGTAACGTGTTGTGACGTCAATCTTAACGACAGCGCATATGAGGTCGTATTCAACCAGTGGATTTATCAAACTGGCGAGAATATTTGATTTTTGATAAGAACTCCAGGGTGAGAACAATTTTTTTATCCCCAAGCTTAAACTATGGATTTCATTATCAGGTGTGCAAGGAATAGGTCGATGTATATAACTTCATAATGTTGCATCGATGCTGATCAGCCTGTCGTGTTTTCCGAGCCATCTATCTCACCATGCCTATATAATTTTGACCCCCCCCCCCAACCCCACTATTATATAGTGAAACTGGGGTCTACGGGAGTAAACCTTATTTTTCTTATTTCTGCTCTGTAAATTGTGGGTACTCGTTAGAACCGCCTCATCGCTTATTTTTCTGATTTCTGCTTTAATCTATATTTTGAGCAGAAATAAGAAAAATACCACATTCTTTCAGCTTAAAATTTTCCTTGTTATTTTACAATGTATTTTTTTTTATCGTTTAAGGGAAAAGAACTCCTTTGCTAAAATCTGTCAAAAGACTTATTTTTGCCAATACTGTTAATATTTTTCTGTATGGTTTAAAACTAAAAGAAAAAATATTAAAACAGAATCTAGATAAATAAGTCCTTAACAGCGTTAACGTTAAGTTAACATTTTCTATTCCTACTATGCAATAAAATAACCACCTAAATAGTTTAAAATTGCAAAATACGTCTTGTATGCATCACAATGTGTTCTGAAACAAATATAAATATCAGCTTTTTTTGGCAATGAACAAATAGTGTCCGTTTCTGATGAATGTGTGTGTGATTTGTTTTCTTGTGTGGCTTAGCGCATGCGGCAATATTTGAAGAATGGCAAAGAGCATTTCGAAATCATTCCTATATAAATATATTGAAGCCTTTATCGCCGAAAAAAATGAAAATTTTAAGATGAAAAAGTGTGATTGTTTTCTTATCTCTGCTCAAAATATAGATTGTGGGTAATCTTTAGAACCGCCTCATCGAGGCGGTTCTAACGAGTACCCACACTCTATATTTAAGAGTAGAAATAAGAAAAATAAGGTTTACCCCTGCAAACCCCAGTTTTACGATATAAAAGTTGGGTTCAAGGGGGTCAAAATTATATAGGCATGTTTTCATGATGGTGTAGTTAATCCCCACGGCGTTAGAACTTAAAAGTACGTGCATTTTTGTAAATCCTCACACAAAACACCTCTGTTATTTGAAATAGACCACTCCATACTCATTAGGTGGAATATTCCATTGTCATATATGGGTTAGATTACTTATACTTGACTGACGGCAAGCATTTTATCTTATTTAGAAAAAAAAAAAAAAAAAAAAACCTAGCTCGCCATAATGTTCAGACATGACACGCAAACTATGCGTAATTTTTACTTTCTCTGAAAAACCTCTTTCCTGGAAGAGGCCGGCCTCGAAGGCATTGGCGGGTAGACACGTCTGACTGGTAAACTTGAGGTCGCGGGTTCGATACCCACCATATCCGCAGCATGGCTTTCGTAGAGATTGGTTGGGAAATGCATGTATATTCTACGGTCATTCTTCCCCATAGTTATTTAAGAAGGGCAGTTTTCAGTTTCTGGTGACAGACTGTCCTCTGCTTACCATCACGAAAACACGTCTATCATCTTTTGACCACCTTGAACCCTACTTTTATACAGTAAAACTGGGGTTTACAGGGGTATACCTTATTTTTCTTATTTCTGCTCAAAAATATAGATTGTCGGTACGCGTTAGAACCGACTCATCGAGTAAGTCATTAAGCCTCATTGAGGGGTTTCCTACGAGTACCCACAATCTATATTTTTGAGCAGGAATAAGATAAATATCACAGTTTTTCATCTTAAAATGTTCGTGTGTTTTTTTTTTCGGTGGAAAAGTTTACACTGTATTCAAGTTGTATAAGGGTGTATTCGTAATGATCCCTTGGTAAACTGACTGGCTCGATATGACGGCAGTTTTGTTGACTAGACCGTTAATCTTCAAACCGCGAATCAATCAACCAATTAATCAAACAAATAAATTTCCTAAACGACCAGACCCCCGCCTGTTAGGAGGGTTATGGAATAGAGAAACACAAAAAGGAAACCATCAGAACCCTGGAGCTGCTGAAAGCAAATGGCGGAAAAGATATTTATTATTAAAACTTCAATGGCTCGAGCCCCTTTGGGGTCCTGAACTATTTTTCTATACAGTGGGGTTTAAGCCAATGAGTTTTAGTCATAAGGCCTTGTCGCGATAATGAATGGATATCTTTCGCCTCCCTCTAAAATAATATTATTTTGTGTGAACTCATTGGAATCGCCTCATAGAGGCGATTCTAACGAGTACACACAATATTCATTTAATTAAATCTTCCTAAAACCCAAAAGTGGTCTTAATAAAGGAATTTTACTGTATTTAAGTCATTTTTTTTTCAGTAGACACAGAAAATATACATTACGAAAACACACCTATACAAATACATCGCCACCTTTATCGCCGAAAAAATGAAAATTGTAAAATGAAAAATTGTGATATTTTTCTTATTTCTGCTCAAAATATAGATTGTAGGCACTGGTTAGAACCGCCTCATTGAGTACCCACAATCTATATTTTAGAGCAGAAATAAGAAAAATAAGGTTTACCCCTGTAAACCCCAGTTTTACTATATAAAGTCGGGTTCAAGGGGGGTCAAATTTATATAGGCGTGTTTTTGTGATGTGAGGTTTGTTAAAACATTTCATTCGACATGAAGGTAGTAACAAAGGAATGACGTACTCGGATAAATTTTCAAAGCTCTGCTTGCGGTGGGTTTGGAACCCAGACCACTCGAGTGAAAGTCCAGTGCCATAATCATAGAACCAAGTTGTCCTACCAGTTATAAACCTATTTTACATTTTCGGTGAAAAATAAACTTGGCTGAAATGACAAAGTACAAGGCTATTCAAAAAAGGAGATTAATAATTAAATAGTGTATTTCTATGCTCTCCAGCTTAACACAGTGTTTTACAAATCGCATCAAAATGTCAATGCAGCTTGTTTCCCCGTAAATAAAACTCTATGTTCACAAGGCCTGTACCTCAATTTTCTATTAGATCTTTATGGCTCATGAGGTGGTTCTGAAAATTCGCAAAAATCGACTACAGCGGAAAAATAAGAACAAATACCACAGTTTCTTATAAATCCGAAGAAGCACTTTTACATTGACGTTTTGCATTGACATGTTAATATACCTATGTGACAGCGGAATTGGCCTTCAAGTATGGAATCTGAAATTACTTGGTCATTTAAAACTACTGGTACTAAGCATCTTGCTATCAAATGAAAGATGCAGTTCTGTACATGTTTCAGGACTAAGCATTTCCATTCGAGATACATGTAGTAGACACAAATCAGTTTCTGCAAATACACTCCATATTTAGAATATCCAGGTTTAGAAAAAAAATAACCACATTTAGGAAACAACATAAAACATGCAGGCAGTGTTAGTAACATTAAATAGAGGATCTTACATAGGTGGTCATTTTATAAATCTCATTTGAAATGACCACGAGTTTAAGATTCTGTTTCTCATATGACCACTTTAAATTGGATTTTATCGCCTTTAAATTTGACATTTTGTGAAACAAAAAATGGACGTCGTCGTGCTGTTACTTAATCCTGCCAAAGTGTTATTACACGCGTGGTCATACATTTTTTATTACACGACGTTATCCACGTCTTCGGCCCCCCGCCCATAGGGGCTTGAAGAAAAATATGGGCTGCAAAATGCTTCCACGCAAAGATGAATCCTGCCCGCACACTATTGTACTGGTAAACCGCTTAGAGGATCTAAGCCTGTCCAGGAACCGCGGTGCAAGGCGAACCACCCATGCTAATAAACCCTATTGGTTTCATTGGGTGACAGGGCTTGAGATGTCATTTCATCTCAATGTCGGGCAAAAGTCCCACAAAATTGGAAGCAATGTCACATGATCATAAAGTTTATAAAACAATAGAAAATACACGTATGGAAGCATCAAAATCTTTTGAAACCAGCAATAAAAAATACTTGTACCCTGTAGGATATTCATAACCATTAATGAATAACAACTCCGATAACAGACCTCTGCACACCTGATAAAAGTAGACATTTTAACATGTATTTTGACCCTTGTCCTGCTGCATAAATAAAATTTGTCAAGACCATTTCTGACTTTCAACCAATCAGATTACTTGAATTAAAATGGTTTAGTCTTATACATTTACAAATGGAATGATAAACACTGAGGTTCGAGATCATTTGGCTTCCATCTGATCTGGATCTGCAATGTTTGCAAAGATAACGCATATCCTTGTTCAGCAAGACAATGCTTAAAGCTACATCCTACATAAAAACTAAACCATTTAAGGGGAATGGAACACCTGGCAGAATTTTCCACCATTTTTCAAAGGGAGAAAACTTTTGGGACTTAAATCTTTGTTCTGCAAGACAAGGGTTAAAGCTACATCCTTCATAAAAACTAAACAATTTAAGGGGAATGGAACGAACACATGGCAGATTTTCCCACCATTTTTCAAAGATGGAAAACTTTTAGGACTTCCTCTTTGCTGTTCTGTAAGCCCTGTCCCACTGAAAAAGGGGTATGCTCTTAAAGGAAAGAGTTTGCTTCCCAGAAGCAAATTCTTTGCTTTAAGAGTTGACCCCTATGGGCATGAGAGACAAAAATACTTTTGCAGGAATTGCCTCCCTTGAAGGTGTATCCATTCACCTTAAAATATGATGTTTTGAGCTTGGCGACCATGGCTGCCGTCAAACGTCTTCTTTTTCAGAGCTCAGTTGTCTAGGATTGCTGATCATTTTGGTAGTGGAAGTGAAAATGGCATGTTCCCCCAGTAACATTAAAATGGAACGTTTGGGGGTGTCTGAAAGGGAAACTTATTGTTTGACTCGAAGAAATTATCTGAGTTTTTGGAATGGAGTTTTGACCTGATGATGATGGAACTGTAGTGACTGTTGCTGGAACATGGTCAGCATGTGCTGTAGAGGTACCGGGGAATATTTCAGGTTCTGTTTTTGAAATCGTATCTGAGATTGAGCCATTTGTCAAAACTGAAGAGAGCACTTTTGGACATTAACGCTTCTGAGAAGACGTCTGACCAGCTATATAATGCTTTAGTGACACTTCAGACTTGTGTTTCATTACTTTGCAAATGTGTTTTGTATCCACCCCTCCTTGATACATTACGGTGATTGAAGTTGCTCTTACTGAATGGTTTGTGTACACTTTAGACAGCTGGGCACATGCAGAAATTCTTTTTTATAAATTCACCAGTTTTGTTATGGCCTACTGGCACATTATTAAACCATACACTGCTCTCTCCCAGACCCCATTTCTTATACTTTGGTTTCTGGAAGAGACAAGTGCATTCATGGTGAAGTTTTTTTTCATATAAAAACTGTAAACTTCAACTAGATTTATGCTCTCATTTTCAGTTTGGAAACCATGTGCACGGACATCACTATAATCCCATGCTTTACTGGAACTTCACCCCTGACAATTTTTCATAACTTACAGTATGATCCATACTGAGATACTCTTGCCCTTCATCATCCCTCTTTATTGTAAAGTACTTTTTGTCATTTCCAGCCACCCCTCCCTACCTCTTCGGGCAAAACAAAAACTAAGCAGAAACGAAAAACAGTATAGAAGATTTTCAGGAGACGACTTATAATTACTTATGTATACCCCTATTCTTTTAAAATCACCCTTTTCAATGGCGGGGTGGTGCTTTTGTCTAGGATTTTGATTTTTTCCCGTAATTCTTACACATAACCTCAAACATTTTATTTGTTTGTAAGAATTCTCTGTCAGTCAGAATGTTTATCTGTCTGCCGCATGGTGTTGTGGTAATTATTCTGTGCAGAACAGCTCTCAGGCCTCTGAGACAGCTTGGGGTCAGCATTTTGGAATCTTTAGTTTTGACTTCTGCGTAAAATGTTCGTAGATATGCCGCAAAGTCAGGTGATTCTACAGCTATAGATCTATATTGTGTTTTCTGTTCTGCTGCCAGGCTGTAAAAAGGTGTTAGGGATTGGTATACCCAGGCATAATGAATGTCTTGTTTGCATTTGCCTCCCCATAAATTTCTTCTTGGTTGAAAGATGAGGAAATATCTCATGTTTTTCTTTTTCTTACAAAATTAAACACTATTGATATAAAAATTATTATTTAAGTCCTAACAAACAGCTATTGGCACATCATCACGAAAACACGCCTATATGATTTTGTCCCCCTTGAACCCAACTTTTATATAGTAAAACTGGGGTTTCCGGGGCTATACCTTATTTTTCGTATTTCTGCTCTAAAATATAGATTGTGGGTACTCGTTAGAACCGCCTCGATAAGGCGGTTCTAACGAATGCCCACAATCTATATTTTGAGCAGTAATAAGAAAAATCTCACAATTTTTCATCATAAAATGTTCACTTTTTTCGGCGATAAAGGTGGCAATGTATTTGTATAGGCGTGTTTGCGTAATGTGGTGATGAGACCTTGAACCACTCCTGAATGTGCAAATTGGATTGACCATATTAGGCCATCCAAAACTTTCTGGTTCGATTAACCATTATCCTGCTGTTCATGACACCCCTATCTTTGCAAACAGTGTAGATCCAGATCAGATGGCCATCTGATCTGGATCTACACTGTTTGTCATTCATTCAGAACCCCAGACTCTTGGCCTGGACTATACTAATGCTCTCAGATTTCTCGAAACAATGTAATATACCCAAAGACGACAAAAATATTGACCAGAATATATAAAACATTATTTTGGTCAGGAAGGTTGCAATTGCAAACAATTTTATTATTCAAATGTTTATAGAATATTAACAAAACAGATGCTAGAGGTCCCCACTTTGATTCCCTGAAGAAGTGAAAAAGAAAAAAATATCAGCTGTGACAGGGAGGTGGCTTTCCTATATGTTGAGCTTAGGGTGGGTGTTGGGGTTTCCTAAAGAATTAATATCATTTGCAATTTAAATCATATATACCGGTATATAAATATATCTTACGGCCCTTTCAAGATTATTTCCCTTACAGCGAGCTGATTGTTAATCAGGCATGGCCGAAAACCGGAGTAACAGGAGAAAAAAAACACCTGACCTTGCACTGCAGAACTGGCCGTCTCAAATGTGACCTGAGTCATGTAACAACCTACAGCGTTGAGAGACCTAATGATCAGTAGCCAGTCTAACTTATCTGCTAGGCCACGAAGACCCATAAATTCAATATATCCAAAAGGGACTGAGTGAAATGATCTTTGACACAGTCTGTCATTGTAAACTTTGAGAAAAAATTATTGTTCTTCTCGGTCTTAGCACTCCTGTCTTCAGATTAAGCGGGATATATTTTATTAATTACACTCTATTATTGCATAAAAAGCAGTGTCATTCACTAAATGGGACGTGTTGAAAACCTCGGCTTTCAGCCTGAGTGTTAAACACATCCCTCGGGGCTTTGCACATATGATTGAAGCATAGAAAACTCTGTTTACTCCATATAGTGAGAAAATACACACTAACAGTTAAATTACATCATTTTATCATACATTGTTGCGTAAAAATCAGTGCCGCACACTATCAACAGCCATGCATTATATATTTTTCATTTTTATGCATTATTTATTTTTCATTTTTATGCAATGGCAATCGAACATAGTTTTTTCAATGCATTAACATTCGCTCGGTCCCTCAGAAGGTGTAGAAAACCTCGGCCTGCGGCCTCGGGTTTTCAACACCTTCCTCGGGACCTTGCGAATATTAATGCATGAAAAACCATATCAGATCCCTATACTGGCTGTATGATAAAATGTTCAATCAGGTACCATGAAATCTGTTCAAAGTAGAAGTAAAAAAAGATCAGGAATCGATACAACCCATCAAAGACACCAAAGGGAAAGAAATACAAACATTAAGCGACCAGACCATAATGGAAACCTAAACAAAGGAAGGCCATAAGAACAGTTACTTTCCCACAAAATGGCCATATGGCCATCCAAAATTAAAAGACACAAGTGATACACACAGTAAGTAACAAACAACAACATAAATAAATCGCCACAGAAGAACCGCCTTGGAACGGTCAGTGGAAAGATTTCCACTGGGGGGCTTAAATCGATTTTACGTGGCCACAATCCTCGCCCTTACTTCCGCCGCGATTTAGACAAATAATTTGTTCAGTCCGCATGAAGGCCTCCTAACTCATCAGTGCAACATCTCCGTGAACACAAATAATCAAAGAACACCAGAGGTGAGACAACGGTGGGGACTCGACAGCAAGAAACCACTGAAATGCTGGAGCAAAAGAAAACCAACAGTTAGACTCCGATGGGCCCAACCAGAGACAGAGCATCAGGCACCAACCAACATTACATTGAATTAGATCTCTCTAATTCTCAATAAGCCTTTACGTTGGTACCGTCATAGAATCTGAGGCCTGACCCACCGGCGTGCAATTAAAGATGGGAAGCAAAGTTTCCAACCGTGATTGGGTTAACTACCATGCATGCAGTCTGTCGTATAATATCCATATTGTACCCAATCTTTTTATATCGAAGAATGATTTTACGAAATTGGGTGCTAAAGTCATTGCGGTTATATATTTTTCTGAATTTATATACTAAGTCACCATAAAATTCGGGTTCCGATATACCTTGTTGCAGAAGAGATTTAAGTCCAATATTGAATTTTGAAATTAAATCAGAATGGCGTCTATAAAATTTTGAAAAGGCTTTGCGTAGTTTATGGTACCGATAACCCTGATTAAGAAGTATATCCGTTAATAATTTATTACGAGTGTTGAAGTCAGTTACATGACTACACACTCTAGCAAATCGAATTAAATGCGAAATATAAACGCCATAGGATGGCGCATGAGGAACATCACCATCAAAAAAGGAAAATTTACAATCTCAAAATCAAAGTCATCGCGTTTATCATAAATTTTGCATGAAACAAACCCATCCACAACAGACAGATGTAAATCCAAAAACGGGGCCTCGGTATCAGAAGAATTTGCTTTATTTAACTGAAGTTTGGGGGGGGGGGGGTGTAAATCTGACTGATCAAACCATCGAAATAGGTATTACCAATATTTAATAAATCATCTAAATATCTAGAAGTGGAGTTAAAAGCTTCAATAATTTCAGATTGGTTATCAATGGAAAGCGACAACATGAAGTCTCTTTCATAACAATACAAGAATAGATCAGCCACAAGAGGTGCGCAATTCTTACCCATCGGAATGCCCACAATTTGTCTAAATAACTTAGCATCACGTGAACTAGTCCGTGAAATGAAGACCCCCCTAAACCCCACTTTATATAGAGAAAACTGGGGTTAACGCGGGTACACATTATTTTTCTTATTTCTACTCCAAGACATAGGTTGTGGGTACTCGTTAGAACTGCCTCATTGAGGCGGTTCTAACGAGCACCCACAACCTATGTTCCGAAAATAAATAAGAAAAATATTACGGATTATCATCAGAAAAGTTGCCATTTTAGAGATGTGAAAAAATGTACTATGTCGCACGGATGTGTTTTCGTAATGGTACCGAATCTAATATAAATATTGTCAAGTAGAAAGGTGAGGGCATCACACACTTTCTGACATGACCAAAGTGTATAATTCTTATGCTCTTTAGAAGTGAACTAGAGCTGTCAGTGAAACTGACTAGGGCCCCGGCAGCGCTATCAGAAATTTGTGGACGGACAGACGGACGGACAGACAGACTGACAGACGGACGGACAGAGTGATTACTATAGGGCACCCACACTTTCAGTGCGGTGGCCCTAAAACTGCATTTCTGACATTACATGCAAGATAGAGAGAATCTTCTCTGTGAAAAGCCCATTCAATTAAATCATTAAGCTTTTCTTTTATAAGATTATGAGGAAGTGTAGTGTAAAGAGTGGAAAAATCGTAAGTAGACAGACTTGAAGCACGAAAATGTCTGGATTTCAATTTATTTAAAACCTCATTCGATTTTTTTATAGACCAAAACAGATTTCTTCCTGATCTTTCAAAGACTTTATCACAATATTTAATCACATGCGTGTTAATAGCAGTAAGACAGGAAGTTAATAATTCAGAAAGTTCAGTGGTAGTGCAAGAGCTAGAATTTGCAATAAACCGTGCTTTGTAAGGTCTTTTATGAAGTTTTGGTAACCAGTATAGCGTAGGAAGCTTGTCTTGGCCTTCGGTAACACACACAGCAAACTTGGTGGCTGAATGACAAATATGTTTATCTACTATAACTCTCTCTTCAGCTAAAGGCTGAAGTTCATAGGCCTTAGTACCATCAAGCTCCTACTTAAGCGTGTTAACATAGTGGAGCCGTCACACAACGACGACCTTGTTAGCGGCCTTGTCTGCAGGGGCCAAAACAAACTTCTTATGAAATTCTTGAATACCTAGTTTAAGATGACGTAAAGACGTCTTAGGCTTAGGATGTAATAAGTTAGTATTTTGAGAATAGAAAGAAATGCGTTTGTTCACTAGTTTTAAAATGCATAGTTTCCAGTCCTTAAGGGCTTTATGCTCAACATACTCTCGCTTACACCATCGATTACCGAATTCATTCAAGGAAGCAGCGATTTCATCTCTACATTTACTGAAATCAATTTTAGAAGGAAACCGATATTTCGGTCCTTTAGAAATTATATTCCTTATCCTAGAATCAGGAATAATTTTCAAATTGCCAGTAATTACATGACAGCAAAGTCCAAATTTCAGAGTAAACTGTTGATTTGGGTTTCACTTCAGCTTCAATTGCATCTAGGTCTGCTTCATCCAGATCAGAGTCTGACTTCTCTATGGCCTCTGCCTTGTGTTAGTAGCTGCTAACTCAGATGTGTTAATAGTGGTTAAAATTTGTGAGTTTGTTACGGCAGAGGTGTTAGTTTCAGCAAAGGTGTTGTATTCAAATGGATCGTCATTAAAACTGTTAGTGTTAAATGGTTGAGTCATATTGAAGTTTACAATATCTGTGCTCTCTGCTGCCTGTGCCCAGTTGAACAAGAGGTCTTCAATAGTCGGAGATGTTTCTTGCAGCTTGGTCTCAGATGTAGGAACTGAAAATAAATATTTCTATTTGCACCTTGCAATGAAATGAACACTTATTGGAAACATCAAATGTTGC
Source organism: Lucinisca nassula (assembly GCA_963580285.1). Classification (NCBI taxonomy): domain Eukaryota; kingdom Metazoa; phylum Mollusca; class Bivalvia; order Lucinida; family Lucinidae; genus Lucinisca; species Lucinisca nassula. Next base: position 65,890,860 of record OY757017.1, on the reverse strand, counting down.
TACAGGTTAGTATGGCTTTGCCCTCGGTTTTTAACATCACCCTCGGAATTTTTAAATTTTATCACATCTACTGAACAAATATTTACATTCTCGTGGACTCCCATAGTTAAAACTTGACTTAGTCACGATACAATGTTCAGACCTGTGGAAATTGTCTATCTGACTTGTCAGATACTGCCCAGAACAAACAGATGCAGTGAAATTCTGCTGGTAAGACCACCTATAATTATAACAAGTTATTCTTTTTAAAGCATATTTAGAAAGTGTCGGGTTCATTCGCTTTGTGGGTTCTAAATTAAATGTATTGTTACGGCAGTCCACCTTTGGGACTGTTCAAAAGTGGACTTAAATACCAGTTTTGAATAGTAAAAGTTGGTCTTAATTAAGGGAATTTCACTGTTTTATTATTTGACCTGTCGTGGACATTTTGACTTATGTCTTGTTAACTTAAAATTTCAGTTCGCAACTCTCTGGAGAAAATCCTACCCCTTCAAGCTCTGATTACTACTCCAGCATACATGTCTTATTTACAGTGCATTTCAGGCTCTTTTTCAGGCTCGCCATTTCTTGTCAATTGTTTATAATGCATTTAATGTTGAGCCTTAATTTCTATGACTATTGATAAACAAAAATTAAAAAAATGATGCCTGCTGCACTTGTGCTCAACATATTTAATGTTTAACATTTACCACTCTGTAGGCTAATTCAGCAGATGACAAATTGATGATATTTATCTTATTTTTCCCTGATAACAGGATTTGACATTTCATGCAAATTGTCTCCAATGTAAAGGTACTAAATGCCAGAAACTACAAAACTGGAAATTACTATGAGAAAATGCAAAGACCACACTGGTTAGGGTCGGAAATTAAAAATGGTAGGGTCGGAGTTTTAATTTTTTAATTTTGTTCTTTTATTGATAAAAATAGTAGAGTCGGGGGATCTGAAGCAAGGTCGGTCGGGTTAGCGGAAACACGGCCTTATTACATATGAGCCCCGCCAAGCGAATTTGGGTCTTCGAGCATTCCGTCATGACAAAATTTAACTGCGCATGCCAAGCCATTCAGAGGGGCCAGGAATATGTCTTTTTGTCTGAAGGTTCCTCTTGATTCACTGCTTGTATGAGCGAGCAGCAAAGGTTCTGGCGAGACTGCGCGGATGCGCAGGCTCGCCTGAACCTTCGCTGCTCGCATAGGCGATAAGTACCAAAATCGCTTGACGGGGCCCATATATGTACTAATGTATTATTTTTCTTTACAATTGCCATACTATATGATCTGTATATATGTATGAATGAAGGTGATACACTGTGACAAAGAAAAACAAGACATTTACAGTAGAACTTCGATGGCTCGAACACCGATGGCTCGTTTACCATGGATGTGTCGAACCCATTCTTGCGCCCCTAGCGAAATACTCTACATAAGAAATAGTGGGGGAGATTTTAGTCTTTAATCTCGCAAATGTATGCTGTGTATACTCATTAGAATCGCCTCGATGAGGCGATTCTAATGAGTACACATAGCATACATATTCATTTTAGAACACCGAAAAGATGTCTAAAAGTATCTCGTTATGCCTCATGACAGTAACCCGCAGTGGCTCGAACTATCCCTGTCTCGAACAGATTTTTGAGGTCCCAAAGGTGTTCGAGCCATTGAAGTTCGACTGTATATCTGTTTTATCTATAGGTAATATATATTAAAAGAAACTACAACGTTCGCGTTTGCTCAGCAGCATTCGTGCAGATGTTGATGACTTGACAAACAAACATACTTTCAAAACTAAAACTGAAAAAAAAATATGAAAGGATACTTGATGTCCCTCAAACCGAAGTATTTCTCTTTTGGATAACATTTAGTCGTTCCTAACATTTACTTCACTTTCGATTCTCGGTACCTTAACATTAAACCTTTGTCTGTTTGTTCAACCAGCAACATAAAAGGTTCAGTCCAGATTTACAATATGCCATTGTAATAGTATACCATGTTAGACAGAGACCAATCCAATTTTACCATATGTCGTGGGGGCGGGGATTATGTCATATTATAAAACAAGTATACTAGGTATTTACTTTGTTTTATTTGTTTGTGGTTTAACATCCCCGTTAATACTATTTAGATTATTTTGGAGACACTGCTTCCAATTTTGTGGGTCTTTTACCCGCAGATTTTTCTTACAATCTCGGACCCATACCACTCACTTTTAAACAGTTCCACAGGTGGTCCCTGACCAGAGGACATTGGGTGCAGGAAATTCGAAGAAAGAATAACTGCACCCTGCGGTATCAGATTTTTAAAGCAGAATTGGTGGTCTTAATAGTGGAATTTTACTATATTAACTTTAACTTGATTACTTTTCACACTGGAGGCAAAAGGAATTGTGTGTAAAAGCAATGCTTTTTGTTTCTCTAAAAATAGACGTAGTGGTAACTGCACTTGCCTCTGGTGCTAGAGGCCCCGGCTTGATCCCTGGCAGTGGCGATAAGATTTCGGCGTCCGAACACCTTCCATGGGCATCATTTGCAGGGGTGTCATTAAGTGCACCGGGATGTTAACTTGAGACCCCTGTGCAGGATAATGCCCCCTACCGTAATTACATGCTTACTGTGTAGGCTTTCATCCTGCAAAACCCGGGACTGTATACAATGTACACTGTCTGTGTCCCTTTCTTGGGTTAAGGTGAAATGGAAGAAAGAATATTTTTAACCATTTGTTTCATTCTTAGCTTATTCATTGTATGTTTTCTTCGAGTAATGGCTGGGTATGCATGCATCTTTTTGTGCTTACTTGAAATACCTGCCATAATTTGTTTGAAGGAGCCTGATAGCTCAGTGGTTCGTGCACTTGGCTCTAATGCTAGTAGCCATAAACATGTTTTATCTTTGGTTTCATTGGATGTTTTGGTGGTGTATTAAATTGGAGGGGTATGCATGCATCTTTGCAAAAATTTTGTGCTTACTTGAAATACCTACCATAATTTGATTGAACAAGTTCCCTTAACTTTTCTGGTTTTCCATCTGCTCGTACAGGCGTAGAAACGTCTCTCAGAAGGTTCAGCTCATGTCTGTCAGCCCTTAATATTTTCCTGTCTGTCTTTGAGCGAATAACATATATTTTTGTGGGATATTTATCCCTAATATTTGTAACAGAAAATTTCTCGTCCTCTCTTCTGCCAGAAAAAAGTCACTGTTTGACCGATTTTAGGCCAAAATTGTAAGGGCGCGTCCATTGTTTACGTTTGTTGACAGATAGTGCAGTTGTTAGGTAGCGGAATAATTTTACGGCCCGGAATACGCATTATTCAAGCAACGCCAAAGGTCATTAACAACAAGAGAATTGCCTTGTTAATAAATGGAATTGTCCGCATTAAATCATGGGTGTAAATATCGTGCGGTACGGGAATTTATGCAATAATGGCGGTTACATACTGATAAACCAAGTACCAAATGTGGAGAGAGAGAGAGAGAGAGAGAGAGAGAGAGAAGAGAGAGAGAGAGAGAGAGAGAGAGAGAGAGAGAGAGAGAGAGAGAGAGAGAGAGAGAGAGAGAGAGAGAGAGAGAGAGAGAGAAATTGAAGAAAGAAATGAAAGAAATATAGAAAAGTGTTGACGAGGACCCCACTTGTCAAGGAAAAGTTCGGCAAAGCCGGCTTTTTGGCTTGGAGCCTCATATTAAGAATAGTTTACAAAACGCCCAGAATTTGAATGAAATCATGAACTTTTAAGAATATTGCTTCATTTTGCTTGTCCAATTTACTGGTACATCCAAAAAGCAAATCCTGTGTAGAGTAATTATGAAGATTGGCTGGTAAGTATGTATATCGTGCTGCTGTATGTCTCGGACACAAAAAAAAACAAAAAACAAAACAAAACAAGAAATGGTAAGCACTTTCGAATCCTCCGCATAAACAGGAGGGAAAATCTACGATGTTCTTATGGTATAAGTGTGAATTCAAAGAGCTACACTCCATTCTCAGTCTAGCATATAAGATCTCTCCAATTCGAGTACCTACGCTATAATATTTAGGTGGCCGCATAACATGCCTATTTAAGAGATTCTTGAAAGATACAACAGATAAGTAAAAATAAAAATCAAAAATGAGTTCCTTTAAGAGCAATGAAAATATTCATAAGAAAGAAGATGGGTCATACTACGTAGTTTCGGCTAATAAAGCCTCATCAGTGACCCTGTAATGATCTGGCGACGAAAGCCAAAGGAAGCATACTGCAGTTTTGCGAATTTCGAATAGGCAGTCGATTCAAAGACTGATATAAATCAAAATGAGGTCCAAATAATTAAAATCCTGTCTAGAATTTGAGTCTAAACTAATAATTTATTTCTGATTTCTCAGAATTAAGGCCTGTTTTAGTTCGTCGGGTAGGGAGTTCAAAGCTCGAACAGATGAAGGCAAGAATGACTGATAAAACAGGTTGGTGTTCGAAGCAAATACATGAAGTCGAAAATTATTAGCATTTCGTAGTTGGTGTTTTCTTGTCCAAGGGTTGGAACTAGGTCGAACAGGCTGTTGGGAGCAAGTCCGTGCACTATTTCGTAGAAAGTTACTAGTTTGTGTTTATTTCGCCTGCTTTGTAGGGTGTCCCAACCAAGCTCAGACAATAACTTTGGTATGCTACATAATTTTGTAGCACCACTAATTATTCTAGCTGCTCCTATATCGATAGAATCTATTTTTTCTTACTTTCAGCCAATGCATTGTCCCAAACAGTGTCACATTATTCTAGTAGTGGTAGAATAAAGGATGTGTACATTTGTTCGAGGGACTGTCTGCTGATCCTGAATGTGAGGGATCTGAGAAGATTTAGACGCACCCATGCCTTTTTAGATAGGTTGTCAATATGTTCCATCCAACTACATGATTTAGAAAGTGTTATACCGAGATGCTTATGTGAGTCTCTTTCTGTTAAGACCGAACCAGCCATATAGAGAGGAGGAGGAGGAACCGCAACAAGTTTTCTAGAAATCAGGACAGAGATGGTTTTGTCAGCGTTGAATTTGACCAGCCAGTCTTCTGCCCATTTATTGATGATGCTAAGATCAGTGTTAATTGGGCCAGCAGCTGTATCAGGAGAGTCTACGACTATATACAAGCTGGTATCATCTGCAAATAACCGTATTGCAGATCCTATATGTTTAACAATGTCATTTATATAAACAAGAAATAACAGCGGCCCCAGGATAGAACCCTGGGGCACTCCAGCATGGATTGTAGCCCAATCAGTAGTTTCGCCATTTATAAAAACGCGTTGTCTGCGACCAGAGAGATAGCTGGAAAACAATTTACATATATTGTCAGAGCAGTCAATACCGGAGAGTTTATGTAATTGACCCTTATGCCAGACTCTGTCGAAAGCCTTACTGATATCACAAAAGACGGCCCTGACATCCTTGCCTCTGTCGACTGCTTTGCAAAAAGTGTGATAAGTGTGCGAAAGTTGAAAGTTAGTCGAGGCACCATGTTTAAAACCACACTGTAGTGGGATTATTTGGTCATACTCAATGACATAGTTGAATGGCGTTTGTGAACGCAACGCTCTATGGTCTTGCCGATGTGGCTTAAGAGTGAAAGTGGGCGGTAATTGGTCGGCAGAGATTTATCATCTATTTTATGGATTGGTGATACGTTTGCCTCTTTCCATTGATCAGGGAAATAACATTGCCTTAATGACTGATTAAATACAGACGATAGTGGTTCAGCCAGTATTTCTGCACCTTCTTTTAGAAGGCGAGGGCTTAGTAAGTCTGGTCCGCATGCTTTGTAAATGTTGAGGTTCAGCAGAACATCCTTGACATCTTGAGCAGATATCACGATGAAATTGAGAGAATGTTCAGTACAGTCGATATTAGGTAGGGTTTTATTAGTATCGTCCACCTCGGACTGAGATATAAACTCGTTGAGCATTTTTGCTTTGTTAGCATTATCTTCTGCGTGTTCGTTATTCATTATCAGTGTAGGAATGTTATATGATGTCTTGTTAAGATTGAGCACTTGTTTCGCAGTTTTCCAAAAGAGTTTCACGTTTGTCTTTCCCGCAGAAAGAATTTTGTCAAGTTCGTCAAAGTAATCATTTTTAGATTTCCTTATTTCGGATACAATTCCGTTATGCAAGGTTTTATATTTTCCGAAATTAACTGGTTAGAAGAGTTCTTAAATTTCCTGTAGTAACGTTTACGCTTCCGTATATGATTTCTTATTTTACAAGTTATCCATGGATGTTCCGGCGGCCTAAGAGTAATAGTTTTATTTGAAATGGACTGCTTAGCTGCTGAAAATATAGATGCAGTTATGAGTCAAACGTTTTCACCAATATCTTTGTTTGAATTCAGCATATCTACAGGATTTTGCTCCAGCATGATTGTTCGGTATAGTTCGTAGTCAGCTAAATTATAGTTCCAAATATGTCGTTTAACCTTTACCCTGCTGTAGGCGACAAGCCCTATCTTTGCAAACAGTGTAGATCCAGATCAGATGGCTTCTGAAGAAGCCATCTGAAAAAGCCATCTGATCAGGATCTACACAGTTTGACAGTCAGTTTATGAATATGTAGAAATAAGCTGCATCGAGTAATCTGATTGGTTCAAAGTCAGAAATGAGTGTGGCTTAATTGAATATTCAACAGGTTAAAGGTTAAAGGATTTAAAGGATGGGCGAAGGAATTACAACAGAACCACGACAGGTCAGTGGTATCTTGTCTGTTCTGGAAGAAAGCTGTCAAGATTAGGTCAATTATAGAGGAGACCTGGGATAGTTGATGCACGGGGCAAGTCGATTCACTCGAAATAAAGAGACTATAGAGCCGTGAATGATGTCAGCAATGATGAATGTAACAAGCCCTTGACATCCCCCATCTTCCACGGAAGTTTTGTGAACTTTGGACAACAAATTAGATTTTGGTGAAATGAAAAATTGAAGTAGAGGCAATGATCAGGAATCAATACAATTAACCCACAGCTCCCATCAGAGACACCAAAGAGAAAGAAACAAAAACATGAAGCAAAGGACCCCAACGGAAACACCAACAGCTGAAAGCCAAAAGGATAGTTACTTTCCCACAAAATGGCCAAAAGGCTATCAAAAATAAAATAATATAAGCGACACAAACACCCAAAGACAAACCATAACAAAAATAAATCGCGACAGAAGAACCGCCTTGGAACGGTCAGCGGCAACGAATTCCACTTGGGGGCTTAAGTTTGAAGTTTGATTTTGACATGCGTAAGTAAATATTTCGATATTTAGTAACTTTTCGTTTAGCGTGCATCTGTTTCCGATAATTCGTAATTCAGTTATGCATTCAGGTAGGCAAATTTTTCATCTTCCACATCATATGCTCTTTTGAAAGAAAACATTGTGTATTAGTTGTCTATCTAGCATGGTTGGGGAACGTTGATGCAATAGGCATGGGGCATGTGCATCAACATGCCCCAGTTTGGTTTTAGCCAATGACATATAGGGGAAGCGTGTCTTTTCTGGGCAAGTTATGGACGGGGCTTAAAACTGAAGACTAATAAGCTTGAGAGAGAGAGAGAGAGAGAGAGAGAGAGAGAGAGAGAGAGAGAGAGAGAGAGAGAAGGTACTTCAGCTGATAGCATGCTGTATCATGTGTATTGTTTGGATAGGAAAAGGTAAGTAAAAGCAGAAAATGTATACTAACTAATTTTATCACTATTAACTACATCACTGGAGTAATGCCAGCTGCAGGTAACTATGCAATATAGCCAACCAGTAACTTTCTTCTGTGAATGTACTTGAGTATAGAATAAACTCTTGGATTTCGGTGAACAGTATTTCATTTTCGGTTGAGATAGCATTTTCTTTCCCAAAGCGTAAATCATGCGTATAATAGTTTTGTAAATCTTGCGGTAAGTATCAGTTTCTAATATCCAAATACCTAGGACATACGAAGAAGAAGTGATATGGACCTTCAAACCCACCACAACGACATAAAGGATTAGAACTATGCATATTTATTTACGATATGCCTGTGAATTTAAGGAGCTGTATTCCATTCTTATCCTTTTATCAAATTCACAAACAGTGAAATACAAAAATCGCTTATTCACTGTTTGAAAGAGTGACGTTATAATATCTATCTTAACTCTCTATATTTTACCCATATTTCATCAAAGTCAAGCTGGACTGATTTTACCAGAGTTATGACCCTTTGTCAATTTTAGCCATTTTGTCATCATAAGTTCTTGTTTCCGCAACTCCTCCTACAGTTTTCAAGGGATTTTGATGAAACGTTCCAGTTATATTTCCCATGATCTGAAAATGATCATATTTAAGCGCGGTCATGATCGCTCGACTGATTTTTAACAAATATGGCCATTTTATCAACAGAAGTTCTTTTTTCCGCAACTCCTTCTACAGTTTTCAAGGAGTTTTGAAGAAACTTGACAGTTACTGTTCCCCTGACCTGCAGATGACCATAATTCATCGAGGTCATGCTTGACTGATTTTTCTAGGGTGATGCCCGTTTGTCGGTTTTAGTCATTTTATCAACAGAAATTCTTGTTTCTGCAGCAGAAATAAATGGGCTGCATGATGCTTCAACGCAGGGCTGAAACCTGACCTCACACAAGTACTGGTAAACCGCTCATATGATCTAAGCCTGCCCAGGCAAACCCGTGCGAGTCGAACCGTCCATGCTTATAAACCCTATTGGTTTCATTGGGCGATGGGGCTTGAGATGTCATTTCATCTCAGTGTTGGGTAAAAGTCCCACACAATTGGAAGCATCGTCTCCGAAATGACCCATGCAGTGTTGACAGGGACGTTAAGTTAAGTTTCAAACTCATGACCGTCAACTTTGACCTTGACCATGAGTCGGTATGGTTTATTTATGTGTTCTGCACATCAGCTCACTGAGGGGACATTTGACCAAAGTTTAATGAAAATCCGTTGAAGGGTAAAGGAGATATGGAACGGACACAAAATTCAAAGTTTCAAAATCGTGACCTTCCAATGTGACCTTGACGTGAAGTCGGCGTGATTCATTTATGAACTCAGCACATAACTCACTGAGGGGGATAATTGACCAAAGTTTAATGAGAATCCTTGCAAGGGCAAAGGAGATATGGAACGGACACAAAATTCAAAGTTTCAAACTCTTGACCTTCATATGTGACCTTGACCTTGTGTCAGCGTGGTTCATTTATGGGTTTTGCACATCAGCTCACCGAAAAGAATTTTTGACAAAAGATTAATGAAAATCCTTCCAAGGGTAAAGGAGATATGGAACGGACACAAAATTCCAAGTTTCAACCTGTGACCTCCAACTGTGACCTTGACCTTGAGTCGGCATGGTCCATCTATTGGTTTTGCACATCAGCTCACTGAGACGAATAACTGACCAAAGTTTAATGACAATCTATGATTTCAAGGGTTCAGGAGATATGGAGCGGACAAGAAAGTGTTACGGACAGACAGATGGACAGACGGACAAATGGACAGACGAAGGCCATTCCTATAATCCCCGCTCCGCTTGACGACGGGGGATTAACAAGGACATCAAAATTAAGCAATACACAATATAGTAGGCATCACAGCAATGCCCTGAAGAATTCTTCCTTTCCTGGAATCATTCCTCGATCTCAGAGGTATGAGTTTTCGCAGATCTTTATTTTTAATCCCCCGCCGCGAAGCGGAGCGGGGTTTATAGGAATGACCTTCGTCTGTCCGTTCGTTCGTCCGTCCGTCCGTCCATCTGTCTATCCGTAACACTTTCTTGTCTGTTCCCTTTGATAGATTTTCATTAAACGTTGACCAATTAATCGTCTCAGTGAGCTTGTGTGCAGAGCCTATATATGAACAATGCTGACTCAAGGTCAAGGTCACAGTTGAAGGTCACGAGTTTGAAACTTTAAATTGTGTGTCCGTTCCATATCTCCTTTACCATTGGAAGGCTTTTCATTAAACTTTGGTCAAATATTATTTTCAGTGAGCTGATATGCAGAACCCATAAATGAACAATGCCGACTCAAGGTCAAGGTCACATTTGGAGGTCAAGTGTTTGAAACTTTGAATTTTGTGTCCGTTCCATATCTCATTTACCCCTGCAAGGATTCTCGTTTAACATTGGTCAGTTATCCCCCTCAGTGAGCTATAAATGATTCATGCCGACTCAAGGTCAAGGTCACATTTGGAGATCACGACTAGGATTTTCATTAAACTTTGGTCAATTATCCCTCTCAGTGAGCTCATGTGCAGAGCCCATAAATGAACCATGCTGACACAGGTGAAGGTCACAATGGAAGGTCACGAGTTTGAAACTTTTAATTTTTCCATATCTCCTTTACCCTTCAAAAGATTTACATTAAATTTTGGTCAATTATCCCCCTCAATGAGCTGATGTGCAGAACACATAAATAAACAATGCCGACTCAAGGTCAAGGTCACAGTTGAAGGTCACGAGTTTGAAACTTTGTATTTTGTGTCCGTTCCATATCTCCTTTACCCCTGGAAGGATTTTCATTAAACTTTCGTCAAATATCCCCCTCAGTGAGATGATGTGCAGAATCCATAAAAAAACCATGCCAACTCTAGGTCAAGGTCACAAGGTTGAGCCTTGATACAAAGGGCGGTGGGGGATTTGGCTGTCCCTGTTCAAATTGTAAATCGTTTTCAGGACTCACCCAGTGAGAAAATGAATCCTAACTGTTACTGGTAACACATTAAATGACATTCATACACCGAGACCTGTGATATGGAAAGTTAGTCAACAGGTAAACTTAGCTATACTGTCCTCTACACCTTCAGTAGTGGATATGATCAAATCGGAAAGGGCTGTCTAATACCTACTGATTCAAGGGAAGAACGATTCTTTATAGTTTTGTTTGTTTGTTTGTTTGTTTGTTTGTTTGATTTGAGGTTTAAAGTTTCCGTCAACGCTGTATAGGTTATTTTGGAGACGTCGCTTCCAATTGTGTGTGTGTTTTTTTTTACCCGACATTGAGATGAAATGACATCTCAAGCCCTGTCGCCCAATAAAACCAATAGGTTTAGAAGCATGGACGCGCACCGCTTTGCCTGGGCAGGTTTAGATCCTCTAAGTGGTTTACCAGTACTCGTGTGCGGTCTGTTTCAGCTCTGCGTGGAAGCATCATGCAGCCCATCTATTTTTTCAAGCCCCACGATTCTTTATAGATGTCAGTTCTTGCAGTAGGGGTCTAAAATGCAAGTGAATGATGATTTCTACAATGCCTAGCTGGGGGAACAAGGTCAACTGTTGGAATGCTGGCAGCACCCTTTAGCTGTATACATTTGTATAAAAGTATGGGCTAGCTGTATACATTTGCATAAAAGTATGGGCCTACTGTCCCTACTCCTTTTCTCGAATGACTCCCATCTTAATTTTCCAAGTTTTCCAGTCATGCTCCCAGTTTCAAAGCAGTAATTGCAAGTTACAAAATTAGCAGCTCTATTCTGAACTTTATCAATTTATTCATTACAGACCTCTCAACTGGGGTCCGATATGCAAATATTATATTCCCTGACTGGTCGAACAAGTCTCTTATATGCTGTCTCCTCCCCACCCCAACCACCCCGTACTGTCCAGTCACTTTTTTAAAAGCTAATTTCAAAATTTACCCACCCTTCAAACTGAGGTAATGGCCAAATGAAACAAGATCTATCTGTCTTCCAATAAATGCCTATTTACCATCGCTCAGACTTCTAGCATGTGTGATGGGTTTTGTTGTTGGATTTTGTTTGTTTGATTTGGGGCTTAACGTCGCTTGGGCCAAGTGGGTAGGCTCGATAGCTCTGTGTGCGTTAGTTACGTTTGCAAACTTAGGTCGAATTTCGAGCGTGGTACTAGCTCAATGGTAGGTCCTAACCCTTATCTTGCTGTTCACGACAACCGCTATCTTTGCAAAAAGTGTAGATCCAGATCAGATGGCTTCTGAAGAAGCCATCTGATCAGGATCTACACTGTTTGGCATTTAGTTTATGAATTTGTAGCAATAAATTACATCAAGTAATTTGATTGGTTGATAGACAGAAATGGATGTGGCTTAAATGAATATTCAGCAAGATAAGGGTTAAATGTACTTCACTATGAAATTAAAGATCCCGGTTCGATTTCTGTCAGTGGTAATGAAATTGCTGTCTAAACATACCCTACTGGCATCATTTGCAGGAATGAATGCAGCCAAGTCGACCTCCTTCGGATTGCCTCCACCCTCACCCTCACCCCACCCCTACTGTGCAGGAAGAACCATCCCCGATCCATACCGTTATTACACGGTTACTGTGTAGGCTTTCCGATAGATAGCTAGATGGATAGATTGATGGATGGATGGATGGATACAGTAGAACTTCGATGGCTCGAACACCGATGGCTCGTTTACCATGGATATGTCGAACCCATTATTGAGCCCCTAGCGAAATCTTCTACATAAGAAATAGTGGGGGATAATTAAGGGGATTTTAGTCTTTTATCTTGCAGATGTAAGCTGTGTGTACTCATTAGAATCGCCTCGATGAGGCGATTCTAATGAGTACACACAGCATACATTTTCATTATAGAACACCGAAAAGATGTTTAAAAGTATCTCGTTATGCCTCCTGACAGTAACCTCAGTGGCTCGAACTACCCCAGTCTCGAACAGATTTTCGAGGTCCCAAGGTGTTCGAGCCATTGGAGTTCGACTGTAGATAGATAGATAGATAGATAGATAGATAGATAGATAGATAGATAGATAGATAGATAGATAGATAGATAGATAGATAGATAGATAGATAGATAGATGGATTCTTGAACAGTACCTTAAAACTGATCGTGAATAACACTTCCCTACCCTAAAGTGTATGTATGCAACTGCATTTTTAAAAAATATAACACTGGTTCTACTAAAAACCGATAGCATGCAAACTAACAGAATTTGTTTATCCATTCTTTTGCCGGGACGTTTTTTTTTCTATTAACTACTGCATTGTTCAAGTGTCGTTGTTCAGTCATAACCAATGTTTCACTCTCACGTGTCTCCAAGGAAATGCATGTACTTTTAACCATTCGGTTCTACCCCTATCACTGGAAATTCCGTTATCTGTCTAGAAAGACATCGTTAAGTCTCTATTAACCCTTATCTTGCTGTTCACGATAACCCCTTTCTTTGGAAACAGTGTAGATCCAGATCAGATGGCTTCTGAAGAAGCCATCTGATCAGGATCTACACTGTTTGGCATGCAGTTAAGAATTTGTAGCAATAAATTACATCAAGTAATTTGATTGGTTGATAGACAGAAATGGGTGTGGCTTAAATGAATATTCAGCAAGATAAGGGTTAACGATGGAAAAATGACCGGAAGCTTCACCAAATTTTTAGCCTGACAGCTGTTGGTTTTTTGAGGTTTTGAATGGGTGGGGTATGTTCCCAGAAATAAATACATGAGTCACCGTCAAGCAACAACTTCCGTTGGTTGCCGCTTCATTGGTTGGTTGCTATTTTTATACCTAACGTGATTTTCCCATACAAATCTATCGTAGACCTGAGGGTGACAAATTTTACTATCACCCTGGGATAACTTTGACTATCACATGCGCGGAATTGGGTGCTCTTCAGAAAAGCTGGACAAAAAAGAGTCTCACAAGGTAGAGAATATTTGGTACCAAAAATGTTTCTTTGCGTTTAATATAAAAACGTATTCACACACTTTAGGGTTTTATTCAGAAATAACGAAGATATAGATGTCAGAACTTCTGAATTTGTTTTTCGGAACGTAGGCGGAGCCGAGATTCCGATCAATCCGGGCATTCCTGCATTCTCGGCCTGCATTCCACGAGTTGAAAATGTCTTATATTGAATCAATACTCATAAAATTACAGTAAAATTCCTGTATTAAGACCACCTTTTGGACTGTTCAAAAGTGGTCTTTAAGACCACTTTTGAACAGTCCCAAAGGTGGTCCCTGACCAGTGGACATCATGTGCAGAAACCACGAAGAAAGAATAACTGCACCTTTCCAAATAAGCTTTTTAAAGCAGAATTAGTCTTAATTTTAGGTGGTCTTAATAGCGGAATTTACTGTATCTTATAATCTTGTGGGAGTGTGTACTCCTTATACCATGAAAACGAAAAACAGGAAATGGTCTAAAAGTAAATCTCTACTAACGATGGAAAATGGATAATAACGTTATACAATTAAATGTGTATTGGTACCCCTTTAAGGGGAGGAAATTAATTTCAATCTCTTGTCTCCATCATCAATACAGGGGTACATCAAGTTAACAAATCCGTGAAATGAAGCCCCCACCCCCTAAACCCCACTTTGTGTAGCCTGAAAAAGTGGAGTTTAAGGAGGTATTCATTAATTTTCTTGTTTGGGCTTCAACCATAGATTGTCGGCCCCCGCCAATCGGGCCTTGAAAAGATAGATGGGCTGCACGATGCTTCCATGCAGAGCTGAAACGGACCACTCAGAGGATCTATGCCTGCCCAGGCAAAGCGGTGCGAGTCGGACCGTCCATGCTTATAAACGCTATCGGTTTCATTGGGCGACAGGGCTTGAGGTGTCATTTCATCTCAATGTCAGGTAAAAGTCCGACAAAATTGGAAGCAACGTCTCCAAAATGTCCTAAACAGTGTTGACGGGAAGGTTAAACCTCAAATCAAGCAAACAAAAAAAAAAAAAAAAAAAAAAAAAACATAGACTGTGGGTACTCGTTAAAGCCGCTCATTGAGGCGGTCTGATAAGCACTCATTATGTATATTTGGACCGGAAATTAGAAAAGTATCACCAATTCATTTGCAAAAATGTTAATTCTAGAGATAATATAGACGCCATTTGAGGGCACGGGTGTGTTACCGTATTTGTGTGTTTGATTTGAGGTTCAACGTCCCTGTCAACACTATATAAGTCATTTTGGAGACTATGCTTCCAGTCTTGTGGGACTCTTACCCGACACTGACATGAAATGACATTTCAAGCCCTGTCGCCCATTGAAACTTATAGGGTTTATTTGCATGGACGGCCAGACTCGCACCACTTTGCCCGGGCAGGCCTAGATCCTCTAGGTGGTTTATCAGTACCCAGGTGCGAACGGTTTCAGCTCTGCGTGGAAGCATCATGCAGCCCATGTATTTATTCAAGCCTCGATGGGCAAGGGCTGATGTCATCGTAATGATTTTTTCTGTAAAGAGAAAATACCATTCCAGGGAGGGTAGGTGCCTGGGTCATGTTTGTAAAGGAGAATAATGAAGAAGCATAAAATGTCACCCCCACCCCTCTCGCTAAAAATGGTCGAATTATGTATGTCAAGCGCATCGATTCACCTTAAAAACATACAGTTAATAAAGTGATAAAAAGGATTTAATTTCGTATTTAAAAGCACGGCAAGCCTCCTTTCTGTGGAAAACTGTCTGAGTATCGGTTTTACCCGACAATCGATAATCCCTTTAAGCTATCCCATTTGCTTCTTTATCCCTGTGTACAACCGGAACTACAAGGGGTGCTCGGGGATAGCCCGCGTTGTGACACAAATGGCGACAACAATATATTGATTTGACTACATATCGAAACATAGATTTTACAGTCATGTTAAGGATTGTACATTGAAACATGAGGCTTTTGTGAGTATTCTCACAGATTTGTCTGTATATTTGGTCGCCAACGAAGTTTTAAGCTTTATGAGGTGTCCCGCTGTTAGACAAATCAGGTTTAAATCATTACAACTCATAAAGCCTTTCATTACCTGTATGACGCGTTTGTAGTTATTGAAAACAGATATTTCTCTTATGGACTACACTTCTATAATATTCTACAAATAATGCTTCAATCAAACATACACTTGATTAGCTCAATCTTGATCTGATTGGAAAACTCTGATGGACTGGATGAGAAGAATTTCCAATTTCCGGGAATCTTCATCTTCTAGAAGCGCCGTAAGGTATCTGCGCAATCCCGGAAGTGGAAAAGCACTGACGCCATTTGCAGCTGATCAATAGCCATAGAAAGCTTGACTAAAATTGAACTTTTGATCACAGTTTCGGAAGTGCTTGCTGTATAAGGATTAAGTATTATTAGGTGAACATGATTTGTATGATCGCCGGCAAAAACGACACAGGAATCAATTGATGGATGTCAATCCGTGCGTTTCTAAACTTCCAAAACAGACAACAAAGAAATAAACTTTCAACAATAAAGGTCAGAATCATTAAAATGAACCTTGAATACATTCATCCGGAAACTATTAGTTTCTTGATGTGAGTGATTCCTGTAAACTGACGTCAAACATGAGACATAAGTTTCGATCGAGAAAGTTTTATCAACACAATACGATGGGGTAAACAAAACAACTGTTTTTCGTGTACCTATTTGTTTGTTTATTTATTTACTTGTCTGTTTATTTCAAATATGTTTATTACAATTAATTTACGTAAACTAGGCATTGGTCAAGAGCGTTAAAAAGCGCTCAGTCACTTGCAATTGGTCTGCACCAGCTCCGCCTTCGAACTTCTACAGGCGTCTCTACCCACATTACCCTTCCAGAATAACTGAAGCTTCCTGACGGCTTTTCCCACCGCCACTGCACGTTTTGTTAGGATAGTTCTTGCTCGCTTTAACTAACACCAAGGAGCTTATGGCACAGTGTTATGATTACAAATGTCTTGAAGAACTGACCAATCAGCTGTATTATGCCCTACAAGACCAGACCACTTACCTGATAGCTCTGTGTGATGAGCTCTTGCTAACAATTGATTTTCGTAAAGGTTTAACACCGTTTTTCAATCGTGTGACGTATAGTATAGGTTATTGACTTTATATTGTGAAATATTCGGCACTCGTTCATATGGCGAAGGACGCACGAGCTTGCGAGTGCGTCTCCGCCATATAAACGAGTGCCGAATATTTCACAATATAAAGACAATAACCTTTTTATTATATACCCAAAGTCTTCGACTGTCTGCCAGAATTCAGTATTGCATGGCATAGAAATCTGAATCTAAAATGATATTGTTCATCTTTAAGTGGTTTGAAATGAAAAATAATGCAGTTCGTTAAGTGTCTGCCTACACTATGAAAAACCTCGCCCAATGGCGCCAAAGTCAGACGACGTTAACGTTGGTCGATGTGACGTCATTAAAACACTAACGTTTCCCAACGCAGGACGCCATTTTATCGAAGATTCCGATTTGTTTCTTTCAAAATTCTCTTGATTTCCTAACAGCAATTATTGTATATCTAAACAGATTGCAGGTAGGTCATATTTGCTAGCATAAAATGCGCTTTATGCACCTTGTCACAGCCTATAGTCGTTTTGTTTTACGTTCTTTCAGTCGATACGCACAACAAGATGGCTGCCGATTTTTAGTATCGAAATGGACAAATTTGATGAACGTGACTGCTTATCTACGTGCAATATGAACTTGACTACGGACAATATGGAAAATATTGACCTGTAACTGCTGTACAAAGTAAACGGGGCATTTTCTGGGTATATAATAAAGGATCTTACAATAATTTATTAAACGAGTTGAGGACAAGGGATAAAATGCGAGGCTTCGCCGAGCATTTTATCCCTTTTCCTCAACTCGTTTAATAAATTCAATAATGCGTGAGCACGAATGCAAGATTCTATTTAGCATATGACATTTTAAACACATTTTATTCACGATTTTGTTACAACAAAAGCGTCAATATCACGTCACTAGTAAACGCGACGCGATTAAGGATGTCGTACGTGATACGTTACGGAGCGTATCTAACTAAATTGAATATTTAATCCACTAGTGGATTATCGAATTTATTAGATGGCGTTATTACATTCTCAGACACGACGTCCTATTTTTAAATGCATTCTTTCATATCTCCCAAACGGTTATTTTTTTTTATAAAATTTGTTATAAATTATAATTTTCTTATTTATCTTCCAAGCATAAGTTATCGGTACTCGTTTGAACCGCCTCAATGAAACGTTTCTCACGAGAACCCACAACCAATGCATTGGAGCAGAAGTATGAAAAATAATGTAAACCCCTATAAAACCCAGTTTTCTATATATAAACTTGTGTTTAGAGGGATGTTCACTGCACGGACTTGTCCTGCTCATGACTTACCATCACGATAACCAGTCCGTGAAACGAGGACCCCCCTAAACCCCGCTTTATGTAGAGAAAAGTGGGGTTTACGGGGGTATACATTATCTGCCTTATTTTTACTAAAAAACATAGATTGTGGGTACTCGTTAGAACCGCCTCATTGAGGCGGTTCTAACGAGCACCCACAATCTATGTTGAAAGCAGGAATAATAAAGATGTTATAATTTTTACCTAATATTTATCATTTTCTGACACCATGTTGGACGCCATTATTTCTTACGGACATGTTTTCCTAATGCATAATACAAAAATAAGGCCTAAGAAACAGGTGTATTTCCACTTACCCGATCGACCCTGATTTTTGTGCCGACCCTGCAATTTTATGACCATCAGGAAAATAATAAAAATATTTTATTACCTACCGACCTTAATATTTTCTATCCCTTTAAATAACATATCATAAAACTGTCAAAAAGAAAAACTATTACTTATGCTTCATTGATTATTTAAATGTTTCTGGTAATATCGCTGGAATTAAGTCCTTTTAAAGATTTTGACTCTTTTTTCCATCAAATAAGAAGTTGACTAAAAAAAAATAAATAAACAAAAAGTTTTATAGACCTACCGACCCCAATTATTTAAGGCATGTTAGCGGAAACACAGTTATTATAGCCCCGCTTTGAAAAAGTGGGGCTATATTGGATTTGCCATGTCCTTCTGTCATTCCGTGATTCCGTTAAGTTGTGTTGGCTCCATAACTTTGTATCTGCTTAACATATTTTCATGAAACTTCACACAAATGTTAAACACCATAAGACAATGTGCAGAGCGAAGGAATTATAACTGTGAATTGCCTACTTTTGGAGTTATTGCCCTTTGAACATTTTCCGTAATTCCGTAATTCCGTAATTCCGTGATTCCGTTAATTTGTGTTGGCTCCATAACTTTGTATCTGCTTAACATATTTTCATGAAACTTCACACAAATGTTAAACACCATAAGACAATGTGCAGAGCGAAGGAATTATAACTGTGGATTGCCTACTTTTGGAGTTATTGCCCTTTGAACATTGAAAAATGGCAATTTTAATTGTGTCCGCTTCATAACTCGAAAACCGTTTGAGATATTTTTAGGAAACTTCACACAAATGTTAAGCACTATGAGACGATGTGCAGAGCGCAGGAACCATAACTCTGCATTGCTTATTTTTGGAGTTATTGCCCTTTGAACATTGAAAAATGGCAATTTTAACAGTGTCCGCTTCATAACTCGAAAACCGTTTGAGATAATTTCATGAAACTTCACACAAATGTTAAGCACTATGAGACAATGTGCAGAGCGCAAGAACCATAACTCTGGTTTTCGTATTTTCTGTGTGTCTGTCTGTGTGTCTGTCTGTGTCTGTTAACAATTTTCGTGTCCGATCCATAACTTTAAAACCCATTCACATATTTTCATGAAACTTCACACAAACATTAAACACCATGAGATGGTGTGCAGAGTGCAGGAACCATAACTCTGGATTGCCTAATTTTTGAGTTATTTCCCTTTGAATATTGAAAAATATCAATTTTAGCCGTCTTTGCTCGATAACTCAAAAACCGTTTGAGATAATTTTATGAAACTTCACACAAATGTAAAGCACCATATTACGTGTACAGAGCGCAGGAACCCAAACTCTGGATTGTCTACTTTTTCAGTTATAGGCTTTTGAATATTAAAAAATGGCAATTTTAACTATGTCCGCTCCATAACCGTTTCTGATATTTTCATGAAACTTCAAATAAATGAAAAGCACCTTGAGATGATGTGCAGAGTGCAGGAACCATAACTCTGGTTTGCCTACTTTAGGAGTTATTGCCCTTTGAACATTTAAAAAGGCAATTTTGACTGTGTCGGCTCCATAACTCACAAACCATTTGAGATATTTTCATGACACTTCACACAAGTGTAAAGCACCATGAGACAATGTGCAGAGCGCAGGAACCCTGACTCTGATTTGCCTACTTTAGGAGTTATTACCCTTTGAACATTGAAAAATGGAAGATGAAATTTAGTATAAACATGGACATTCTGGTAATGTATCATGCTCATTGAAATGAGGGACAAGGGCTCACAACTCTTAGAGTTTTTCCAGATAATGTAAAATTTTCAACAGTTATTTCTTGTTCATAACTGTTTTCTCTGCAGCTTAAATAACTTTCTTCTCTGACAGCGCTGAAGCGGGGCTATAGTCAGATCCTCTGACAGCTCTAGTTTTTTTAGGCCTAATCAAAGCACTGACACCACTGGTTGATTGATTTTCTTGATTGCAAGCTTGAAAAATGGTCCTGAACGAAGGTAGTATTTCTTTACCTTTAAACGCCTGTGCTGTAAGCAAACAGTGTAGATCCTGTTTAGACGCCACGATCTGTGCCTTTATCTAGGTCTACACTATTTGCCAAACTCAATACATGATTCCAGTCAAAAATTATATAGATACCCCTGTTTCGCAACACTCTAACCTCACAGCGATATGAATAATCAGTTATTTTGCATTTATAACCTTTACCTGGATTTTCTACAAATCAATTATAGTCACGTTGACATCAACATTGAAAAGCTACGGTGCTTTGTAGCTTTGGATATATTTACAAGCAATCTATCCAAAAACGACTGACGAAGTGGACGCAGAGTTCTTGATAATGAAGATGCAGTTGTTATCAATGTTAAAACAAACGATCTGTCAAATGTTGCATCATCAGAGTGATCAAAACATTTGGCAGTAGCTATACTTTCGATAAAGTCTTAGTGCAAAATATAGAATATGTTTTCTTGCACACCAGACAAGGAAATCCGTGATTTTACCCTGGGATAGAAATTTATATTCTGACCCTGATGTTCCGACCCAAAATCGAATATAATCACGTGTTTGATACATGCACTGGTTGATTACAACCTCATGCGCGGCGTCGTCATGCGTGACGTCACTAAACATTCCTGTTGTGTCATCACAACATGGCGGACGTCGGTAACCGATGTGACAGCAGCATTAAAAATTCGCAATAGAAATGGAAGGTATGCAAGAAAAAGAATCCAATATGGATGTGAGGGGTGGATAGAAAAAATCCGTCCCTCGGAAGCACTGTCCGGCATCACTCGGCAAGCCTCGTGATGCCGGACGGTGTCCCTCGGGACGGATTTTTCAATCCACCCCTCACACCCATATAAGATTCTTATATTCTTGCACACCAGACAAGGATATCCGAGATTTTACCCTGGGATAGAATTTTATGTTCTGTCCCTGGTGTTCCGATCCCAAATCGAATATAATCGCGTGTTTGTTAAATGCACTGGTTGATTACAACCTCATGCGCCGCGTCGTCACGCGTGACGTCACTAAACATTCCTGTTGTGTGATCACAAAATGGTCGGTAACCGACGTGACAGCAGCATTAAAAATTCGCAATAGAAATGGAAGGTATGCAAGAAAAAGAATCCTATATGGGTGTGAGGGGTGGATAGAAAAATCCATCCATCGGAATCACTGTACGGCATCACTCGGCAAGCCTCGTGATGCCGGACAGTGACCATCGGGACGGATTTTTCCATCCACCCTCCACACCCATATAAGATTCTTATAGTCAATCCTGCCATTGACAATCAGCAAACTACTCAATCAAGTGATAAGGCAAAGAAAACAAACCAAGCAGTAAAACAAACTAATATTGTTTCATCGTGACACACAAAATAATATGTTAGGTTAGACACACACACACACACACACACACACACACACACACACACACACACACACACACACACACACACACACACACACACACACTAATATCTTTTGGTGGTTTCTCACTGTTTTCTGGCGATGTTCTCATCGTGTAGTCATATACTCGTGTCTCAAGTTCACGTGGAACTATCCAATCATGCGCGCTTCAAGATGTTCGAATTGGTCCCGGTGGCTTCTGGATTGGTGACTGTCCCCGCTGTCATTATATGGTAGCAAGATTATTATCCGAACGTATAGCAGATGTGACTTCTCAAAAATGCCTACACAGTGTTGACGGGGATGGATTACCTGAAAGAAAGTAAATATCAACCATTTGTTGTATAAAAATTGGTGTGAATAACACATGCATGTTCTTTTTTTTTTTTTTTGGGGGGGGGGGGGGGGGGGGGGGGGCGGCTTCAGTGTGGGGTTCTCATTAAATATAGTTATTATTTTTCTTCTTCTTCTTCTTCTTCTTCTTATTATTATTATTATTAGATCAAATATGCTTTAGCGTAAGCGAAGTCAAGCAACAAGTCCACCGTAAAACCGCTGACGGCGGAACAGAAGGTGTTACGACGATACGGCAGTCGACGTCTTGCTATTGTCTTGTGTTATGCTTTAAGCGGAAGGTCGTAACTAATGTTGGTAATACCTCGGACCCAACCGGTATTGATGGGTCTGGTCCGACCATCTTGTCATTTGTGATATTTGGCAATAAAACGTATCCTTGTGAACCCCATTTTACATAGACAAAACATTGGTTTAAACGGGTATACATCATTTTCTTATTTCTATTCCAAGACATAGTATCTCGGTAATCGTTAGAGCCAGTCCATATGATCTGGGTAATCGTTGGAGCCAGTCCATAGGATCTGGGTAATCGTTGGAGCCAGTCAAATGAGGCGGCTCTAAAGATCAACCAAAGCCCCGTTTTGGAGTTCAAAAAATCAAAATTTCGCAATTTTGAACAGAAAACCGACGGTTTTAGAAACACGTAAGATTGCACAAAAACTTTTTCACCTGGATGTGTTAACCTAAGATTAAAATATGTGTTCCATAATTTGTACCTTTAGCGCCCAATGATCTAGCAAAATTAACTGTCTTGCGTGCAGTGACAGAAAACCCATATTTGTCATTTATAACACAGCTTCTGTCGGCGTAATATAACAAGCACGTGTATAAACCTGCGGCTTTTATGTTTATTGCGAATCGTGACATGATTAAAGTTTGTTGATTATTCTTTATTTTAATTTCAAACAATATACGCTTAATAAAACCAGATTCGTTTTGCGCCCAAGTATGAATTTAGAATAGATTACCTTCCGTTTTCTTATTCTGCCCTGGAATTTCTTTTGTATTGTCTTTCAATATACACTTGCATGCTACTCCCAAGAGAAACTATATCATTCATTCTATCTTTTGTCACCCCCGTCATTATCGTTATAACTTATGATAATCGGGATTGACATGGTGTGCAAAGTATTAGAAAATTGCGTGACAAATATCTTCACCTTCGATTGAATGCAGGCTGTCAAACAATGCTGCTTATGAAATCTGAGATTTATACGGGCTGCGAGTTTGGACAATGTATTTTTTAAATCAAATGACTAACGTTGTTGTAGTTCGAACAATATGACATGAGACTGACCTTTATGCATGGAATAAATTAGTAATTTTTATCGCCTAATACGTCGGCTTTCGTAAACTTCTCGTGCATTTTCGGCATCTCGTGAATTGTGACCCATTTACCGACCTCTATGTATTGAATAACAATATTGCCATTTTCGGGAGACGGTGAATATAAATACTTGCATTCAGTCGGGTGTGAATTTATGTTAATAGAGTTCATCAGACTCAGCTCAATTTGTACGAACTATTACAGTGTGCCATTACGCCATTGCATGTTTCCCGTGGGTAACGTGCAATGATGACGCAACAAGTCGCGAAAGGTTAAAGAGAAGTGATGGCAATGATCAGGAATCGATACAAATAAACCACACCTCCCATCAGAGACACCAAAGGGAATGAAACACAAACCTTTAATAACTAGACACTTATGGAAACACCAACAGCGGAAAGCCTTTCCCATAAATTGGTCAACTGGCTATCCAAAGCAAAATTCATAAGCAATACACACATTCAAAAATGAACTGTAACAAAAATAAACCTCAACAGAAGAACCGCCTTGGAACGGTCAGTGAAAAGTATTTCACATCGTTTTTACTCGGCCGCAATCCTCTTCCTTTCTTCCGTCGCGATTTAGAGAATAATTTGTTCAATCCGCATGAAGCTTCCTAATTCGGCACTGCAACATCTCCGAGAATAAAAACGCCAAAAAAAAAAAAATAAATAAATAAAAAAAAATAAAATAAAAAAACAAGACAAAACCAGAAAAAAAAGAAAAAAGAAAACACAGAGATGAAACAACGGCGAGGACTCGACAGCAAGAAAACACTGTAATGCTGCAGCAAAAGAAAATCAACAGTTATACTCCGATGGGCCCGACCAGAGACAGAGCAGAAGGTACCAACCAACATTACTTAAAATTAAATTCTAATTTTAAGTAAACCTCTATGCTGGAACCGCTATATAATGTGAGGTCTGATCCACCGGTGTGCAATTAAAGAGGGAAACAAAGTTATCCACCGTGCTTGGGTTAACTACCATGCGTACAGTCTGTCCTATAACATTTATGTTGTACCCACTCTTTTATATCGAAGAATGATTTTACAGACAAGATTTAATTTCAACATTTAATTTTGAAACCAAACCGGAATGACGTCTATAAAACTTAGAAAAAGGCTTTGGGTAGTTTATGATACTGATTATCCTAATTGAGATGTTTAGCAGTTAACAATTTATTACCAGTGTTGAAGTCAGTTACACGACTAGACTATCTGGCAAATCGAATTAATTACGAAATATAAACGCCATATGATGCCGCAAGAGGAACATCACCATCCAAGAAAGAAATTTACAATCTCAAAATCAAAATCATCGCGTGTGTCATACATTTGGCAAGAAAAAAAATCATCTACAATAGACAGATGTAAATGAAAAAACGGGGTCTCGTTATCAGAAGAATTTGCATTATTTAACTGAAGTTCTGAGAGATAAATTTGACTGATCACACCATCGAAATAGGTATTGTCAATATTAAATAAATCACCCAAATATCTAGAAGTCGAGCTAAAGGCTTCAATGATTTAAGATTGTTTTTTTCAACGGAAAGGGACATCATGAAGTCTCTTTTATAACTAAATAAGAACAGATCAGCCACAAGGGGTGCGCAATTCGTACCTATCGGAATACCCACAATTTGTCTTAATAACTTCGTACTAAATCGTATGTACGTGAGTGAGCCAATATAAAACAAGCCAAACTTATTTCTTGGCGAGATCGATCTATTTTATGTTTTGTTCAATGTAATTGCTCTTTGAAATGATACACTTAAACCAACGCTGTTCCAGCGCCATCAGCCCAGAAGTGGAGAAGCCAGGGTCCTTTTCTCCGACCTACTCCTCAACTCCCACCACGACATCTTCGTTTGACCGGAAATGACGTCCACGGATATCCTTTTCAAGTTTGGGAATAGGAGCTAAGTCCGGAGAATAGGCGTGGTGCGGTATTAGCTCGTACTCATTCCGCTCAACAGCATCCAGTGTGGAGTCTTGCATTGTTCTGTTGGAGCAGAATCCCTTTGGGGCGTTTACCTAGGCGTTTTTTATTGAGTCGCAGTTCTCAGTTTGTGGAGCAAATTTGCATAATACGCACCTGTTATTGTACTTTTCTTTACTAGAAAGTCCAACTTGTGGGCCCCAAAATACAATTGCCATCACCTTGCCAGCAGAGAGTTGCGTTTTGAACTTATTTGGCATCGTAGACCCCGGCCCTACCCGCCGGCGACTTTGAGTTTTATTCTCTTGCTCATAATTATGGGCCCAGGTCTCATCTACAGTCACCAGACGTGAAAGAAACTCATCTTCCTTTGACCTTAATCGCTTCAACAATGTGCTGCATACTGACGCTCTGGTTGCCATTTGCTTTTGAGACCCAACGGGATGTTAGCTTGCGCTTACCCAAGCGATCATGTAAACTTGTTAAAACGCTTCCATGTGAAATGAGTAATGCGTTCGCGATTTCATCAACCTTAATTCGCTTATCAGAGTACACCAGATCCCCGTACTTTTTTTACACATTTCTTCATCGGGTCATCGGACGGGCGTCCAGACTTGGTACCTTCTATTGCGTTTGAATTCCCCAGCCCAGAATTTAACTTGTGCATACGATGGTGCAGAAGTCCCATACACATTGATCAACTCGCAATTCATTTCCTGAACTGTTTTCCCTTTCAAAACCAAGTACCGAGTTACAGCACGGTACTCAACTTGACAAAAAAGCTTGCCTTTGCATCATTACCCATGTTTGATGTGAGTGAATGACACGACAAGGGTGCAAATTTGCCTACATGCCTAAAACTTGTATTGACGTTTCTTTGATTTGAGGTTTAACGTCCTCGTCAACACTGTATATGTCATTTTGGAGACGTTGCTTCCAATTTTGTGTGACTTTTACCGGACAATGAGATGAAATGACTTCTCAAGCCCTGTCGCCCAATGAAACAGCATGGGCGGTCCGACTCGCACCGCTTTGCCAGGGCAGGCTTAGATCCTCTAAGCCGTTTACCAGTACTCATGTGCCGTCGGTTTCAGCTCTGCGTGAAAGCATCATGCAGCCCATCTATTTCTTCCAGCCCCAATGGGCGGGGGCCAAAAACATGTATTGAAACAAGGCATTGGAATCTTGGTTGTCTCGGGATAGGCTGGTTACTTATTGACTTGCCCTTGACTTTTGTGAACATTACGAAAACACGCCTATACAAATACATTGCCAATTTTTTGGCGAAAAATGAGAAATTTTAAGATGAAAAATTGTGATATTTTTCTTATTTCTGCCCAAAGCATAGATTGCGGGGACTCGATAGAACCGCCTCGTTGAGGCGGTTCTATCGAGTACCCAAAATCTATGTTTTTGAGCAGAAATAAGAAAAATAAATGTATACCCCCTTAAACCCCAGTTTTACTATATAATTATATAGGCGTGTTCTTATGAGGAAGAGTA
The DNA here is from genome assembly GCA_963580285.1 of Lucinisca nassula. Taxonomy (NCBI): domain Eukaryota; kingdom Metazoa; phylum Mollusca; class Bivalvia; order Lucinida; family Lucinidae; genus Lucinisca; species Lucinisca nassula. The sequence goes on along the minus strand of OY757017.1, from coordinate 65,863,909 downwards.
GTACCAACGAAGAAGACAGACTTGAAACACTTTAAACCCTTTAAACTATGTACAGTTAATTCCTATATTAAGACCACCTTTGGGACTGTTCAAAAGTGGTCCTAAAGACCACTTTTAAACACTAAGCTCTTAAACCACTTTTGAACAGCCCCAAGGGTGGACTCTGTCCAGAGGACACTGTATGCAGAAAACTGAAAGAAAGAATAACTACAACCTACTAAATAAGCTTTTCATCATGTGAATAAGTCCGTGAAATGAACACCTCCTAAACCCCACTTTATATGGAGAAAACTGGGTTTTTAGGGGGTGAACATTATTTTTCTTATTTCTGCTCCAGACTTTCGGATGAGTCTTTAAACCGAGGTCCTGTCTCCGTATGACCTTAGCTGTTGGTGGGACGTAAAACTAAAACTCACTCACTCATTTCTGCTCCAAAAGGCGGTTCTAACGAGCACCAACAGCCTATGTTTTCAGTATAAATTAGAAAAGTATCGTGGATTTTCATAAGAAAAGTATCCATTTTGGAGATGTGAAGGTATAGCAGAATTATTCTTAATTTTAGGTGTCTTTTTAGCGGAATTTCGCTGTCATGTGTACGTATGTCCTTGCAAACAGCGTAGAGCCAAGTAAGAGCGCACATAAAGAGCCATCTAATCTTGATCTACACCTTATGTCATTTTTTATGATAACACACCCGTGCAACATAGAGCATGTTTCTCATCTCCAAAATGGCTACTATTCTGATGAAAATCCCAGATATTTTTCTTATAAATACTGCAAGCATAGGCCGTGGGTGCTCGTTAGAACCGCCTCATTGAGGCGGTTCTAACGAGTACCCACAACCTATGTCTTGGAGTAGAAATAAGAAAAATAATGTTTATCCCCGTAAACCCCAGTTTTCTCTATAAAAAGTGGGGTATAGGGGTTCTTCATTTCGCGGGCTAGTTCACGTGATGCAATTAATTAGTTTAACCAAAACTACCTATTTTACAATATTACGATGACGCACCCGTGCGGCATAGTGCATTATTTCATTTCTCCAAAATGGCTACTTTTCCTACGTAATTTTGTGATATTTTTCTTGTTTTTACTCCAAGCATAGGTTATGGGTGCTCGTTAGAACCGCCTCAACGATCTACACCGTTTGTCATTCAATTAATAATTTTGACAATGTTAAGATAACGCACCCGTGCGACATTGTGCATTTTTTTTCATTTCTCAAAAATTGCTACTTTTCCTACGAAATATTGTAATGCTTTTTTTCTTATTTTTACTCAAAGCATAGGTTATGGGTGCTCGTTAGAACCGCCTCAATGCGGCGGATTTAACGAGTAACCACAACCTATGTCTGGAAGAAGAAATAAGCAAAAACATGTTAACCCCTGTAAACCCCAGTTTTCCATGTTTATATAAAGTGTGGTTTAGCGGGTGGTTCATTTCACGGACTTGTTATCATGATGATAATGGACATTTCTAAAATCAAAGCCCCATTGGTTTCATTGGGCGACAGGGCTTGAGATGTCATTTCATCTCAATGTCGAGTAAAAGTCCAACAAAATGGAAGCAACGTCTCCAAAATGACCGAAACAGTGTTGACGGGGACGTTAAACCTAAAATCAAACAAACAAACAAACAAACAAAGCTTATAGAGTCAGCTTTTGAAACAGCGAAATGCGCCAGAGACGACAAAATCTACAATAAGACATGAGCTCCTCACAGTCTGATCGGAGTCTTCGCTGTGCGCTCCAAGGATAGCTAAGGGCCAAGTGTTCTTTCATGCAGGAAGAGAAGTCTCTGGTCAAACTATATTGATGCACAGGCTGATCTGATTCTTCGCTGGGCGCCGTGGAAATTGTAGGCAATGATGTGCCCCGGCTAAAATGTAAATTGCTGTCTTTGGACAATCATATTGCAATCATACATGTACTAAGACGAAGAAACAACAGCCGTCGGGGTTCGCGACCAGGCAACGCTCAGCTACACAGGGAAGCAATTGTCTTGAGAAATTTTAGAATACATATACATGTAGAAACATGTGTTGCTGCGAACAAAAAGGTTGCTGGCCAGACAGCAGAGGCTGGTCTGAATCCGTGTTGTTCGCAAAAGACAAAAAATACCAACATATATTCTATGGTTGGTTGAGGCAACTTTGACGTGTATCTTGCGTCATTGAAATGTCCAAATGTTTGAGCAAGGCCTGCTATCCTCATCACGAAAACACGCCAATATAATTTTGACCCCATTGAACCCCACTTTTATATAGTAAATCTGGGGTTTACAGGGCGGTAAACCTTATTTTTCTTATTTCTGCTCTAAAATATAGATTGTGGGTACTCGTTAGAACCGCCTCAATGAGGCGGTTCTATCAGGTACCCAAAATCTATATTTTGAAAATATAGATTGTGGGTACTCGTTAGAACCGCCTCAATGAGGCGGTTCTAACGGGTACCCAAAATCTATATTTTGAACCGAATAAGAAAAATATCACATTTTTTCATCTGAAAATGTTTTTTCTTATTTTTATTTATTTCTGCTCTGAAATATAGATTGTGGGTACTCGTTAGAACCGCCTAAACGAGGCGGTTCTAACAGGTACCCAAAATCTATATTTTGAGCAGAATAAGAAAAATATCACAATTTTTTCATCTGAAAATTTTTGTGTTTTTTTTTTTTTTTTTTTTTTTTTTGACGGTATAGTTTACAATGCATTTGTATAGGCGTGTTTTCGTAATGTTCAGCAGGAAAGGGTATAGAGGAGGAGTGTTGTTATTTCTTCTGTTTCTATACTTCCGTTCGATTTTCTCTTTCTCCTCTGTCCCTCACTTTCATCTCCGCTATTGTCTCTTCTATCTCTTTTCTCCCACCGGCCCCGATAGGTCAGTTGGTAGAGTGTCCGCTCCGGGGAACGGGAGGTCACGGGTTCGATCCCGGGCCGCGACATACCAAAGACGTTAAAAATTGTACTAGCTGCTCCTCGCTTTGCACTCAGATTTACGGGGTAGAGCTAGGACTGGTCGACCCAGTGTCAGGATAATGTGACTGGGTGTGGTATCATGTAATGTGTCTGGGACATGATACTTCAGTGAGGCAGCACTATAAAAGTGAGCATTGAGCTCCCTGTCGCAACCAGACACCGTCGTGATATGACTGAAAAATTGTTGAAAGCGACGTTAAACCCGAATTCTTGCATAAATATCTATGCGCATGGCTGTTTGAAGCCATTGTCAAATGGACCGAAAGCCGTGCTCAAACAGCAAAAACCATGTTCAAATCATGAAATTCGCGTGCTGTTTGAACATGGATTTTGAGCTTTTGATATCACAAGACGGGCCTTGCTTTGTTTACGTTGCGTTGAGCGACGTAACGTTATCGCCCTGAACGTAGCGTTTTAGGGTTCTGTGATGACGCAACTGCATGACAACCTCATTGTAAACAACATTCTGAACTGGCCGCCATTTTGGATTCCCTGTCGCATTTGAAGAGTTTATATGGAATTTATATGGAGCTTTTGGGCGTTTTCGTCAAAATTTGCTGTCGGATTCGTAAGTTATGCAAGAACAACGATCATCCATGGTTATTTCATTGCATTAACATTTGCCGGATCCCTCGGAAGATATTTGAACATTCGGCCTACTATGAGGCGGTTCTAACGGGTACCAAAAATCTATATTTTGAGCAGAAATAAGAAAAAAATCACAATTTTCATCTTAAAATTTTCGTTTTTTAGGCGGTTAAATTTACAATTCATTTGTATAGGCGTGTTTTCGTAATGGTGTTGACGTTTAAATTTTGAACCTAATCATCAATAAATCAATCAATCAATCAATCAATCAATCAATCAATCATTATGTATCCTCCCAACGTCGGATCTTGCCCACCCGGTCGACTGAAAAATTGTAGTAGATGCCTTAAAAAGCTGATTAACCCCTTTAGTACCAGAAACCCCAAAACGGGTACCCTGGCAAACAGTGCAGGCCCAGATCAGACGCCGCAGAACGCGGCGTCTGATCAGGGCCAACAATGTTTGCTAAAAGTTCAGTCATTTTCCAAATGCATTTTGATGAAAACATAACCTGACACCCCTAAAATTCGAAATGGACTCCTGCATGCTATACTCGTATATAAGGAGGAAGATTCGATTTGGTACAAAGAGGGTTAATATGGTACACATCAGAAACATAGGTCATGGGTACTCGCTAGAGCCAAACTTTGACAAAAACAACTGAATGTTACTTTCTGCACGAAGCTGAAACCAGCCGAACTTGAGTTCTGTTAAACCGCCTAGTATGCATATAAGCCTGGCCAGAGTCGGCCCGTTCTTAAACTATAGCGCGGTTACTTTGGGCGGTAGGGCACGAGGTGTCATTTCAACTCAGTAGTGGGTAAAAGTCCCACAAATCGGGAAGCAACGTCTCCAAAATGATATAAATAATGTTGAGGGGTGGGGGTGCGTAAAGCCTCAACACAAGCAAACAAACAAACAAAACAAATATGCGTCTTATCACTAATACATCTCATATGATAAAAAATTGTAATAGATGACTTAAAAAGCTATTTACTTGGGTATACCCAAGAGACATAGATCAAGGGTACTCGTTAGAGCCACACTTTTTCAAAAGCAACAGAATGTTACTTTCTGCACAGAGCGGAAAACAACCGAACTTCAATGCATATAAGCCTGGCCAGAAAGTGTTATGAGTCGGTCCGTTCTTAAACCATAACGTGGTTACTTTGGACGGTAGTGCACGAGGTGTCTTTTCAACTCAGTGTTGGGTAAAAATCCCACAAATCGGAAGCAAAGTTTCCAAAATGACATAAATAATGTTGAGAGGTGGGGTGCATAAAGCCTCAACACAAGCAAACAAGTTCGAGGCTCGCTCGGGTCACATGTGAGACGCCAAGTTCTGCAACGGAAGGTCAGGTGGTTTTTCTCCGGGTACTCCGGTTTTCGCCCACCTCTGATTAACGATCGGCTCGATATGAGTGAAATAGTCTTGAAAGGGCCGTAAAACCAAAAAAAAAATACAAAAGCAAACAAACAAACAAAACAAATATGCGTCTTATCACTAATACATCTCAATCATGCTAATAAGTCCGTGAAATGAAGACCCTCCCCCCTAAACCCCACTTTATACTGAGAAAACTAGGGTTTAGGGTGTATACATTATTTTTCTTATTTCTGCTCCAAGACATAGGTTGTGGGTACTCGTTAGAACCGCCTCATTGAGGCGGTTCTAACGAGCACCGACAACCTATGTTTGCAGTAAAATTAAAAAAAAAATCACGGATTTTCATGGGAAAAGTAGCCATTTTGGAGATGTGAGAAAATGCAGTATGTCGGACGGGTGTGTTATCGTAATGGTATGGCGGCCCCCGCCCATCGGGGCTTGAAGAAATATATGGCTTGCATGATGCTTCCACCCAGAGCTGAAACCGACCCGTACACGAGTACTGGTAAACCGCATAGAGGATCTAAGCCTGACCAGGCAAAGCGGTGCGAGTCGGTCCCTCCATGCTTATAAACCCTATTGGTTTCATTGGGTGGCAGGGCTTGAGATGTCATTTCATCTCAATGTCGGGTAAAAGTCCCACAAATTGGAAGCAGCGTCTCCAAAATGACCTTTACAGTGTGGACGGGGACGTTAAACATCAAATCAAGCAAACAAAAGCATGATGAGTATGGACATTTCTAAAATAAACTTACTGCAGCTGCTGTTAAGGGCCGTGTGGCGGCTGTAAAAAGTCTCCCTGTGCATCATCATAGTGCAGAGTATGTTTTCATTTCCTTTGACATCATTGAACCCATTCTAGTTACATTGAAAATCGAATACCGCTGAAGCCGGCGCTAGGGGCGTATACAGCCTTACAAACTACATTGTTGTGTATGAGGAGACACAATGCAACGGAGTCTCAGATTTTCGTTCTTTTATGTGTTCTTTGTTTCCAAAGGCAACCTTTTAGCTATTGTTATTTGTATTGTGAAAACTGGGGTTTACAGTGTATACATTATTTTTCTTATTTCTGTTCCAAGACATAGGGTCCTAACAAGCATACACAATCTATGTTTGGACTAGAAATAGGAAAAATTAACAAAATCATCTGAAAATGCTTGTACTAGTTTTGTTGATTCTCGGTTTAACGTCCCTGTCAACACTGTATAGGTCATTTTGGAGACGTTGCTTCCATTTGTGTGGGACTTTTACCCGACATTGAGATGAAATGACACGTCAAGCCCTGTCGTTCAATGAAACCAATAGGGTTTATAAGCATCGACGAACCGACTCGCACCGCTTTGCCTGGGCAGGCTTAGATCCTCTAAGCGGTTTACCAAACTCCATTTGTTATCGTAGTGTTAAAATAAACTCACTTAGTTGTCGACTCCGCCACCCAACACGAAAACACGCCTATTTACGTTTGACCCGCTTGAACCCCACTTTTATATAGTAAAAATAGGGTTTACAGGGGTAAACCTTATTTTTTCTTATTTCTGCTCTAAAACATAGATTGTGGGTCCTCGTTAGAACAGCCTCGATGAGGCGGTTCTAACGAGTATGCACAATCTTTATTTTGAGCAGAAATATGAAAAAAACATCACAAGTGCTCATCTTAAAATTCCCGTTTTTTTTTTTTTTTTTTTCGGCGGTAAAGTTTACAGGCGTGTTTTCGATTCGTAATTGAGTCGTTTCTTGACTGTGCGAAGGGACATAACTAAATCTTGAGCGAACGATTTGCCTTTCATAGAGTCGTCTTTCTTAATTCGACAGAGAAGTAAAAACCAACATATAAGTGTTTATTTATTTATTTATTTTTTGGTGGTGGTGGTGTGTGTGTGTGTGTGGGGGGGGGGGGGGGGGGGGGGGGATTTGGTTTTACGGCCCTTTGAAGATCGATATTATTTCAATCATATCGTACCGATCGTTAATCAATGGTGGGCGAAAACCGGAGAACCCGATGAAAAAACAACCTGACCATCCGTTGCCGAACTTTACGTCTCACATGTGACCCGAGCCAGGTTCGAACCACAGCGATTAGAGACCAAATGATGAAGAGTCCGCGCTCTTATCCACTGGGCCACGGAGGCCCGTCCAACGTGAGGTTTACAAAGTTATGACTGCGTTGTTGTTAATATTATTATCCTTATTATTATTAACCAAATTATCAACAACATCATCATCATCATCATTACCATCATCATTTCAGGTATTTTTTTAAGACGTGTACAAACTTTAACAAGAAACTATAAGAAATACATATTTAATATTAATATTATTTTTATTATTATTATTATTATTATTATTATTATTATTATTATTATTATTAACAACATTATCAACAACATCATCATCATCATCATCATTACCATCATCATTTGAGGTATTTTTAAGACGACGTTTACAAACTTTGAGGAACTATAAGGAACCATATTTTTCCTCAAGAATTTAGATAATTACATAATTACTGCATAATTACTGATATTTTTTTTTCATTTATGAAGATGCAAATAGTGTGGACCTACATCAGACTGCTCCTAGATTTACTATTCATAAAAATCATCACGAAAACACGCATATGTAATTTTGACGCCCTTGAAACCCGATTTTATACAGTATAACTGGGGTTGGCAGGTTGGTTGGTTGGTTGGTTGATTTGAGGTTTAACGTCCCCGTCAACACTGTAAAGGTCATTTTGGAGACGTTGCTTCCAATTTTGTGGGACTTTTACCCGGCATTGACATGAAATGACATCTCAAGCCCTGTCGCCCAATGAAACCAATAGGGTTTATTAGCATGGACGGTCCGCCTCGCACCGCGGTTCCTGGACAGGCTTAGATCCTGTAAACGGTTTACCAGTACTAGTGTGCGGGCCGGATTCAGCTCTGCGTGGAAGCATCATGCAGCCCATATATTTCTTCAAGCCCCTATGGGCGGGGGTCTGGGGGTTGGCAGGGGTAAACCTATTTTTTAGCTCACCTGTCACGTAGTGACGCGGTGAGCTTTTTGGATCACTTTTCGTCCGTCGTCCGTCGTACGTCCGTTCGTGCGTGCGTGCGTGCGTGCGTGCGTGTGTGCGTCCGTCCGTCCGTGCGTGCGTGCGTAAAGAATTTCTTTAAACGACATCTCCTCCTAAACCACTGATCGGATTTTGACCCAACTTCACAGGAATGATCCTTAGGTGGTCCCCTTTCAAAGTTGTTCAAATGGTTTCGGTCCGCTGCACGACAAGGTCAAAGGGGCCAAAAATAGATTTTTTTTTTAATGAAAACTTAAAAAAAAATCTTCTTCTCTGAAACCACAAGGCCCAGGGGCCGAAAATAGATTTTTTTAATGAAAACTTAAAAAAATCTTCTTCTCTGAACCACAAGGCCCAGGTCTTTGATATTTGGTATGAAGCTTTATCTAGTGGACCCCTACCAAGATTGTTCAAATTATAGTGCTGGGGCCAAAATGCCCCCGCCCCGGGGCCCTTTGGTTTTACATGGGCTTATATAGGGAAAATCTTTGAAAATCTTCTTCTCTGAAACTGCAAGGCCCAGGTCTTTGATATTTAGTATGAGGCTTCATCTTGTGGACTTCTACCAAGATTGTTCAAATTATAGCCCTGGGGCTCTTTGGTTTTACATGGGCTTATATAGGGAAAATCTTTGAAAATCTTCTTCTCTGAAACTGCATGGCCCAGGTCTTTGATATTTGGTATGCGGCTTCATCTTGTAGACCTCTACCAAGATTGTTCAAATTATAGCCCTGGGGCTAAAAAAGCCCCCGCTCTGGGGCCATTTGGTTTTACATGGGCTTATATAGGGAAATCTTGAAAAATCTTCTTCTCTGAAACCACAAGGCCTTGGTCTTTGGTATTTGGTATGAAGCTTCATCTAGTGGACCTCGACCAAGATTGTTCAAATTATGGCCCTGAGACCAAAAATGCCCCCGCCTCGGGGCCCTTTGGTTTTACATAGACTTTTATAGGGAAATCTTTAAAAATCTTCTTCTGTGAAACCACAAGGCCTAGACCTTTGATATTTGGTTTGCAATTTCATCTAGTGGACCTCTATCTATATCCCTGGGGCCAAAAATGCCCCCGCCTCGAGACCCTTCGGTTTCATAGGGAAATCTTTAAAAATCTTCTTTTCTGAAACTGCAAGGCCCATGTCTTTGATATTTGTTATGGAGCTTCATCTAATGGACCTCTACCAAGATTGTTCAAATTAAAGCTCTCGGGTCACAAATGCCCCCGCCCCGGGGCCCTTTGATTTTACATAGACTTATATAAATATGAAATAATCTTTGAAAATATTCTTCTCTGAAACAGCAAGGCCCAGGTCTTTAATATTTGGTGTGAAGCTTCATCTAGTGGACCTCTATCAAGATTGTTTAAATTATAGCCCTGAGGCCAAAATGCCGCCAGCCCGGGGCCATTTGGTTTTACATAGGCTTATGTAGGGAATATCTTTAAAAAATCTTCTTCTCTGAAACCGCAAGGCCCAGGTCTTTGATATTTGGTATGTAGCTTCATCTAGTGGACCTTTGCCAAGATTGTTCAAATTATAGCCTTTGTTGATATTTGGTATGAATTTTCACCTTTTAAGACCTCCCTCAACATTATGCACATTATAGCCCTGGAGTCAATAATGGCCGTACCCGGGGCCCACTTGTTACTCTATGGATCAGGTGAGCGATCCAGTGCCATCATGACACTCTTGTTTTATTTCTGCTCCAGCATATAGAGTGTGGGTACGCGTTAGAACCGCCTCGATGAGGCGGTTCTAACGTGTACCCACAATCTATATTTTGAGCAGAAATAAGAAAAATATCACAATTTTTCCTCTTAAAAATTCCTTTGTCGGCTATAAAATTTACAATGTATTTGTATAGTCGTGTTTTCGTAACGTTAAATGATAGAAGGATTCGAATGTCTTATATAGAAACGAGTCAATATGCTGACCTACATTTCTGTTTAAACCACGCCCATTAAATCAGAAAAAGGACGAATAAATAAAACCAGAAGTTCAACTTCGGTGAAGTTGATGTCGCACCTGCTCCCCACCTGCCCAACACAAAAAATAAAAGTTTAAGGCAGAAGAAATGAATATAGGGATTTGAGAAGAAACCATAGCCTATATACGTGAGGCAAAAACTGACTAAAGTTCACAATGTGATAAAATGAACTTAAATGATCCAAGAATTATATCCAAAGCATATGAACATCCTCATATCATGGAGAAAACACAAGCTAAAGTACAAAATGATTAGTATAAAACTGTAAGAGGAGTTGCGATAACGAGGTACCTATCATATATCAACTGAGGGTTAACAATGACTAAGTTCACAATGTGGAAAAAATGACAAAAATTGATCCGAAGATTGAGTCCAAACCACATGCAGGGCCTCATGCAATGGCAAAAACACATGCAAAGTTTCAAAATGATTAGTATAAAACTGTACGAGGAGTTTCGGTGACAAAGAGGTACCTCCTGTATTTAAATTGAAGGTTAAAAACGACTAAATTCACTATGTGCGAAAAGTGGAATAAAACATTCCAAGAATTATGTCCAAACGACATGCAGAGCTTCATACCATGGTGAAAGCACATGCAAAGTTTCAAAATGATTGGTAAAAAACTATTAGAGGAGTTGCGATGACAAGCGGTACCTATCGAATATCAATTGAAGCTTAAAAATGACTAAGTTCACAATGCGCAAAAAGCAAAAAAAAAAATATTCTGAGAATTATGTCGAAATCACATGCAAATCCTCATACCATGGCAAAAGCACATGCAATGTTTCAAGATGATTGGTATAAAACTGTAAGAGGAGTTGCGATGACAAGAGGTACCTATCATATATCAATTGAAAGTTAAAAATGACTAAGTTCACAATGTGACAAAAGTGACAAAAATTGATCGGACGAAAAAGTCCAAACCACATGCACATCCTCATACCATAGCAAAAACACAAACAAAGTTTCAAAATGATTAGTATAAAACTGTAAGAGGAGTTGTGATGACAAGAGGTACCTATCGTATATCAACTGAAGCCTAAAAATGGCTTAGTTCACAATGTGCAAAAAGTGAAAACAAATATTCTGAGAATCATGTCGAAACCACATGCTCATCCTCAAACCATGGTGAAAGCGCACGCAAAGTTTCAAAATGGTCGGTGTAAAACTGCAAGAGGAGTTGCGATGACAAGAGGTACCTATCATATATCAATTGAAGGTTAAAACTGACTAAGTTCACAATGTGGAATTCCACAGTATAGAAACTTTTTTTTTTTTGGTTTGGGTTTTACGGCCCTTTCAAGATTATTTCACTCATATCGAGCCGATCGTTAATCAGAGGTGGGCGAAAACCGGAGTACCCGGAGAAAAACCACCTGACCTTCCGTTGCAGAACTTGGCGTCTCACACGTGGCCCGAGCGAGGCTCGAACCTACGGCGGTGAGAGTATAGAAACTTGTGTTTAAATAAATATAGCATTATCGAAACACTCTTTTGAGCTTAAGAAAGAAAAAAAAACTAATGATAGAATTGGTGACACATCAAAAATGCATTGCGTTATGTAAGAATTTACAGGGGCCGAGCATACATGTAGGTTGCGCTAGCGTAAGCTACGACAGGAGACGTAACTAAGTCCAGCGTAAGACTGTCTTATAATTGGAGTGAATAAAGCGGGAACCAGTGCTTCAGCTGAAGTGCACGACCCGCCGGATGCTTTTAGCTTTATGAGTGTTACCATGTACGGGTATGGCGGCCATTTTGGTCATGTGATCTGGACCTAAAACGGTTTCCTCAATACATGCGCCTTATCGTAAGGAGCAAAAATATATCTTATACTTTAGTACTGTATTCTGAATCGTTTGCAGGATAAAATGCATTCTTACTTTTCCAATACAAAAGCATATGTGTCAAAGTTTGACCTAGGCACAAAGAATGTCAAGGTCAACCCAGGGTCACCATTTTAGCACTTTATAATGGGCCTGCGTCCCAGATGCTATTTATCAAGTTTCGTGGAAATCTACCCAGTGGTTCTGGAGAAGACTATTTTTAAAGGGTTTTTACCCTATATGGCTTGGCGGCCATTTTGGTCATGTGACCTGGACCCCATGAGCAAATTTTGGTTTTACACATCCCATAGAGGCTCCATATGAAATTTGACTTCAATCGGCCCAACGGTTTCCGAGGAGAAGCAGTTCGAAAGTTTTCACATTTTTTCGCCTCGGCGAGGCTATACTAAATGGAATGTAATATTTTGCAAGTTCATTGGTTAGATCTCATTGATATTTATCAGTATGCCAAAAATTATTTAAATATTCCAATCGGTTAAGTCACTATCACCAATTTTCACAAACGGGTTACGGACGGACAGACAGACTGACAGAATAACACGGTGATTTTAGGGCACTCTTAGAAAATCAACCGACTTCAGTCGGTCGCTTTTTCTGCGGGTCGTGCAATAGGTAGAACTTATTTGCGACTGGTACAACCGGCGTATAGCCAAAACAGTCTGATGGTATGATATACAGAGATTATCATGATATGGGGTATGATTATGAAAAATGCCATATCATAATCTTTTTATCATACATTTCACTTTTAGAAAAACGTGTTCAAAATAAATTGTATTAATTGCATCTGCCTGTTACCAAAGTTACAATGCAAATTGCAAATGGCGTCCTGAACAACAAATGCGAAATGCCACAAAAGGAAGAACCCCGCGTGTTCCGAATAGGGTGACGTCAGAGGTATGATAAAGGCTTAGGGGTGCGATAAAGTGTCGTGATATGGATTTTTGGGATATAATAATGCCCATGCGACAAGGCAGCACGTGCAAGCGTGATATGTGCATTGGTGTCACGTTCGTATCGCATATTTAAAAACTAAGTATTTTATACTAAATGTATGATAAACAAGTATATCATGTGCGAAATGATTTTTTCCTACTTTATACATACGATACACACGTTGATATTGGTATTCCTCAGGGTGACATTTTCACCCTTTCAGCTCCTGTGACCTAGATGTGCAACGGACCGGAACCATTTGAACAACTTAGAAAGGGGACCACCTAAGGATCATTCCTGTAAAGTTTGGTCAAAATACGACCAGTGGTTCAGGAGAAGATGTTGTTTGAAGAAATTGTTTACCGACGGACGCACAGACGCACGACGGACAAAATGTGACCCCAAAAGCTCACCTCGTCACTACGTGACAGGTGAGCTAACAAGTTGGCTTCCTTCAAAAAAGGAATCCAATACGTGGGCTGGCAATTTTTCTAAACTTTGGGTTTTGGATTATTTTTAAAACACATAAGATCATCAGTTCACCAGCAGTTTATTTGTAGAACAAATAAATAAATACAAAAATATTGAAACTATTTGTTGTCTAAAGTATTTTAATTGTCTGCAATTAAAAGAAAAACAAAGCATTTTTAGAATAGCTTATTGGTACTCTTATTTAGCAATAATAATCACATTGTTACAAAATCAATAATAAAGCATGTTTCGGTGAGAGATGTGCAGTCATATACAATTTAAAAATGTTTTAGAAGTTGCTTCTAGATAATTCTTTAAACTGAATGACTTATTACATGCGAAGGTATTTTGATTTGATTTTAATGTTATAGACTAGATTTTGTCTTTACACAAAAGTATCTTTAGGCTAGATTTAACGTAATGTAAGTACTTATCAAAACTGGATCTGCCACGAAAAATGATTCACTTAAGTGGTTATAATAATGGCGGATAGGATTCTCGCGAAGATTAATATAAAAATAGCCACCATTTTTTCTGTAATTTATGAAAAAAAAAAAACACAAACAAATCACAGGAATATCTGCACATTATAAAATGCTAAAACTTGCTTAAATCAATGAAAACATTTCAATCGTTTAAACATTCATGTATTCGAAAGTGTTTCAAATTAAACTTAACTGCTCTGTACCGTTCAGTCCATTATATGCCTTATTTTGAGCATCGTTTGAGAGCTGTTTCAAAGTCTGACTTAGGCTAAACTAATGTAAATGTTTATTTTACGTCAGTTTTCCTATGTGGTTGAATAGTCTCAATGTATTAGTAGTATTAGTGCCTACGAATCCCAAACCTTTTCTGCCCATTGCTAAATGAATACTACATGTATCCAGCTTCAATCTCCATTTGTCTATTACATTATATTTATATACAGACGTCTCAAATCCGAAGATTTGGTTTCATATTTACCAAAAGCGTAGAACGGCGTCTCGGGTTAGAAGTCTTAGTTACATGTTTTACCTAAAGTTTTACATACAGTTACATGTTTTATTTACCCAAAGAAGTAGAAAGCTACACAGACTTCTATTTTAAAAACGGACGATTGTAGTTGATGGCTGATTACGTGATTTGTCCGAGCGCTACTGTAGGTCAATGAATATACGTCACCGAATTGTAAAGCTGTCTGATGGTTTCTCTTCGTTTGTTTATATAGAAGCCTCCGTGGTCGAGTGGTTACGCTTCTCGCCTTGTAAACCAGGGGTCGCAGGTTCGATCCCGGGCTTCTCCAGACTTTCGGATGAGTCTATAAACCGAGGTCCAGTCTCCGTATGACCTTAGCTGTTGGTGGGACGTAAAACTGAAACACTCACTCACTCACTCGTTTGTTTATAGAAAATTACACTGCAACACCGACAGGGATAAGAATCCAAATACCTACATGAATCTACTTTCACCTAATATGTAAATCTTCGTAATAAATGCAGCTTATAATAAAGGAATGAAGTTTAACCGCATTCTGCTTTTTCTGATCGGTTTTATGCAGAACTTGTATTTTTCTGAAAAACAAAAAGTTTATTCCTTGACATTCCCATCACGTTACAAAGTTAAAGTAATATCCACCCCTGCAAACATTACTTTATTGAGAGAAAATGTGGAGTGGGCAAGGGGTATTATTCCTCAAAACATTACGACAATACACCTGTGCGACACAGTGCATTCTTTCTTATTTATATTGCAAACATTGGTTGTGGGCACTCGTTAGGTCCACCTCTGCTAGGCGATTCTTACACACAACCTATGTCTTGGAGCAGAAATAAGAAAATAATTTGTACCCCTATAACCCCAGATTTCTCTATATAAAGTGGGTTTGATGGAGTGTTCATTTCACGGACTTTTCATTTTTGTTATAGTGCGTACATTACACTAACACCCTTGCAGTGAGCACTGCTGTTAAGTAGAAGAGAAGGCAATGATTTATATAATAAAAAGTGGGGATTGCAGAGAAAACGATTAGTATTGTAACTCTACTAAAAAGAAAGTTTAGAATGGCTTCACTGAGGCTGTTCTAGCGGACCTCCAATGATCGAGAATAAGGCAAAGAAGACGAATTCTGAAACATGCCACTACATGTAGTTTTAAACCTGTATCAGAAATGTAAAGATTCAACACCTGTTTTTGGGTCGATTGTTTTACAATCGACCCAAAGTTACTAAGAGGCAAATCAAAAAATAATGCTGTTGCCCACGTGACAATCACCGATTTGGGGAAACCAATATTATCATTATAAATAGAAAACGTCGCGCTATTTTTGTCGATGTTACATGTAAGTCAGAGCTATCTATAGAGTCTGGTAAGGAATCGTGTGCTGGGTTCCGCAAACACTGAATACCCAGATCAGAATGTGGCGCGGAATGTGGCGTCTGCTCAGCCGGCTGCTCAGGACTACACTGTTTGCTTAAATACTGGCATTTAAGGATCAAACGAAATAGGTCAGGCCAATGCCAGGCTGCCTCCGTCATGAAAGGAAAACAAAAACAGTATCTTAATATAGCCCGCGCTCTCACGCGACGACTTTCGGAAAATACTATTAATAAAATTGTTAGAAAGAAATGGACGTTTGCACATATGTATGCTAAGCCGACCAAAAAAAAAAGACAATATAACGTTACTTTTCACACTTCTGCTTATAACATATCTAAGAACCTAGGAATATTTTAGAGCAAAACTTTTAAAGGTGGTATCGTTATTAGACATACAGCATAGACCCAAATCGGAAAGACAGTACATCGCGTCTGATCAGGACCAGCACTGTTCGCCATACATACAGCAACATTTTCATTTTAGAACATGATTCAGGTCCGTACGCAGACTCTATAAAATGTGGGGAGGGTGCGAATTCCGGGTAATTTGCAGAATGTGAAATACTGCATGAATTTGAGATAATTTTCCAAATTAGGAGGGGTGGGTGGGGGTTGTCACTCCTGCATACGGCCTGCATTAACAGGTAGAATGAACAAATTACTTTGTTTAAAAACATTGCACTGAATCACTGTTATTCAGTAGCTGGGATGCAGTGGTGGGACTGAGCGAGAAAATGCCAGAGAGGAGAAACTATGGCAGTGTGGATCCTGATCAGCAGAAGCATTCGATGGATCTACACTGTTTGCAAAGGAGAAGTTGGATAAAATGTTATATTACATGCATAACAGAGAAATACTATGATTTCTACCAGACATAATCTTGGTATTTTCCTTTTTGCTGAGAAGAAATATTTCCTCTTAGCCGGAGAAATAAATCTGATTCTCTTTAGCTGGAACTACTTTATGTACAAGATACAAGATACCGCTTTTGCAGTAAAACCGTTATATTCAAATGCGGGAAAGTTTCAGTCTCGTCGGTGTCATTCATGACGTAATTGCAATGGTGTCTGGGAAGACATCAACAGACGTTCAGAATGAGTGACGTTTGGGTCGGATGCAACTCTTAAACAAAAGAAAACATGGACATGCGTTTTATCACTGAAACACGTTGTTTCTTCTGTTTATGTTCAAAACTGTAGAAAGCGCTTTCAAAATGGCGGCCATCCAGTTTTTCTTCCACCCAGCTTCTGTAACACTACGCTGATTGAACCGTTAAAATGAGCTGTAAACAGTCAACTGAACGGAAATTCAGACCCCAAATTCAAGATCCATTCGGTCCTTAAAGTCTATGGAAGTGCATGTAATATAGAGTATAGAGATTATTCATTTCTTCTATTTGAATTGTGGTATTAATAAACATCGGGGATGGGGGGGGGGGGGGGGGGAGGGGGGTGGAGGGGGGGGGGGGATAAAAATCCGTTATCGGATTGTTCTACATGTACCTCCCTCGGTATTTCAAACAGGAGATATACGTGTAGGCCTACCTGTAATAACTTTTCAAGCACATATCAGTGTATATTGTCTTGCATATGAGGCTAAGCATTATCAAGGAAATATTATAAATCTGTTGAGATGATTGGATATATGTGTATACAGAAGGCGAATAAACACATTAACAAATGATACGTTAATAATTTGGAAAATATCACGAAAACACGCCTATATAATTTTAACCCCCTTGAACCCCACTTTTATATAGTAAAACTGGGGTTTCAGGAGGTCTACCTTATTTTTCTTATTTCTGCTCTAAAATATAGATTGTGGGTACTCGTTAGAACCGCCTCGATGAGGCGGTTTTAACGAGTGCCTACAATCTATATTTGTGGCGGTTCTAACGAGTGCCCACAATCTATATTTTGAGCAGAAATAAGAAAAATATCACAATTTTTCATCTTAAAGCCTTCATTTTTTCGGCGATAAAAGTGGCAATGTATTTGTATAGGCGTGTTTGCGTAATGTCTTGAAGGAAAATGCTTCTAGTACAACATCAAGAACGTCATTTATTTTTCTTTTTTTTTTTTTTTTTTTCACTGAATACTTTTCTTATAAAGAAGCGATTTAACGAGTACCCACAATCTACGTTATAAAGCAGTGTTGCTGTTGGTTGTTTTTATCCGCGTGACTATTGCTGGCGATGAACAAAACCCAGGCAGCAGTGTTTAGTCTTCTCCCTGTGCCATCAGAGGGCTGTGTAAAACGTAAAATCTAGACTGGACTCATGTACGGGGTATTGACTTATCAATCGACACAAAGAAAATCTGCACTGGGCTCGTGTACGAGGCATTCTCTAATACAGAAACTTCACGCCTGCTGTTTATTGTTGCTGACAATTAACAAAATCGCGGGACTGGTTGTTTATAGCACCTAAGAGGTGCAGTGTAAAAAGTAAATTCTGGGCTGTGCTCGTGCAGGGGGGCTTTGGTAAATAGTGTATACCTGATCAGATGCCACATAACGCGGTGTCTGATCAGGTCTACTCCTACTCTGCTTGCTTTAAATACTGGAATTTAATGGTTCAACGAACAGATCAATTCTCAGTTCAGGATATATTTTCCCAATCTACACTCAGAGACGATCGACCCACCGGTACTCACAGTGCTTTGACTTAATATTTCCCCAACTAAGTTGTTACTGTTACGCAAACAATTCTGCAAATCAACCCAATACATCTTAAACAATTATGTAGACATAACTCTACATGGAAATGTACCTAGCTATATAAAAGCAGTTAGTTCAGTCCTTATTAGTTTCTCTGTGTGTTCTTACGTTAGAAAGTCTTGCAAACTAATGTGATTTTTCAGGGCCATAAAAGAGTTGAAACCGACCCGCACACTAGTACTGGTAAACAGCTTAGAGAATCTAATCCAGCCCAAGCAATGCGGTGGGAGTCGGCCCATCCATGCTAATAAACTCTATTGGTTTCATTGGACGGCAGGGATTGAGATGAAGGTAAAAGTCCCACAAATTGGAAGCAACGTCTCCAAAATGACCTTTATAGTGTTGACGGGAACGCTAAACCTTAAATCAACCAATCAATCATTCAATCAATCAATCAGGGCCATAAAATACTGTTGCTAAAATATTCCTTCTTTTCAGACCAAACATAGATTTAGATAATAAGGATACTCGTTAGAATGGCCTCGACGAGGCAGTTTTAACAAATACATATCGATCTACTCAGTGCTATAGCAGTAGTAAAGAAGTTGCATTCACCCTTGCGAAACCTTGCATTTTTGAAAAGCCCCATAGATAAATTCAACGTATGTGCACTGAACTAATATTTTCAGGTTATTAACCCCAAAACGTTTCTGGAAATGACTACCCCCATTTGCCTAGCGTTCCATAAAGGGCAAAAAGAAATATTGAACTAATTTTGCGAAAAGTAGAGACAGAAATCAGAAAAGTAGAGACAGAAATCAGCCTGCGCATATGCACAGTCCGGTCAGGGGTTTTGCTGCTATTATCGAAATACATGCAGCGAGCAGACGACAATTCTTCCGACTGCCAGTGAAGCGCTTGGCATTAATTGGTTATTTACAGTTCAATGGGAAACCCGTTTTATTTATTAACACATTTACGCAGCTGGTCCCTGCTAATGATATAGCAGACTACCAAAGAAGAAGTAGCCATCTAGCGGAGATAACGACGAGGGAACCAGGTATGACTGACTCAGCAGTTAACCTTGCTGAACTAGGGTATTTCCAATACCGCGTCAGTGCTTATGCTATAAATAGACGTAATGGCTTCTGCTAGCTACCAATCGTTATGTTGTAGCCACCTAGGGAAGACATTTACGACAAGGGAACCAATCTAGTGGAGGTAATAACGAAGGGGAACCAATCTCATAGGGAACCAATCTATTAATCCACGTGAAGCAAACGCTTGATTTCGTGCTTGATTTCGTGGCTGAGAAGCGTCTCGCAAACGTTGATGTTTTACCATAGACAATTTTCAACCTCGTCCATATTCTTACTGCGTGGGCCTACGCAAAAAGGTAAAGCAAGTCACACGATTGTGTGAATTCAACTGTAACACAAACAAAGCTTTGGCGTATATGGTCATTCGGTTCGCTTGCAGAAAGCATGCGTAAGGCACTCTACCAAATCTTATGGTGGACTCTGCCTATTTGACATATACTGAAACGAAAAAGAAACGCACAGGTAGATTTACACTCCATTTTTTTTACTTCAGAATATTCGAAAGACAAAGAATTTCATCTCATTTTATCCAGCAATCATTAACCTTTCAATATTGAAAGTCAAATGTCCTAGACTTTTATCGCTGTAACTACACTGCACGTAAAAAGTAAGGTAGGGTCATGATTTTTGTCATTCACATTTCTGCAATTCAGTAACGAGTATGACCACCTTCCGCATTTAAGCCTTCTTGAACCCTGGATTGCATTGAAACTATCAGTTGGTTAATTTTGCACATCGGAATGCTATTCCATTCGTCAACTAATGCATCTGACAGTTCTTGTAACGTCACTGGTACGTTAACACGACGTCTAACTCTACGGTCTAATTCATCCCAAAAATGCTCTATCGGGGAAAAGTCCAGGCTATAAGGAGGCCAGCACATGACGGGAATATTGTTCTGAACCAGAAAATCTGTGCAAATCCGAGCAACATGGGGTCTCGCGTTGTCGTGCCGAAACGTTAACGCACGCTGCTGTACACATGTACAGTAGGTACAACACGTGGTGCTAAGACTTCATCCCTGTACTTTACTGCATTCATTGTCCCATTGATAACAACCAGTGGTGATTTGAAACTATAAGCGATACTCCCCCGCACAATTACCGATCCACCGTCCGCACGATGAAGGCCGAACCTTGACTCGTCTGAGAACAATATGCTGCGCGATCGCCGTCTCGGAAAAATAGCAGGTCGATGCTGTTCCAGCCAGTTTAAACGTATTGCTCTTCTACGCACCGTCAGTGGTATCCCAACGTATGGCCTACGCGCCCTTAATCCGACTTCACGCAGCCGATTTCTGACAGTCTGAGGATGGATACGGTTGTTGTGTGTACCAGGTGTATTCAGCGCAGTTTCTGTTGCAGTCTGGAACCTGTCTCGCAGATGAGTAAGGCGTATATGACGGTCTTATCTCGCCGTCGTTACCCTGGGACGTCCACTTTGTGGTCGGTCGGCTGTGGTCCCAGTGTGACAAAGACGTTGCCAGAGTCGACTGATGGTCGAATGGTTAACCTTAGTCGTCGGGAGACATCAGATTGCGAAATGCCCTGCAACAACATCGTAATGGCATGGTCACGATCAGTTTGACGTAACCGTTGGATGTTCTGCGACGTTTCTTCTTTCCGCGACTGAAGTTAAAGTGTAATGCTATCCCGAATGGCGGCTCAGAAAAAAAATCAAGCTTATAAGTAGTCATGTAGCTCACTTAATGGCATGAAAAAAAAAACCAACGTGATTTCACGAGTATCGGCCTGCGTGAGTTTCATGGGGTCCGATCTTAAGTATCCTGAGAAGGCCAATAGTATAAAATAAATTGTTTTCAGGTCATTAATCAAAAGTTATTTGATCAAAATATCTGTGCGTTTCTTTTTCGTCTCAGTATATATTGACAACACCTGAATAGCCCCGCCTAGTCAACCTTATTGTTTGTTTGTTTGATTTGAGCTTTAACGTCCCCGTCAACACTGTAAAGGTCATTTTGGAGACATTGCTTCCAATTTTGCGGGACTTTTACCCGACATTGAGTTGAAATGACATCTCAAGCCCTGCCGCCCAATGAAACCAATAAGGTTTATAAGCATGGACGGGCCGACTCGCACCGCTTTGCCTGGGCAGGCTTAGATCTTCTTAGCGGTTTACCAGTACTCGTGTGCGGGTCGGTTTCAGCTCTGCGTGGAAGTATCATACAGCCCATACAGCCCATATATTTCTTCAAGCCCCTATGGGCGGGGGCCGAGTCAATCTTATCTGCGACTAATGTGCACGCATGCGATTTTTTCAGCGATCGCTATTAACATGTGATAAGTACCGGTATCTTACGGATCGACTCAATTAGACCCACAGCAGAGACACTAGTTTGTAAACCGGAAAAACACGAGGTTAATAAATCGTCACAATTATTGAATAACAAGTTTGCAGCACCCATAATGCCATTTTCTGGGTCTCCGGATTGCGTGTCAAACTAGTTTTGCGCCGGGAAATATCGACATGATCTTTCTAATGGATGTCGAGTTTCGTGACACGAGACCGTAACTGAACTTGGTGTCTTTATGAAGTGCTAATCAAGTTATGTGCTTAAGCCTTAAAGAGCACATTACCACAGCGGTAGACGACATATTTTTCATTGTTCAGAAAATAAGGTTTCACGTTCCATGCTCATATTGAACGCCCGTCCTATTTCCTTACATTACGAAATCACGCCCATACAAATACATTGTAAACTTTACCGCAAAAAAAAAAAAAAAAAAAAAAAAAAAAAAGCACATTTCAAGATGAAAAATTGTGATATTTTTCTTATTTCCATATTTTCATATTAGATTCCATATACTCATATTCATATAAGCTACGATACCCAAAATACATACAACACTGATTCAACAAGATTTTTGTTTTTTTTTTCTTAAGAAATAGTCTCTATTCAGCTTTCTTCTATTCCATCCATCGGAGTCCTACTGTTGGTTTTCTTTTGCTCCAGCATTTCAGTGGTTCTTTTGCTGTCGAGTCTTCACCGTTGTTTCACCTCTGTTGTTGTTTGATTATTTGTGTTCACGGAGATGTTGCACTGATGAGTTAAATTATGTGCTTAAGCTTTAAACGTATTGCTCTTCTACGCACCGTCAGTGGTATCCCAACGTATCGCCTACGCGCCCTTAATCGACTTCACGCAGCCGATTTCTGACAGTCTGAGGATGGATACGGTTGTTGTGTGTACCAGGTGTATTCAGCGCAGTTTCTGTTGCAGTCTGGAACCTGTCTCGCAGATGAGTAAGGCGTATATGACGGTCTTATCTCGCCGTCGTTACCCTGGGACGTCCACTTTGTGGTCGGTCGGCTGTGGTCCCAGTGTGACAAAGACGTTGCCAGAGTCGACTGATGGTCGAATGGTTAACTTTAGTCGTCGGGAGACATCAGATTGCGAAATGCCCTGCAACAACATCGTAATGGCATGGTCACGATCAGTTTGACGTAACCGTTGCATGTTCTGCGACGTTTCTTCTTTCCGCGACTGAAGTTAAAGTGTAATGCTATCCCGAATGACGGCTCAGAAAAAAAATCAAGCTTATAAGTAGTCATGTAGCTCACTTAATGGCATATAAAAAAAAAAAAAAACACGTGATTTCACGAGTATCGACCTGCGTGAGTTTCATGGGGTCCGATCTTAAGTATCCTGAGAAGGCCAATAATATAAAATAAATTGTTTTCAGGTCATCTAATCAAAAGTTATTTGATCAAAATATCTGTGCGTTTCTTTTTCGTCTCAGTATATATTGACAACACCTGAATAGCATCGCCTAGTCAACCTTATTGTTTGTTTGTTTGATTTGAGGTTTAACGTCCCCGTCAACACTGTAAAGGTCATTTTGGAGACATTGCTTCCAATTTTGTGGGACTTTTACCCGACATTGAGTTGAAATGACATCTCAAGCCCTGCCGCCCAATGAAACCAATAAGGTTTATAAGCATGGACGGGCCGACTCGCACCGCTTTGCCTGGGCAGGCTTAGATCTTCTAAGCGGTTTACCAGTACTCGTGTGCGGGTAGGTTTCAGCTCTGCGTGGAAGTATCATACAGCCCATACAGCCCATATATTTCTTCAAGCCCCTATGGGCGGGGGCCGAGTCAATCTTATCTGCGACTAATGTGCACGCATGCGATTTTTTCAGCGATCGCTATTAACATGTGATAATTACCGGTATCTTACGGATCGACTCAATTAGACCCACAGCAGAGACACTAGTCTGTAAACCGGAAAAACACGAGGTTAATAAATCGTCACAATTATTGAATAACAAGTTTGCAGCACCCATAATGCCATTTTCTGGGCTCCGGATTGCGTGTCAAACTAGTTTTGCGCCGGGAAATATCGACATGATCTTTCTAATGGATGTCGAGTTTCGTGACACGAGACCGTAACTGAACTTGGTGTCTTTATGAAGTGCTAATCAAGTTATGTGCTTAAGCCTTAAAGAGCGCATTACCACAGCGGTAGACGACATATTTTTCATTGTTCAGAAATAAGGTTTCACGTTCCATGCTCATATTGAACGCCCGTCCTATTTCCTTACATTACGAAATCACGCCCATACAAATACATTGTAAACTTTACCGCCAAAAAAAAAGCAAATTTCAAGATGAAAAATTGTGATATTTTTCTTATTTCAATATTTTCATATTAGATTCCATATACTCATATTCATATAAGCTTACGATACCCAAAATCACACTGGTAAAGGCAAGCGCGCAGGGTAAGGAACAAACACACCGGATAAGGAATTTTTTCCGCTCAGGATAAAATAGAAAATGGCGGAATGGGTATCACATGTGCAGGTTTGTTGTTGTTCTAGATCTCGTGTTATGGTTACTAATCAATACGGCTGCTCACATAGCTTCACGGAAGACACATATTATTCACAAATTTATCTTCGATGGTCCGAATTCGACAGTTACACCCAGTCAAACGGAGAACCGGACACAGTTGAGCTACTTCACCGCGAAATCTTATTATTTTACATGAAACGCTCTTCTGGAAGATGGCATGCACTTTTTTGTTGGTTGTAGACATACAAATGATAAATCGGACTGTTGCATATACGATTTAAGGAAAAATTGAAATTAGAAGGCACACAGTGAGAAATCCTAGTTCAATTTTCAATACAACGCCCACGGGCAAGGAAATAGGTACAACGCATGTGATAAGACACACAATTTTCCGGGGAAAATGGTTGTTGTATGGTCGTAGCACTAGGAAATGTCCATCTCAGATTAGGTTTTCCGATATTAATAATTAGTCATACATAGTTTAAAGCACCAGTTGTGATCTTTAGGAAACGTTCAAAGTTTTGTGCATTGTCTTGGCATGTGCATTGCTCTGGTTCTAGCAATGTACTCCACCCCAACCCCCCCCCCACACACACACACACATACCCAAATTCATTATGAATCTATGACCGATTTGGCCCGGACGATTTGACCTAGGAGAATTCGGACA
Organism: Lucinisca nassula; assembly: GCA_963580285.1. Lineage (NCBI taxonomy): Eukaryota > Metazoa > Mollusca > Bivalvia > Lucinida > Lucinidae > Lucinisca > Lucinisca nassula. The sequence goes on along the minus strand of OY757017.1, from coordinate 65,839,063 downwards.
AGGAGAATGTGGTCCGTACAAATATTGGGTAGGACAACTTGGCAAGGCTAATATAATGTCCTGTGCAAATTTACATTTACATTTTTGGGGGTTTTTTTTCAGTAATGCTTCTTGGTTTGAATGTTTGTTTGTTTGTTTTAGAGTTTAACGGCACTGTCAACACTATTTTAGGTCATTTTTGAGCCGGTCAGTTTAACCTATCCACACTTTTCCTGGCCGGCTTATACGTAAGCGGTTAACCAGTACACTGTACATTCTTTCGCCAGAACTGAAAAATGCCCTTCTTGAATCAGCGAAAGGGAGAGAATGACCGTAGAAAAGGTCTCATGATCAATCTCCACGAAAGAATGTTGCCGACTCCGGCAGGTGTCGAACTCGTGCCCTCCTGATCACCAGCAGACTCGAATCAGACTGAGCTACCGAGGCCGGCATAATCATTCAGTTACCAATACATGCACATACTTTAATAGTTGCCTTGCCCATCGGGGCTTAAGAAATAGATGGGCTGCATGATGCTTCCACGCAGAGCTGAAACCGACCCACACACGAGTACTGGTAAACTGCTTGGAGGATCTAAGCCTGCCCAGGCAAAGCGGTGCGAGTCGACCCGCCCATGCTTATAAACCCTATTGGTTTCATTGGGCGGCAGGGCTTGCGATGTCGTTTCATCTCAGTGTCGGGTAAAAGTCCCACAAAATTGGGAAGCAACGTCTCCAAAATGACCTTTACAGTGTTGACGGGGACATTAAACCTCAAATCAAACAAACAATATTTGTCTTATATCCGACGACGAACTGCGTACAAAGGGCCTGTTAAGATATCCAATTATATTTGCCTCCCCCCACCCCCCCCCCCCCCCCCCCCCCCCCCCCCCCCCCCCCCCCCCCCCCCACACACACACCGGAATATTTGTTTCATAAATGTTGCCTGGTGACTGATAGCCAAAGGAAGTTATATGAAAAGATACAGCTTCAAAGAAAAACAAATCAATAAAATGTTTGCATGACTTTACCCCTACCCCCAGCTGATTTTGACCAAATTGCAAAATGTGTCACCTTTATGGCGTTCAAATATAACAGCCTAGCCTTGCCTGTACATATTTTATATTTTGTATACAGATAAAGTTTTGATATGTTAACATGTGGTGAAAATATAAAAAAATGAAAGATGGCCTCTGTGTTTATTATTTCATAAATTAATTTTTGGTCATTGTCAGAAATGTCAACATAAAATTGCCATAACTCCGTTCATAGTAAAGCTAAATATATTGTGTTATTACTCATTTTCTTAGTTAGAAACCAATGAATAATTTGATACCTGTTTCATTTTGATCCTGTAATTTTTCATTTTTCGTATATCTCCATGATAACGCAAGTGGGCGGGGTAACAAGATACGACTCACTTAGTGTACAAACGATGAGCAGAGCTACCTGATATATTAATGCGCCAATTGAAACCGGGTTTCTAAGGGCACTTTCTATTGTCGTTTTCTTTCGAAGGAGTATACTTTTATCACACTTTTCTTACTATTTTCGTCATAATTTATAAACTTAATACAGATACATCAAACGTCAAGTTATTCTGAAAATACTTGAAGACGAAACAACTCGTTTCTGTGTATGTTTCCATTAACGAAGCCTGTTAGCAAGTGAAACGTCGCACACTGAAGAGGATTTGAGTGAGGGTCAAAGAGAAGCCAAATCATAGCAGGCCCTTTAATGACCATGCAATAGGTATGTCTCACGAATTTGGCGAAGTTATCTACCTTATTTTCAGCCAAAAGTTTTCTACCAGAAATACTGTATGGACAAATACATCATTTCCCTAATTCATGATCGCGATGAACCCAATCCATCTATCGCTATAGGGGATGATTATATTGCTAGAACCACAGCAATTCGCATGCCAAGACAATTCACACAAACTTTGGATGATTCCTAAAGGTCCACAATTGGTGCTTTAAAATATGTAGGACTATTTATTAATATCGGAAAACCTAATCTGAGATAGTAATTTACAAGTGCTACGACCATACAACAACCACTTTCCCCGGAAATTTTGTGTCTTATCATATGCGTTGTACCCATTCCCTTGCCCGTGGGCGTTTTATTAAAAA
>OY757017.1:65697917-65836747 GCA_963580285.1 Lucinisca nassula | reverse complement strand
GGGTTTATTAGCATGGACGGTCCGCCTCGCACCGCGGTTCCTGGACAGGTTTAGATCCTCTGAGCGGTTTACCAGTACTAGTGTGCGGGCCGGATTCAGCTCTGCGTGGAAGCATCATGCAGCCCATATATTTCTTCAAGCTTCTATGGGCGGGGGCCGAATTCCTGTACTGTACTGAGTATGATCAAGTGGCGTCTGATCTGGATCTTCATTGTTCGCCGAACTCAACACATGATTCCAGTCCATATTCTATAGACACATGTTACGCTGCTGCACAACACTTTTGGCCCCCGCCCTTCGGGGCTTTGAACTGCATGATGCTTCCACGCAGAGCTGAAACCCACCCGGACACATGAGTACTGGCAAAGCATGTCCAGGAAAAGTGCTGCGAGTCGGACTGGACCGTCCATGCATATAAACCCTATTGGTTTCATTGGTTGGCAGAGATTCCGATAATCATTACGAAAACATGCCTATACAAATACATTGTAACCTTAATCGCAAAATAAAAACAAAAAAGAAAAAAAATGAAGATTTTAAGATGAACAATTCTTATTGTTTTCTTATTTCTGTTCAAAATATAGATTGTGGGTACTCGTTAGAACCGCCTCATTGAGGCGGTTCTAACGAGTACTCACGATCTATATTTTAGAGCAGAAATGAGGAAAATAAAATTTTCCCCTGTAAACCCCAGTTTTACTTTATAAAAGTGGGGTTCAAGGGGGTCAAAATTATATAGGCTTGTTTTCGTGATAATTTCGTCTCAATGTCAGGTAAAACTCCCACAAAAATGGAAGCAACGTCTCTTCCAAATGACCTAAATAGTGTTGACGGGGACGTTAAGCTCCAAATCAAACAAACTTACACACCACTCTGGCCTCACAGTGATAAGAATAGCGAGGATATATTCTACACAAAACCATTACCTGGGTTTCTTACAAATCAGTGATTGTCACGTGGACATGAGCAAAGAAAAGCTTCTGTGCAAGGCTTAGTATACCTGTGGTTCGATTGATAAACAATTAACCCAAAAATTAAAGAAATGATGTATACACATTTATCATATGACGTCGCGTCTGAGAGTGTTATAACGCCGTGTAATAAATGCTGTAATCCACGATTGGATTAAATATGCAAATTAGTAACATTACACATATGACGTCATTACCGACGTCGTGTCTACCAATGGCGGAATATTGACATTTTTGTACAAAAAAATCGTGAATGATATGAGTTCTAACAGTAATATGGTATTACTAAACAGAAACTTACATTCGTGCTCATGTATTATTGAATTTATTAAACCATGTATTACTGAATTTATTAAACGCGTTGATGAAAAGGGATAAAACGCTCGGCGTAGCCTGGCATATTATCCCTTTTCCTCAACTCGTTTAATTAATTCAATAATACATGAACCCTCATGTAAGGTACTCTATGTAAATCCTACTTTTCGCAATATATAAAGTGGAATTTAGGTGTATGTTTAGAACATGGAATTCTTTATATAATGCACCCAGAATAAAGACTCAGGCATCAATGATATTACGGAAACATGCCTATTCAAATACAGTCGAACTTCAATTGCTCGAACACCTTTGGGACCTCGAAAATCTGTTCGATACAGGGGTAGTTCGAGCCACTGAGGTTACTGTCAGGAGGCATAACGAGATACTTTTAGACATCTTTTCGGTGTTCTATAGTAAAAATGTATGCTGTGTGTACTCATTAGAATCGCCTCATCGATGCGATTCTAATGAGTACACACAGCATACATTTGCAAGATAAAAGACTAAAATCTCCTTAATTACCCCCACTGTTTCTTATTTAGAGGATTTCCCTAGGGGCTCAAGAATGGGTTAGACACATCCATGGTAAACGAGACATCGGTGTTCGAGCCATCGAAGTTCTACTGTTTTAGTAGAAAACCAAAATGTATTGAAACTTCGATAATTCGAATAAGGATAATTCGTTCACTCTGTCTAAATCGAACTCACTCTTAGGGCCTTTTGGAATTGTTCTATAGAGCTTCAGATAGCCGTGTGTTTAGGTTAATTTACGGAGGTTTATGTTTGATTTCAACTTGAAATGTGGACTGGCTCCCGGTCGTATGTTCATATTTTTCTTATGGATTATGTAAACTTGATCAAGAACACAAACCAAACATTTCTTTTCCTTCAAAGTTGTCTTTCTTTCTACTCTTAGCGTCAAACTCAGCTGGAATCAGTGAAACATCAGTGAAAACATATTTTGTAAGTTTGACTAATTAATAGTTTGATGATGGGAGCCAGTCTACTTGAAAAGGTATGTAGTGTGTACTCATTAGAATCGCCTCATTGAGCCGATTCTAATGAGTACACACAACAAACATTTATTTTATAAAATGTCGAAAATATGCCCCAGCGGTCAGCCCAACTGTGCCTCATCGCCTGGCGGTATGAGTAACCCTCAATAGTTCAAACTACCAGTATCTCGAACAAATTGTTCAAGGTCCCGACTGAAGATATTCAAATTATCGAAGTTCAATTGTATATCCGTATTATGCCTTCTGTTTGATTGTTTGTTTGATTTGAGGTTTAACGTCTCCGTCGACACTGTAAAGGTCATTTTGGAGACGTTGCTTCCAATTTTGTGGCACTTTTACCCGACATTGAGATGAAATGACATCTCAAGCCCTGTCGCCCAATGAAACCAATAGGGTTTATTATCATGGACGGTCCGCCTCACACCGCAGTTCCTGGACAGGCTTAGATCCTCTAAGCGGTTTACCAGTACTAGTGTGCGGGTCGGCTCACTAGTGTTCAGCTCTGCGTGGAAGCATCATGCAGTGCATATATTTCTTCAAGCCCATATGGGCGGGGACCAGGCTTTGTGCTTTGTTTAACCCTTATCTTGCTGTTCACGGCAACCTCTATCTTTGCAAACAGTGTGGATCCAGATCAGATGGCTTCTGAAGAAACCATCTGATCTGGCTATACTCTGTTTGGCATTCAGCTTAGGAATTTGTAGCAATAAATTACTCAAGCAATTTGATTGGTTGATACACAGAAATGGGTGTGGCTTAAATGAATATTCGGCAAGATAAGGGTTAACCCTCATTGGCTCGAGCTACCCATGTCTCGAACAAACTTTCATTGTCTCAAACATCACGAAAACACACCTATGTAACTTTTATCCCCTTGAACCCCACTTTTATATAGTAAAACTTGGGTTTCCGGGGGCATACCTTATTTTTCTTATTTCTGCTCTAAAATATAGATTGTGGCTACTCGTTAGAACCGCCTCGATGAGGCGGTTCTAACGAGTGCCCACAATCTATATTTTGAGCAGAAATAAAAAAATATCTCAATTTGTTTTCATCTTAAAATTTTCATTTTTTCGGCGATAAAGGTGGCAATGTATTTGTATAGGCGTATTTGCGTAATGGATGTTCGAGCATTTGAAATTCGACCAAATTTTATTTTTGTTGGAATTTGGGGATCACCCATAGTTTTTCATACATAATTATTTTACGGGCCCAGACGCAGCTGTTTGAACACGAGGCCGCTGGGCCGAGTGTTAGAACTGCATGTATCTTCCGAGGGACACGGCAAATGTTATTGCAATTAAATAACAATCTTGCATAACTTAGGGTTTCAATGACAAACTAGAATTGCGCAGTCGATGATCTACTCATCACGCCATGACCGGCCACGGTAGCTCAGTTGGTAGAGTGTCCGCTCCGGGGAACGGGAGGTCACGGGTTCGATCCCGGGCCGCGACATACCAAACTCGTTAAAAATGGTACTAGCTGCTCCTCGCTGGGCACTCAGATTTACGGGGTAGAGCTAGGACTGGTCGACCCAGTGTCAGGATAATGTGACTGGGTGTGGTATCATGTAATGTGTCTGGGACATGATACTTCAGTGAGTGAGTGAGTGAGTTTTAGTTTTACGTCCCACCAACATCTAAGGTCATACGGAGACGGGACCTCGGTTTGAAGACTCATCCGAAAGTCTGGAGAAGCCCGGGATCGATCCTGCGATCCCTGGTTTACAAGGCGAGAAGCGTAACCACTGCACCACGGAGGCTTCTATGATACTTCAGTGAGGCAGCACTATAAAAGTGAGCATTGAGCTCCCTGTCGCAACCAGACACCGTCGTGATATGACTGAAAAATTGTTGAAAGCGACGTTAAATCCGAATTCACACACACACACTCATCACGCCGTTACATGACCATGTTCTGGAAATTTTGATTTTTGACCGCCCCCCCCCCCCCGCGGGCCCCACCCCCTGGGCCCACCCTTAGGGGTGTGATCGAAATTCTGAAAGTGTCATGCACTCGCCAGACCAAAGATATATCAGTTCCCAAAGTTTCTATCTATAACCGTTTAGGAGGAGTTATCTGGTAAGACGGACAGACGGACGGACGTACGGACGGACGGCAAAGACCATTACAATATCCCCACTTTTTCTTCGAAAAGCGTGGGGATAATTATGACGAAAATGCCCCAAAAATTCCTTAAAGTCTCTTCAAATGCGACCGTAAACCAACATGGCAGCCACTTCAGAAAGTTGTTGTCAATACCGTCAGTTTCGTAATGGCACGTTTTTTAGGTATTATCAAAATAATGTAAACCCAACTTTTGTTGACTTGAAATCAGAGGTATTATAAAACGAACTTGTTTTCGTTATGGAATAATAATAATAATAAGAAGAAGAAGAAGAAGAAGAAGAAGAAGAAGAAGGATACCGTTCCATTTCACCCGTTTCCATCACATGCCTTATACTATGCCGGTAGCAGCCGAATGGCATCAGCTACCGGATGTAGTCACCTGTTTTCACGGCTTATTAAAAAGAAATGCAAATGTTGTCATAAAGCGGTAGATGTGTTAAAATATGTAATCGTCTGATCGTCTGTGGTTCAACATCAAAGACATGGAAACTATACTAGTGGAATTTTTGGGTCGATCGGTTTACGATCGACCCAAATTTACTTAATGGCCAAACGGAATGCATGCAGTTGTCCACGTGACCATCACTGATTTGGGAAAACCAATATTATGTTTTATTAATAGAACTTGGAACGTTGCGCTATTTTTATCGATGCAGCAAGAGCTATCTTTAAGGTCTTGACAGGAAATACCCAGATCAGACGCCGCGGAATGTGGCGTCTGATCAGCAGGTTGCACAGGAACTTCACTGTTTGCTTAAATAGTGGCACTTGAGGGTTAAACGAAATAATATAAGAATGCCAAGTTGCTCACGTAATGACAGCAAACACAATATCTTAATCCAGGCCACGCTGTCACGTGACGTCTTTCGGAATATTCTATTTATAAAACTGTTACACAAAGTTTGCCAAATCGAGTAAAACTAGACTTTTCGCACTCATGCTAAGAACTAAATTTTAGAACCCTGAAATATTTAAGTGCAAAAATGAGTAGCCCAGACTTTATAGGTGGTATCGTTATTAGACATACAGCGTAGACCAAGATCGGATATAGAATACATTGCTTCTGATCTGGTCGGCACTGTTCGCTATATGTATGCAACAACAGTTTTGAACATGGTTCAGGGCCGTACGCAGACTCTGAAAAGGGGCGGGTTGAGCTAGGATGCGAATTTCAGGTATTTTGCAGAGGGTGAAAAACTGTATGAATGGGAAATAATTTCCAAAAGATGGGAGGGGGCTGCGTTTGCACCCTCCCCACTCTGTTGAACAAAATCCAAGTACTACCCTAAGACGTCAGAGCGCAGCGTAAGAAGAAAATTCTGGACTGTGCTCGCTTGTTTGATTTAAGGTTTAACGTCCCCGTTAACACTGTATAGGTCATTTGGAGACGTTACTTCCAATGTTACGGGACTTTCAGCTCTGCGTAGAAGCATCATGCAGCCCATCTATTTATTCAAGCCCGATGGGCGGGGACGGGTGGACTGTGCTCGTACACTTAGGCATTGGCAAACAGAATATACATAATCAGACGTCACATAACGCGATGTCTGATCAGCTCTACTGTGTTGCTTAAGGTTAAACAAACAGTTCGATGATCAGCTCAGGATTGTTTTCACAACCTACACTCAGTGACGATCGACTCACCAGTACTCTCAGTGCTTTGATTTCCATTGCTATATGTTTGACAAGTCCATGTGTCATAAAAGGGGTGCCAGGTCTATTTTCTGTTTTTATTCTATTTTTGGCGGAAAATTCTGTCAGCATTCTGCGGCGTCTGATCAGGGCCTACACTGTTTGCCAAAGTACCCCTTTATGGTTTTCCCGCATACACTGGGTTAATACTCCGGCCTCGCCTAACCTAGTTTGACCTAGCCACACTGGTCACCCCTGTTTAAGCAAGCATGCATCCAGTTCCCAGAAAAGGTGCCACTTGTAATTAGCAAGTACATTTCTTAACCAAGCACATTATTCCTATGGTGCTTGAGAAGCCTCCGTGATGTAGTGGTTACGCTACTCGCCTTGTAAACCGGAGATCGTTAGATCGACCCTATTCGGATGAGTCTTTAAACTGCGGTCCCGTCTCCGTATGACCTTAGCTGTTGGTGGGACGTAAAACTCAAACACTAACTCAGTCACTCCTAAGTTGCTTGCTTAATTCAGGTTGGACTGTACTCGTAAGGACCATACAATACGAAAAGACGCCTATACAAATGCATTGTAAATTTTACCGCTGAAAAACTAGAATTTTAGGCTGAAAAAGTTTGATACTTTTTTCTTAGGATGAAAAATTGTGATATTTGTTCTTAGGATGAAAAAGTGTGATATTTTTTCTTATTTCTGCTCAAATATAGATTGTGGGTACACATTAGAACCGCTTAATAGAGGCGGTTCTAACGAGTACCCACAATCTATATTTAGATCAGAAAAAATAAGGTTTACCCCTGTAAACCCCAGCTTTATTGTGTAGAAGTGGGGTTTAAGGGGATCAAATTATGAAGGCGTGTTTTCGTGACGAGCCTTTAAGGGTAGACCCGTTTTAATAAGCAAGACGATGCTTTAAAGTGGTTGCCTATCAAGAAGCTTTTGTTTGTTTGTGCTGTGCTGTTTCTCCCCGTCAACACTGTCTTTTAGGAGACGTCGCATCCACTTTTGTGGGACTTTAATTGAGCGTTGAAGCTCGGTTATAGCTCTGCGTGGAACCTTCATATAGATTGGGGGTACACATAAGAACCGCCTCCCTGAGGCGGTTCTACTGAGTATCCACAGTCTATATTTTCAGCAAGAATACATGTACCATTACAGAGACAATCACATGATTCTGTGATGACAGGCGGGTCCAAAGTGAGGCCAGACTGTAAAACATACCGAAATTAATGTAGTTGGAACTTGATTGGCAGGGTGTGAGGAAGAACAGCACCGACACGCGTATTTAAGTATTTTTCCAGAGAAAAAGAGTCGTTACAGAAGTTTCCGTAAAAGAAACCGAAGCCACACCACGAAAACAAAATACTTTTAGTCCTTGTGGGTCCTCAGATATGCGATGACAGTAGACCAACCTGTATTACAGTTGAAGCAGACAGGAGGCATTGTCGTTCGCCCCAGCTGTAGACTGGTGTGCAATTAAGTTTATGCGCACATCGAAGACTCTGATCAGCCTGCGCAGATGCGCAGGCTGATCAGAGGCTTAGATGCCCGCCAATATTACAAAACAACTTTTCTCATGATGAGACTCGTTGAAAAAAGGAATGATGTCTCTGTCGGATTTTCACTTCGACCTCAGCAGGAAATGAATGATTAAAATGTAAGCCGGCTAAACCTGCGGGGGCGGGGTGGGATGGGGTACTGCATGTATGCTTCAACTCAGTCTGTGACTGTTCCTCTGTCGTTACCTCCCCTTGCTCGCTTCTGTCAATCTTTGATTGTAGGTCAAGCAGGGTCTAAGTGGCTTTCGTTTTTCTTTCGATTGTTTGTCTATCGACCAAACGTTATATATACAAAACATCTTATACTGCTAATGTCCACGTGACTTTCACTGACAAAGTAAGTTAAAATGTGAGTTAAAATCGAATTAAAATTCTAACACTGGTCGCTATTTTGCCAATGGTTAAATCCAGTGATATATTGAATGACAAATCACTAGGCGAAAAATCGCGACGCGAAGAGCTGCCGTTTTATGGGGTTTTGCGACGCCATCGATCGTTTCCTTGACGTTAGACGGAGCAACGTCTTTTTTACACATTCAAGTACATGTAACTGTATGTGTTTCAGTCAAACATATTGGCGGGAATTCTTCAAACAATGGCGGAGTGTTGAGAGAATATGAAGGAAACAACAGTATTTTGTCGACTTTCAGTGTGTCGGAATCGAAATTAATCCGCCCTATATTGCGAGGTTGCTGAGTAATATATCACAGTTTGTCGGTCAGCTGTAAGTTGGGGTTTTACGTCCCGCGCTCGTGACTTGATCTTACAACTGCCCTCCAAACAGTGATATATTTCTCAACAAATCACTGCTAGAGCTGAGCTATTTCTTAAATGAAACAGAGAACACTCACTATCACAGTCAAAATAAACATTACGATAACTCACCCATGCGGCTTAGTGCATTTTTCACATCTCCAAAATGGCTACTTTTCTGATGAATATCCTTGATATTTTTGTTATAAACGTTCAAAATATAGGTTGAGGGTGCTCGTTAGAACCGCCTCATAGAGGCGGTTCTAACGAGTAACCACAACCTATGTCTTGGAGCAGAAATAAGGAAAATAATGTTTAACCCCCCCCCCCCTAAACCCCAGATTTCTCTATATAAAATGGGGTGTAGGGGGGTCTTTATTTCACGGACTTGTTCACGTGATGAAGACCCATTATGAGCAACGCGACGACAAAGTTTTCGAGAAAGAAAAAGGCGTTGTTTGTAATAACTTCAGTTAAGAACTGATCGTTCATTTAAGCATGAACACTATCTGTCACGAGCAAAGTTAGTGAATCACTTTGCTCGTAACCCGATGATGTTCAAATTCAATGAATTTTAAAAAAAAAATACATTCATTTCCTTTAAAACGCAGAAACAAACATCAAAACTAACGTTTTTCTGAAGAAAATTTCTTCATTTTATACTTTGTAGTGAAAAATACCATGTATTCATTACATGGTAAACTGACGAGAAGCCAAATGTAGGTTTAACTTGTTTGTTTGTTTGTGTTTGATTTGAGGGTTAACATCCCACTCAGCACTATATACATTATATATGTATAGATCATTTTGGAGACGTTGCTTCCAGTTTTGCGGGACTTTTACCCGACATTGAGATGAAATGACATCCCAAGCCCTGTCGCCAGGGTTAATATGCATGCATTACGAAAACACGCCTATACAACTACATTGTAAATTTTATCGCCGAAAATACAAAAATTTTCAGATGAAAGTTTGTGATATTTTCCTTATTTCTGCTCAAAATATAGATTGTGGGTACTCGTTAGAACCGCCTCGATGAGGCGGTTCTAACGTGTACACACAATCTATATTTAAGAGCATATATAAGAAAAATAAGGTTTACCCCCTGTAAACCCAGTTTTACTATATAAAAGTGGGGTTCACGGGGGTCAAAAGTATATAGGCATCTTTGCGTGATGGGACGGTCCGGCCCGCGCCCCTTATCTAGGGCAGGCGTACTCATTTGCGGTTGGTTTCAGCTCTGCATGGAAGCACCATGCAGTCTAGTCTATTTCTCCAAGCCGATCTCCAAGCCCCGATGATGTAGGCCCCCGCCCATAGGGGATTGAAGAAATATATGGGCTGCATGATGCTTCCACGCAGAGCTGAATCCGGCCCGCACACTAGTACTGGTAAAGCGCTTAGAGGATCAAAGCCTGTTCAGGAACCGCGGTGCGAGGCGGACCGTCCATGCTAATAAACCCTATTGGTTTCATTGGGCGACAGGGCTTGAGATGTCATTTCATCTCAATGTCGGGTAAAAGTCCCACAAAATTGGAAGCAACGTCTCCAAAATGACCTTTATAGTGTTGACGGGGGCGTTAAACCTCAAATCAAACAAACAAACAAACCAAGCCCCGATTAACAATTTACTACAAACATATTAAGTGGGGTATACAAGGGTGTTCATTCCATGGACGTGTTCCTTGATTCATCGATCAAACAGTTCTAAATTTTATCTTACAGAGGGCGGGTATTCCATTTAGTGTCAGTTTAGAAAAACAAAGTATTTGTGTAATTATCCGCTTTTCATTATCATATGAGCAACGTCTTGAGAGAAACGGCCTTTGCCTTGTGCGAACAACAAATATGCAGATCAGACTGCGCATGCGCGCAGGCTGATCAGCACCTTTGCTGTTCGCTGTTTGTACAGAACAATACCTCTTGTGTCCATATCCCAAATTTCAAGACTCTCGCTCGTCCGTACAGCTGCGCAGGGCAGTTTGTGCCTTACCGGCCCTCAAACCCTGAAGCCAGTAATTCTCGAGACATGGCCCCTGTTTGGGCTGCCATATTAAGCCCTCTGATTCATCCCAAGTCGATGATTGCTTTCTCATTCATCAGGGTTAAAAAGGTCTTCAAGACATCTTAATTACTCTAGTTATCATTTTAGCAGCCATGATCTGTTATCAGCAAAAGAACACGGGAACATTTATGGTTATTTTTCACTTATTCTCGACAAATGAAATTCGATGACGGTAATTTGGGGCTTTAAAAACGCTAAGATGTTTATCAGAAACAATATGTCAACACTAGATCGACAAGCAGGATGGCGACAAAGTCTTGAAGTAAGATTGTTGACTTTTTCCTCGGGGTCCATTTCGTAAACCTTTTAATTCTGCAGTCTTGTCGTGTTGTACGTAAGTGTCTCCTTGATTTGTTTGTTTGTTTGAATTGAGGTCCTTGATTAGTTATTCATCATATAGTTACATGTACATCACCAATGTAAAGTCTAATGTAAACCTATAGAACAAAATGCAGTTCATACTTCCATGAACGCATCGACTCACATGATTTTCAGTGATGTCAAATTACGTCATTCTAAACCGTTGTTCTTTACGGGCGTTGATGACGTCAACGTTGCTCCTTTCTTAGTAGAAAAACAGCGTGTAAATGTTTTTTCAACTTTAAAAGTTTGCCCTATTAGCATTTTTTCGCCCAGTGATGAGGGGCAAATAATGTAAATAAAAAAATAAACTTATTTTTTCTTTTTTTCATGAAAATATGAACACCAGCGGGTCGCTAGCAAAGTACATGAACCCCTTCGGGGTTCATTTACTTTGCACGCGACCCACTGCGTTCATACTTCCATGAACTGCATAAAAATAAATTTCGCGTTTGAGAATGTAATAACGCCATGAAATAAATTCGGTACACCTCTAGTGGTTTAAATATGAAATTTGTTAGATACGCCCCGTAACGTTATATGTTCGACGTCCTTAACTACGTCGCATTTACTAATGGCGGATTATTGAGATTTTTTAAAAAATAAACAATTGTGAATTGAATTCGTTTTAAATGACATATGGTAAAATGACTTAGATAGGGAGAGGACTAGCTAATGTTGTATAACTTGTGTCCAATCGCATTGTTTAAAAGAATGCAATAAAATATGTTTAATCTAATGACTCTTGCATCTTGCTCATGTATTATTGAATTTATTAAGCCGAGCATTTTATCCCTTTTCCACAACTCGTTAAATGAATTAACTAATACATGAAAACTCCTGTAAGATCAGTTATTAATTAATTAATTTATTTATTTATTAAACCAATACATGTTCAACCCTCCCCCATTGGGGTGTCTTGAAGAAATACATGGGTTACATGATGTTTCCACGCAGAGCTGAAACCGACCGCACACGAGTACTGGTTAATCGCTTAGAGGATCAAAGTCTGCCCAGGCAAAGCGTAGCGAGTCGGGCCGCCCATGCTTATAAACCCTGTTGGTTTCATTAGGCGGCAGGACTCGAGATCTCATTTCATCTCAATGTCGGGTAAAAATCACACAAAACCGGAAGAAACGTCTCCAAAATGACTTTTACAGTGTTGACGGGGACGTTAAACCTCAAATCAAACAAACAAACAAAAGCTGCACGCCCAAGTGACGTAAGATACACTACCCCTTGGCCTCACACAGAAAAAAACAACAACTGGAGTTTATGATGGTATGCACATACAGTCGCTTTTATTCCTGCCCCAAGACAAAGCCTGTTGTAATCGTTATAACCATCTCAACGAGACCGTTCCAACGAGCACCATGGCGCAATCTACACTGATCTAATTTTGGCATAGGAATAAGAATATTTCACAATTTTCCTCAGCATTACGAAAACAAACCAATATACTGACAATTTTACCACAAAAAAAAAAGAAAATTTTCAGATATAATTTTTTTTTATATTTTTCTTATTTCTTTTCAAAATATAGATTGTGGGTACTCGATGAGGCGGTTCTAACGAGTACCCAAGAATAATATAGACGCTTGCAAACTCCAGTTTTACTGTTTCAAAGTGGGGTTTAAGGAGGTCAAAATTATATAGGTGTGTTTTAAAATAAAACAATTTCACGAAAGGTGTGTTTCCCTTATGACTGCCTAGAATCAGGCAAGTGCAGATAATTCAATTGGGATAACATGCCTATATAAGATAGAGCTATCCGTTCATGTGAGGTAGTGAAGTCCCTCATGGTGTCATAAAAGACTCCTATATCAGATGATAATGTGAGGCATGACTCTTTTCTCTGCTGCAAACATAGAGTGTGTGTGGTTGGCAGAAGCTCAATATGGTGATTCAAAAGAGCACCCGCAATCTATGTTTAGAGCAGCACATTACGCAAACACGCTTATACAAATACATTGCCACCTTTATCGCCGAAAAAATGAAAAATTTATGATGAAAAATTGTGATATTTTTCTTATTTCTGCTCAAAATATAGATTGTGGGCACTCGTTAGAACCGCCTCATCGAGGCGGTTCTAACGAGTACCCACAATCTATATTTTAGAGCAGAAATAATTAACATAAGGTATACCCCGGAAACCCCAGTTTTACTATATAAAAGTGGGGTTGAAGGGGGTCAAAATTATATAGGCGTGTTTTCGTCATGTCAGTAACGCTGTCATAGATTCTATTAGTCGCAAAATGAGTGTTTTAACCAAATGGAAAAAAATATATTTTTTTTTATTCTCAAGCTGATTTGTTCTTCAAAACCTCTCCTTCATGGGAACAGGTTCCGAATCCTTTTCCAAATGAAATTTTCTGCTACATCAATACTGTTTATTTAAAAATGTCAAAACTTTGATAGATTCGATGCACAATTTTCTGTGACGAAAGTAAGATATAATTAGACGATGTCTTAATTACTGTTCTAAACCAAACAAAACTTAAAAACGAATTACCGTTTTCTCATGGGAAACCTGTTGATTACAAAAACGACGACCACCATGTCAACGGGGCCATGAATTTTGGTTTAGGTTGACGTTAAACGGCCCGGTCAACACTTCAGGGGCCAGTTGTTCAAAGCCTTGTAAGCTTAACGAGCTCGTTAGTGGTAAAATCGTTAACTCTTCTAGCAAGTACAATATCTAATATAGTGTTATTTTTGCTGAAAACAATGTGAGAAGCTTTTGCATCTGCAAAAGCTGCTCGCATCTGCAAAAGCTGCTCACATTTTTTTAGCAAAAATATTAGCATATTTGCCGTATTAAATGAACGAAGTTTTAACGATACGTTAGCTTAAGACGTTATTACATATGAACAACAGGCTCCAGGTTTACCCATCACGAAAATACGCCTATATAACTTTGTCCCCCTCAAAATCCACTTTTATATAGTAAAACTAGGGTTTAGAGGGATATACAACATGTTTTACTTTTTTTTGCTCAAAAACATAAATTGTGGGTACTCGATAGAACCGACTCGGTTAACCGAGGCGGTTCTAACGAGTGCCCTAAATCTATGTTTAGAGCGAAAATATGAAAAAATATCGGATTTTTTACAACATTTTTTTTTTTCATTGGGGGCGGGGGGGGGGGTCACAATATTCAATATATTTGGCGTGTTTTTGTGATGAACCTGTCTTTTCCTTTGCATGCAAATACCAGTACAGTGCACATTCTTTTGCCAGAAACTGACAACTGCCCTTCTTGAACTGATCCACGGAAGTGAGGGACGCCATTATCATTTTTTTTTTTTTACAAAAAAAATGTTGCCGACCCGGCGAGGATCGCATCCGCAACCTCCTGATTCCAGTCCGACGCGCATCACACGATGTCTTTAACATGTCAGAATTCATTATCTATAAGAAATTCGTAGACTGAATCTAAAAATTAATAAAAAAACGATAACTAGGAAACTTATTCGCCAATGCACAGTTATATCGCGGATTAAAATGACAAAAATACCAGTTCATCACGAAAACAGACCTATATAATTTGACCCCCTTGAACCCCACTTTTATAGTGTCAAACTGGGGTTTATAGGAGTAAACCTTATTTTTCTTGTTGCTGTTCTAAAATATAGATTTGGGGTACTCGTTAGAACCGCCTCGAGTTAGATTGTGGGTACTCGTTATAACTCTAACGAGTGCCTACAATCTATATAAGAAAAAAAATACAATTGTTCATATTAAAAGTTTCGTTTTTTCGATGGTAAAGTTTGCAATGAGTTTTCGTAACGGTTGCGCGCGGTTTCCCCTCGTTTAAGTTAGACAACTCTGTTGACCAGGTGTGTGACGTCACTTGATTCAGTTCAAGCTTCTACATAATCAAGTGCCAAGAACTTCACCTCAGACAACCATGAACGATTTAAGCATGAAAAGAAAGTCAAATATAAACATATGTTATCTAAGATATGGCACCCATCAACAGACACCTGCATAATAAAAATAAATGTCATAATAAAAATGTTATCACACCGTGTATTCCAGTATATTTCTTTGAACTGTCGATATAATGGTAAAATAATAGGGTAAGAAAAACAAACTAGACTTCAAGAATTACTGTATTGGTGCTGATCAGCCCAGTGCTCATCATAAATCGACTTTGTTGTTTGTGAGTGTTAACAGATTAGTTCGGATCGGAAGCATGGCAAAGCAGGAAATGGTTTGGTCATGTTTTTTATGAAACCAATGATAATGTAAAGCCTTAGACAGTAGAATCTTCCATCCATTTCGAAAACACGCCTATATACATATAAATATATTGGTAAAATTTTACCACCAAAAAATGATTTTTTTCAGATACAGATCCTGATAGCTCAAAACATAGATTGTGGGTACTCGTTAGAACTAGTTCCCGCGATCTATATTTTAGAGCAGAAATCAGAAAAATAAGGTAAACCCCGAAAACCCCAGTTTTACTATATAAAAGTGGGGTTCAAGGGACAGCATGGCAAAACAGGAAATGGTTTGGCCATGTCTTTTTTTTTTGTACATTACGATAACACACCCATCAAAAATGGCAACTTTTGTAAAGCTTTTGGGACAGAAATAAGAAAATTGATGTATACCCCCGAAAAACCCATGCAGTTTTCTCTATATAAAGTGAAGTGAGGTGGGGGTGGGGGGGGGGGTATTTCACAGCCTTGTCTACGTGATGTGAAACCAATGATAATAGTCCTCATATGACAGTGGAATCTTCCACCAATGAGCTTGTGAAGAGCCCTTGCTTCCGCCTATAAATAGTTTTAGGTCGTTCCTTTTTCAATAATAGGGGTGTCCGATTTGTTTTTGAGATAGAAAAGAATGCATTACGTCACACGGATGTGTTTTAATTATGAGAAATGATGCTTGATCAGTTAGTGTTTATTTGCAGTATAATCTGTGTCTTCTGTCTGCACATGCGTAATGTAGCGTTGTGATAATAAAAATATTTGGACATATTGAAGTGGTTCTCTGAATTTATTTTATCGTTTGCATATGCGAAAACTTTCATTTTACTTTTAACGAAAGAATGTTGGCGACCCCGGTTAAATATTATTTAACCGGGGTCGGCAACATTCTTTCGTGGAGATTGGTCATGAAGTCTTTTCTACGGTCATTCTCCCCCTTACGCTGATTCAAGAAGGGCAGTTGTCAGTTTCTGGCGAAAGAATGTGCACTGTACTGGTTAACCGCGTGTGGATAGGTAAACTGACCGGCTCAAAATGACCTAAATAGTGTTGACTGGGCCGCTAAAAACAAAACTAAAACTTTATTTAACGTTTTATTTTTCTCGCACTATACACCGGTAGTTTGCGTGGGTAAGAATACCGGCTAAAACCACGGATTTCCTTGCATCACATGAACAAGTCGGTGAAATGAACACCCCCTTAAACTCCACTTAATATAGAGAAAACTGGGCTGTACGGGGGTATACATTAATTTTTCTAATTCTGCTCCAAGACATAGGTTGAGGCGGTTCTAACGAGCACCCACCTAACGCACGAGTTTTCTTTTTCTTATACTGATAAAGGCATGATTGCCACCATGGCAGGCTCACAGACTCTGTTACAGTAGATGTTAGACTTAGGAACATATGTTCAGTATTGTGTTAAATAAATCAATTTTAATGGGTAAACCTCGTGGACTTTTAATACATTTCCAAGGAATTATGATCATTTAAACTATTTAATGTCAGATGCACAGTTAGCAGTGCCAGGAATTGCGTGTACTTTCATCTCTTAATTGGGTATATCTTCAAGCTGTGTCAATAAACTATCCAAACTGATGTATTATGCATGGAACTCAGAAATAACGAGATTTTCGAATTTTCAGTCCTTGAAAAGAGGAGGGGCGGAATTTTATTAATCCATATTTTGACACATAGAATTTCCAGCCATTAGTATGTGCCATTTCCGATTTAACAGGTGTCCGATTTTTTTTATTGGTTGTAAGTCTTACGTCAATAATTATGCTTTTAACAAACGATGCAGACCCTGGGTCTGCGTTTTGATCTGTGCCTACAGCCGTTGCCAGTGTCCCATTTAGGTGACGAAAGGCTCTTTTTTATGAGTTCCTGCGATTATAAACGAGTACATCACGAAAACACGCCTATACAATTTTGAACTCCTCAAACCCCCTTTTTATCTAGTTGAACTGGGGTTTACAGGGTGATATATTATTTTTCTTACTTCTGCTCAAACACATATATGGGCCCCGTCAAGCGATTTTGGTACTTATCGCCTATGCGAGCAGCGAAGGTTCAGGCGAGCCTGCGCATCCGCGCAGTCTCGCCAGAACCTTCGCTGCTCGCTCATACAAGCAGTGAATCAAGAGGAACCTTCAGACAGAAAGCCATATCTCTGGCCCCTCTGAATGGCTGGGCATGCGCAGTTAAAATTTGTCATGACGGAATGCTCGAAGACACAAATTCGCTTGGCGGGGCTCATATTGTGGGTACACGTTAGTAGCTACAATCCATTTAACAAAAATATCAGAATATTTTATCTGAACATTTTCTCCTTTTTTCTTTTTTTTTTTTTTTTTTTTTGTGGTTATTTTTTCAGTATAGTTGAACAGCCGTGTTTTCGTAATGTGGGCGTGATGGTCCCACGCTCGCATTACGCAAACACGCCTATACAAATACATTGCCACTTTTATCCCCGAAAACATGTAAATTTATGATGAAAAATTGTGATCTTTTTCTTATTTCTGCTCCAAATATAGATTGTGGGCACTCGTTAGAACCGCCTCATCGAGGCGGTTCTAACGAGTACCCACAATCTATATTTTAGAGCAGAAATAAGAAAAATAAGGTATACCCCCGCAAACCCCAGTTTTACTATATGAAAGTGGGGTTCAAGGGGGTCAAAATTATAAAGGCGTGTTTTCGTGATGCATACATGCACGACCAACACCGCTTCACTCAGGCGGTTCTACCACTGAGTACCCACAACCGATATCTTGGAGCAGAAAAAGAAAATAGCATATAGTCATGTAAACCCCTTTTTTCTAGACGGGCCTCCGTGGCCTAGTGGTTAAGAGCGCTGACTCTTGATCATTAGGTCTCTCACCGCTGTGGTTCGAGCCTCGCTCGGGTCACATGTGAGACGCCAAGTTCTGCAACGGAAGGTCAGGTGGTTCTTCTCTGCATGGGTACTCCGGTTTTCGCCCACCTCTGATTAACGATCGGCTCGATATGAGAGAAATAATCTTGAAAGGGCCGTAAAACCAAAACCAAAAAAAAAAAAAACCTGTTTTCTCTAGAGTTTGTCTGTACTGGGGTGTTCCTTACACAACCTGCGTCTTGGAGCAGTAAAATAACGTATACCCCTGTAAACCCAAGTTCTCTCTGTCTAAAGTGTTATTTTACGGCGTGATCATTACATGGATCGACATGCTTGTAATGTTTGAAAATACAGTCGAACTTCAATGGCTCGAACACCTTTGGGACCTCGAAAATCTGTTCGAGACTGGGGTAGTTCGAGCCACTGAGGTTTCTGTCAGGAGGCATAACGAGGTACTTTTAGACATCTTTTCGGTGTTCTATAATGAAAATGTATGCTGTGTGAACTCATTAGAATCGCCTCATCGAGGCGATTCTAATGAGTACACACAGCATACATTTGCAAGATAAAAGATTAAAATCTTCTTAATTATCCCCCACTATTTCTTATGTAGAGGATTTCGCTAGGGGCTCAAGAATGGGTTCGACGCATCCATGGTAAACGAGCCATCGGTGTTCGAGCCATCGAAGTTCTACTGTAGCTAGTGAGGACTCTATAAATAACTGAATATTTCTTTTGAGAAAAAAAATGTTTATATTATCCATACGCTTAAACGATTATGGATCTGCAAAATACGCATATTATGGCGACCTGCTGGCCTATGTCCGTTTTGTCGATTAAAATCGGGCCCGTTTGCATTTAAGCCGTGGGGAAGGTTTCAGAACCGTTTTAAGTGATGAATCGACCTTGTTGTTACACGTGTTTAATATGACATTCATTTGATCAAAATGAGACAGCCCCTGAAAGAAAGATCTTTATCACATAATTATGTGTACAAAGAAGACTCCTACAAGACCCCGAGGATACGCAGCTTTCGCTGTTCGCACGTACAAAAACAAATAGACAATCTAGTGGCATGGTTCCCGAATGCATAACCGCGCATGCGCTGTAAATATTGAACATACTATTATGACGTTTTTCGTGCGCTGACATAATTATATCTGATGGCTGTTTACATTGACACCATACCTGGAAAATTAGAAATATATTTCATCAGTCGGCAGTCAATCAGTATCTGACTCGTGTATCGCTACATGTGACCACTTCAGACAAGCTTTTTTTTTATTTCAGGAAACTGGGAAAATGATTGTGATTTGAATCGTAGTATCAGGAAAACACTACTACAGTTGAACTTCAATGGCTCGAACACCTTTGGGACCTCGAAAATCTGTTCGAGACAGGGGTTGTTCGAGCCACTGAGGTTACTGTCAGGAGGCATAACTTTTTGACATCTTTTCGATGTTCTAGAATGAATATGTATGCTGTGTGTACTCATTAGAATCGCCTCATCGAGGCGATTCTAATGAGTACACACAGCATACATTTGCAAGATAAAAGACTAAAATCTCCTTAATTATCCCCCACTATTTCTTATGTAGAGGATTTCGCTAGGGGCTCAAGAATGTGTTCGACACATCCATGGTGAACGAGCCATCGGAGTTCGAGCCATCGAAGTTTTACTGTATATAATTCTGACCCCTTGAACCTCACTTTTATACAGTAAAACTTGGGTTTACAGGGTAAACATCTTTTTTTATTTCTGCTCTAAACGAGTGCCCACAATTTATGTTTTGAGCAGAAATATGAAAAGTATCACAATTTTTTTTCATCTTAACCCTTATCTTGCTGTTCACGACAACCCCTATCTTTGCAAACAGTGTAGATCCAGATCAGATGGCAGGATCTACTCTGTTTGGCATTCAGTTTATGAATTTGTAGCAATAAATTACATCAAGTAACTTGATTGGTTGATAGACAGTAATGGGTGTGGCTTAGATGAATATTCAGCAAGATAAGGGTTAAAATTTTCATTTTTGGGTGGAAAAAAAATTCGATATTTTTTATGGGTGTGTTTTCGTAATGGGTGCTCCAGAGATTATAAAATATAGTTCATGCTCAGCTCTATTCAGCTTGACATTTGTATTGTTAGTTTGATTTGAGGTATAACGTCCCCGCCAGCACTGTAAAGGTCATTTTGGAGACGTTGCTTCCAATTTTGTGGGACTTTTACCCGACATTGAGATGAAATGACATCTCAAGCCCTGCCGCCCAATGAAACCAGCGAAGACGATCCGACTCGCACTGCTTTGCCTGGCCAGGCTTAGATCCTCTAAGCGGTTTACCAGTTCTCATGTGCGGGTCGGTTTTAGCTCTGCGTGGAAGCCTCATGCAGCCCATCTCTTTCTTCAAGCCCGGATGGGCGGGGACCGCATGAATTTTGTAATGTTCATTAAAACTAAAGATATAAATTAAAGTGATGTGTTTTTTTTCCCTCCCTAGGTCAGCAGAGACTATCTTTAGTCGTTCTCACAAACTTTAAAATGCCAACAGTTGTGGTCTGGGCAAAGTGGTGTAGGTCAGACCGTCCGATGCATATAAGCATTTCGGTTCCATTGGACGGCAGGGTTTGAGCTGTCATTTTATCTCAGTGTCGTGTAAAAGTCCCACAAAATTGGAAGCAACGTCTCCAAAATGAAATAAATAGTGTTAAAGGGGACGTTTAACCTCATTTCAAACAAACAAACAAAATTTCAAGCTCAAATGGGTTCCCAAAGAAAAATAAAATATAACCCACTCTATGATGAAGGGGAGGAAGGCTTGTTGAGGTAGCTTTTATAGTTCCTGTCGCCCAATGAAACCAATAGGGTTTATAAGCATGGACGATCCACTCGTACGCACCGATTTGCCTGGGCAGGCTTAGATCCTCTAAGCGGTTTAACAGTTAGTACTCGTGTGCAGGTCGGATTCAGCTCTGCGTGGAAGCATCATGCAGCCCATATATTTCTTCAAGCCCTGATGGGCGGGCGCCGATAAACATGTAAACCACCACTTTCAAAGGGGCGTATAAAATGGGTGGCAAGACATTTATTACCAAGAGATGAAGGCCGCTCAAACCATTGCATGTTACTTGAAATACAATAAAAAAAATAACAATTAATTAATTGATGAATTTTCTAGGCTAACACTTGGTCAAGTGTTTCCTATCTGTCAAATTATCAATTGCTCTGGTAGTCATTCGCCAGTACAATGTTTATAAAATCACTTCCCAAGACAACTATATATGCAGATTAACCCATTAAGTACCAGAAACCCCTAAACGGGTACCCTGGCAAACAGTGCAGACCAGGATCAGACGCCGCAGAACGCGGCGTCTGATCAGGGCCTCCACTGTTTGCTAAAAGTTCAGTCATTTTCCAAACAAAGTTTGAGGAAAACACAACCTGGCACCCCTAGATTTTGAAATGGACTCCTGCTATAGATAAGGAGGAAGATTCCATTTGGGCCAAAAAGGGTTACGAATAGGATAATGATCAAAAAGATTGAGTTAAGTCCCAAAGGAAGGACATCGTCTCCGAATATCAGAGCTGTTTTCACGCTGATTATTCCACTAAATTAGTCTATTGTAATTCGGGGCATTGGGTTTATACATCGTTATTGTTAAAGTGTTAAAACAATTCATTTTGGATGGACTTTGAAATTATGTGTAAATTAATTATACAGACCATTGAAGCAATGGCGATTCAGTGACGAACATCATGCATCCACTGATTAATTTTACGTGTGCCTCTAGAGACCACCGTTTTTGTGACAAAAATAGTGTTATTATCATTATTGTTATTATGATTATTATGATTTTTATTATTATTATTATTATTATTAATATTACGGTCGCATTACGATAACACATCCGCGCGTGTGATATAGTGAATTTTTCAAAATAGCAAAAAAATTAATTTTTCTGATGAAAATTTGTTACATTATTCTTATTTATACTCCAAACATAGGTTTTGGGTGCTCGTTTCCACAACCTATGTTTTGGAGCAGAAATAAGGAAAATAATGTTTACCCCCGTAGACCATCCCGTTTTCTCTATATAAAGTGGGGTTTATAGTGGTCTTTTTTCACGGACTTGTTCACGAGATGAACAGCTTCGAATTTAAAGAAAATTGATCGCTTGGACACAGCTTTAACAAAAAATACACATCACGAAAACATGCCTATTCAGACCTAATAACTCCAATTCTCCATTAATATTTACATTTCGAGCGGTTTGATTGGTTGAAGTAAAACTTCGATAAATTCCATGAGTAAGAACCCCCACTAGAGGCGGCCCGGAGTCCTCAGTTGCATGGGGGCGGGGGGGGGGGGGAGACACAAAACCCACACTAGCTTATATAGGGGTTACATGAGCACGGCTCCTACCCCTTATAGACCCTTCCCTAGATGACTTGGACCAGAGGCGGTTGTGCCGAGGCGAGGCGCTGTGGTTGCGGCTCATTTGCTTTGCACTAAGGAGTGCTCCGCCGACGTAATACATCGGCGATGGACAAGTCTAAACCTAGGCTTATGTAACCCTAACCCTTGCCCTAACCCTAACCCCAATATATTAATCATAACTTCTCTTTCAGGTACGCGGGGATCCTTGACGGGGAACCCCACCATACCTCGTGTAGGACATCTACTGAGAAGTCATCATCCGGGTGCCCAGGAGAGGACCTCGTTGAGGCCCCCTTGGGGACACCTTCCTGATGAAATCCGGAAGTATGCAAAGCGAAGGCAACATAGCTAGCCAGAACGGAGCATACATATCTGGAATAGGTCACGCGCAGAACAATTCATTAGGCGGGGCAATGGTAATGACCAAATTTGATAGGGATTTGGACACAGGAAGACCCTTAAAAAGCCTTTTAGACTGACCGTTCCAAATGAAATAAAAGCGAAATTGCACAACGGCTGGTTAGCCTCATGCTCGCCTTCCCCAAACCACACAACTTTTCACCACTAAGAAGATACGCCTATGCATAAACATCATAGGCCTTGAACATAAGACGGCCAAAACACTACCAGGCACTGTATCACAACCTAAACATTCTCACTATGGTATATTCCTTCACGTATGATGAGATAATGATGTGCAAACATGGCGGTCGGTCCCAACTGACCCACTTATGATTTTATAAAAACACGACATCCTACGTCGACGAGAGCATCACCTTTTCACAAACTAAGAAAGCTAAAAAGGAAAAAGGGATTGACCTCCTTTTGCATCCTCCGCGATAGAAGTCACCCACTGCTCTCAGATTGGCTGGATCAATTACAAATTAAGAGAAAGAAGCAACACACAGAACACTAAAAACATTACGTCCCAACACAACGCAGCGAGTGGCCAGTAGTATACGATACTACCAAGAACACACTCGTAGAGACTTGGGGGTGGGGACAAAACATAGACTTGTTTTCAGGGTAGTAGAGCACGAGTACTAGGACACTTTGCAATAGCCGAAATTGGCTGGTCTAATAGTAACCCTTCCTGGCTCACTTTTGGCCGCCGTTCAAAATTCAAAATTACATGCAATATCACCCTTAACAAGTACCGTACCCGTAGGCGTTTTTTTTCTGCCATCACAGGGGTGGGGGTAGAGTTTAATGGAAGCCATAACCCGATAATGCATGAGAAGCTTTTTTCCTCTGTCAGACAAAGGGCTGTGTACTGACACATTTTGCAGCCGGAACTGGCAACGTGCCACCACATTCTAGAGCCCGACCATTGGTCTGCATCTGCATTAAAAATTCAAAAGCCGCCAGGTGACTGCTCAGTTTACAGGACAAACGCTTGACATTGGGTGCGATCTGTGCCTACACGGCATCTTTAGCGGGGGTTGTGAAGGGAGGGATTGACCTGCTTTCCACATCCTCCGCGAAAGAAGTCACCTCACTCCATAACGGCTAGCTGATAACTGTCAAACTGGCAGGAGTCAGCATATTGACAGCCTAGGGAAAAGTGCACTACCAACAACTAATCCCAGTCGGCGAACTGGGGGCAACCCCTATGTGCTCTTGGCGCCCGGTTACCTTAAAAACACTGAAAAGTCAGTAATGAGTAAGAATATTAGAACTTTTTCACACAGCGACAGGTAGTAATGCAACGTGACGTCAAAGAGCACGATTAGAACCCGCGCGGAACGCCATTGTATTATGAAGTAACATCAACAGCGTTAGATTTAAGATCGGAAACTATTGAAATGATAGAAGACAAATAAACTGAATTAAAACACTTGATGTTATTTTCGCTTGGGTTTCTTTCAAAGATGGCAGCCTCTTTTATCGCCGTGGCCGTTGGTTAGTTCAATTTTACGATTCTGAAAGATTTCCTAAACGTTACCATTTCTTGGTGGCATTTTTTTAACATTTCGATAACAAAGTTGGAATTATAGGGAATAAATTAACATTTTTGTGGATTTTATAGATATTTTAACTCCGACGAATCACTCACAAACTTAGCATGAAGCTGTTCGGGCCTCGTGCAGTTTGTGTGTTGTTCACCGGCGTTCACACATCGATAAAAAAGTGAAATTCATTCCTATGTTGAACCCCATTTTTATATAGTGAAACTGGGGTTAACATGGGTAAACCTTATTTTTCTTATTTCCGCTCTAAAATAAAAATGTGGGTTAATTGGCCGATGAGGCTTAATTGGCCGAAAGCCGCTGCCCACAATCTATATTTTGAGCAGAAATAAGTAAAAAAATATCACAATTTTTCAATTTAAAATTTTCGTGTTTTTTTCGGCGGTAAAATTTACAATGCTCTTGTATAGGCGTATTTTCGAAATTGCGTTATTGGTAGGTGCAAGCAGTGTATAGCCAATGGTCATCATGCACATCCGTATATTCTCATCAGAGTGTTTGCATGTTTTTCTGGCCTAATGTCTTTGATAGCAAAGACCCACGTCTTAGACTAATTGTATCTAGGTGATCGTTCGTTCGTTGACAGGATTTTAAGGTAACCGGGCGCTATAAGCCCATAGAGGCTACCCCTAGAACATGTCCAGGATTAGTTGCCCCACTTTCTAATGATACATCGGGTCAGATGCATCACACTCGTCTCAGCCACGGTGCAATAAAAATAAAAGTGGTATGTAAGTTACAGAAATTTCGATAGGCGGTTCGAAAAATAGTTGGCTGCAAATCGCGGCTATGGAACGTGGTCAATTCCGACCTGCAAATCGAGTTCCATATAGCCAGTGCCATTCAGAATATCTGACCGAGGTGGGCTTTTAAAGGCCAAAGTTCCGGCAAATGCAGGCTTACCTTGGCATCTCTCAAGCGGCGTCTCATCCGCTATTGCTGACGTCACTGGTAGGCTGTTCTGTCGATCAAACGGTCCTTTTTATGCCCACACGTCAACGCACCTTGGCCTGTACAATGCAGTGAAGCCCAGCTCCAACGACAAGGTATGCGTTGTCCGCTTTCTGATCGGGGTATCTAAGTGATTATGATGGGGTTATAATTTATAACCCTCTGTCTTCAGTCGATGGGGCCAGAATGGTGAATTATCAAACAAGTAATTTCTCTTTTACTCGGTCGTTGTTCTTTGGGATCATTGACTCCACTGTGGAACTTCTCCCTTTTTTTTTTTCTTTTTTTTTTTGTTATGTCCGGTATAGTGTTTGTCCTGCGGGTGATTCCGTTTTTCACCCATAATGTATATAGATGATCTTACATGAGTGCTCATGTATTATTGAATTTATTAAACGAGTTGAGGAAAAGGGATAAAATGCGAGGCTTTGCCAAGCATTTTATCCCTTTTCCTCAAAGAGTTTAATAAATTATTGCTATAGAGGATCTTACATGAGTGCTCATGTATTATTGAGTTTATTAAAGGAATTGAGGAAAAGGGATTAAATGCGAGGTTTTGCCGAGCATTTTATCCCTTTGCCTCAACGAGTTTAATAAATTCAATACTGCATGAGCAGGAATGCAATATTCTATTTATCATATGACATTTAAAACGCATTTTATTCAGAATTGTTTTCAAAAATGCCAATATTCCGCAGTTAGTAAAAGGGACGTCGTTAAGGACGTCGTACAATGTAACGTTACGGGACGTATCTAGCTAATTTGCATATTGTGGATTATCGAAAATATTACATGGCTTTATTACACTCTCAGACTCGACGTCATGTGATACAATCACAACCACCAATCATCAACCGCACAACCTGAGAGCCACGAATGTAAACAACACAATGGTGTTGCATTTCATAGCGTAGTCATGCCTATATGATTCTGACCCATCCCCGCTTTTATATAGTAAACCTGGAGTTTACAGGGGTAAACTTAATTTTTCTTATTTCTGCTCTAAAATATAGGTTGTGGGTACTCGTTAGAACCACCTCGATGAGGCGGTTCTTACGTGTACCCACAATCTGTATTTTGAGCAGATATAAGAAAAATGTCAAAATTTTTCATCTTAAAAGTTTCGTTTTAACACGGTAAATTTTACACTATATTTGTATAGGGGTGTTTTCGTGATGAAACAAGTTACTATCTTCTAAAATCCTTGAGTATAATACTTGTAGTTCTGTCCTAAATATGTTTCTGTTAGATGTATGCTTTATAAACAAAGCAAAAGGTTTCAACCTAATTGGAACACTTTAGTATTAACCTTTTCATTCAAATTATATCCGGTTCACTATACACACCGATGGGATATGGTGCTTTCTTCATGTCGAAAAAAATTGTTTGTTTGTTTGATTTGAGGTTTAACGTCTCCGTCAACACTGAATAGGTCATTTTGGAGACGTTACTTCCAATTTTGTGGGACTTTTACCCTGCATTAAGATGGAATGAAATCTCAATCCCTGCCGCCCAATGAAACCAACAGGGTTTATAAGCATGGACGGGCCGACTCGCTACGCTTTGCCTGGGCAAGCTTAGATCCCCTAAGCAGAGTACCAGTAGTCGTGTGGGGTCGGTTTCAGCTCTGCGTGGAAGTATCATGCAGCCCATCTATATCTTTAAGCCCCGATGGGCTAGGGTCAAGGGTGGTTATTGCACGGACGTGTTAATATTATGTTGTTCACGTGATGTCCATCATTCTGTAGTTGTCTTCAGTAGCCGAAGCGGGTTCTCGTTGGTAAATATGAGTACTAACATAAGTTGGGGGCCGTTATACATAAATACAGTAGAACTTCGATGGCTCGAACACTGATAGCTCGTTTACCACGGATGAGTCGAACCCGTTCTTGAGTCCGCTGGGAATTCCTCCAAATAGGAATAATTTATTGAGATTTTCTTCTTTTATCTTGCAAATGTATGCTGTGTGTACTCATTAGAATCGCCTCGATGAGACGATTCTAATGAGTACACACAACATGCATTTATTATACAGAATGCCGAAAAGATATCCCACAATTATATCGATAATGCCTCCTGGTATGACACTAATAGATACCTTCCGTTGTTCGAACTACCACTGCCTCGAACAAATTTCCATGGTCCCAAAGGGCTTCGAGTCATCGAAGTTCGACTGTATATTACAAAATAATTACCAATAGCTTTGATGGGCACTTCCAATTATACACGTTTCTAGTCATCGAAACAATACTCAATATGTTGACTGTCAGCCTTCGTATATACTACATATTAGCAATGTAATATCCAAGATCTGTTGTTGGTGCATCTATAATCGTGTTTTGTCAGAAATGAACGCCCGCTGGAGGAAACTGTTAACACCTTCCCAAACATAGTCAATTTAGTTTAGTTTATGATGTCCTCAGTCCCTAATGAGCTTTGAAATATTCATGACTTTTTTACGCCTTTTTGATATGTTAAGGAATTAATGGGTCTAGTTTTGTCTTGCAAAGGTCTCCAAAGGCGTATATATTTCTACACGGAGACAATGCTTTGACACATGTCGCAATAGTTTCTTCAAAGTGTTAATGTGAGGTTGAAGCTCTTAATGCAAGACAAGAGTTCGCAGACATTGTCGCAGCAATCAAACACTAATTATAACGGAAAATCGCGTTTCGCATGAGATCTTGGGGCTTGTGAGAACTCCCCACCAGACCGGTGTCTGAGAAGACATCACGTGAACAAGTCCGTGAAATGAACATCACTAAACACCACTTTAAATAGAGAAAACTGGGGTTTACGGGTGTACACATTATTTTTCTCATTTCTGCCACAAGACATAGGTTGTTTGGTACTCGTTAGAACCGCCTCATTGAGGCGGTTCTAACGAGCACCCACAACCTATGTTTGTAGAAGAAATTAGGAAAAATATCAAGGCTTTCGCGGTTTATTTCTTTGAGTGTGTGTTTCGCTTATATTATTTTGTTTTGGATAGCCAATTGGCCATTTTGTGGGAAAGAAGCTGTCCTTTTTTGGCTTTTCCGTTGGGGTCTGGTTGTTTCGTGTTTGTGTTTCTTTCCCCTTGGTGTCACTGCTGGCAGCTGTGGGGTTATTGTATCGATTCCTGATCATTGCCTTCACTTCTATTTTGTCATCAGAAAAGTAGCCATTTGGAGATGTGAAAAAATGCATTGCGTCTCACGGGTGTGTTATCGTTCATTTTCTTACGCCCGAAATCATATAAAGGTCATTGTGGGTTAGTGTTTTGTTTGTTTGATTTGAGGCTTATCGTCCCCGTCAATACTTTAAAGGTCATTTGGAGACGTTGCTTCCAATTTTGTGGGACTTTTACCCGACATTGAGATGAAATGACATTAAAAACTAAAAGAAAATCAGAATTCCACAATGAATCTACAGTTACTATTTAAGCATAAAGGCTGACTTAAAAATAAATAAACTCAATAAAATATCACCTAAACATGCATGGCGTTGTTTTTTCACCAGGGACCGCACATAAACGGGGTGTTTGTTCTGGCGAAAGCTACGAACGTAGGCGTAAATAAGTCCAGCATACGACTGTCTTAAATTTGAAGTACATAAAGAAATCACATTGTAAATTTTACCACCGAAAAATGTGAATTTTCAGATGAAGCATTATCATATTTTTTCTTATTTCTGCTCAAAACATAGATTGTGGATACTCGTTAGAACCGCCTCGACGAGGCGGTTCTATCGAGTATCCACAATCACTGGTTTTGAGCAGAAATAGGAAAAATAATGTATACCCCTGCAAACCCCAGTTTTACTGTATACAAGTGGGGTTTAAAGGAGTCAAATTTATATAGGCGTGGTTTCGAGATGGCGTAAAGCGTGCGTACGTCGGAGTTAATTGCGATTGCATTACGACTGGTATATAGCGGTCCCCGGCCATCGGGGCTTGAAGAAATAGATGTGCTGCATGGTGCTTCCACGCAGAGCTGAAACCGACCCGCACACGAGTACTGGTAAACCGCTTAGAGGATCTAAGCCTGCCCAGGCAAAGCGGTGCGAGTCGTAACCGTCCATGCTCATAAACCCTATTGGTTTCATTGGGCGACAGGGCTTGAGTTATCATTTCAGCACAATGTCGGGTAAAAGTCCCACAAAATTGGAAGCAGCGTCTCCAGAATGACCTTTACAGTGTTGACGAGAATGCGCAGGCTCGCTTGAACCTTCGCTGATCGCATTGGCGATAAGTACCAAAATCGCTTGACGGGGCCCAAATAAACCTCAAATCTCAAATCAAACCTCAAATCAAACAAGCTATATAAATAACACGATGAATATGTATATCATGTGCGAAATGTATACACACGGTGCACACACTTCAAGCGTTGTATGAATGACATTAACATACAACACTGCTCATGTTCTGGGACAAATATTATTCAGAAAAAGTTTGTTTGATTTGAGGTTTAACGTCCCCGTCAACACTGTAAATGTCATTTTGGAGACTTTGCTTCCAATTTTGCGGGACTTTTACCCGACATTGAGATGAAATGACATCTCAAGCCCTGACGTCCAATGAAACCATAAGGTTTTTATGCATGCACGGTCTGACTCGCGCCGTATTGCATGGGCAGTCTTAGATCCTTTGCGGTTTAACAGTACTCGTGTGCGGGTCGGTTTCAGCTCTGTGTGGAAGCAATGCATTATGCATCCCATCTATTTCTTCAAGCCCCGACGGGCGGGGGCTGAAACATATACTATATGTGCATATCAATATGTCATTGGATTTAATGTAGGCATGGCCTAAATTATCCTCTCCATGACGGTATTGCAGTGGTTGTACTATTTGTATACAAAATACATATTTATGTACGTGTACAATAAGAATACACATGCTCACAGTATAATTTTGCAATTCTGAGATTCGAATAGACTTGTCGAGACAGTCAGTGAAAATCTTCTTTAAGGGTAATAAAATTGTGTATTCATGATTCTGTAAGAAGTTGGATGTATTAAGAGAGAAGAGAGAGAGAGAAGAGAGAGAGAGAGAGAGAGAGAGAGAGAGAGAGAGAGAGAGAGAGAGAGAGAGAGAGAGAAGGTAATTTGCGACGCTGCAAGAGAGCTCGGACCCATTGATGGGTCCGAGAAGAGAGACAGGTGGTAATATGCGACGATGAGAGAGAGAGAGAGAGAGAGAGAGAGAGAGAGAGAGAGAGAGAGAGAGAGAGAGAGAGACGATGTAACTCTACATTGATGATTCGGTTCCGCCATTTCTCTCGTTCTTTCCTGTAAGTGTGGTCCCCAAGAAGGCAAAGAAGGAAACTGTGTTAGCTGATAATTAATGTTGTGAACATCTTAGACACATACAGATTTTGCCATTTCTTCTGTTTCTTTTTCGTCTCCTTCTTCTTCTTCGTCTTTTTGTTTACGTTTGTAATGTGTAACCAAGTACGTATCTGGGTAAAGGATGCTATGCCACTGTAGACTGTTAACATAATGCTATAGTGAGGGTTCGGGGTGTTCATTTAAGAGGGCTTGTAAACGTCTTGATATACAAGGAGAAATTCCTATATTAAGACCACCTTTGGGACTGTTCAAAAGTGGTCTTTTAAGACCACTTTTGAACAGTCCCAAAGATGGTCTCTGACTAGAGGAGTGTATGCAGATCAGACAAAGAAAAAATAACTGCAACCTACTAAATAAGCTTCTAAAATCTGGTTTAGTCTTAATTTTAGGTGGTCTTAATAGCGGAATTTTACTGTACAAGGAGAAATAAAAACGATAGCCCTGTCTGTAAACAAGTCTGACCTTCTCATTTATCCAGCGTCTGTATAGAGACCCACCGCCAGTTGGGTAGCAAGCCCCATGGAGAGAAAAAGATATTGCTAAAGAGTGAAATATAGCTGTTATAATATTCTGACATATGTTAAGATATCACTAACATAAACGAATACAATGATAAATCAAGTTTGTTTGAAGATAGAAAAAAGTTATCCTATATTCATGATAAGTGAATATCTTTTTATCGATAAGATGTTGGTTTTTTATTTGCTTATGTTTGAAATATCAAACATGATAAAATACTGGTATTTATTTATAATGATAAATAGGTACTGCTTTTTACACGAATTCTGGAGAGAATTTTGTTGTTAAGTTTGTGCCATAAAAAGACAATAAATCCACAATGACAAGTTGGACGAAACAACATATGGTTACGTCGTTCAATATGCGTTACTTCAAAATCCTAGCACAAACCATTCCTCTGATTTTCTAGGGATTGATAGGTGACGGTCGGATAGATAATAGTACGTCTGTCATTACTAACAATGACCAATCTTAATCACATTTGAGAAAGGCTACTGTCTATGTGTTCTAAGATGGCTGATGAGACCAATTCTAGCTCTAAACTGTCTGCTGCAGATAGAGCAACAGAGGCTAGAGGAAGACGGCTCTGTTTGTTATGCCTTAGCTCTTGCTTTGCGCCGTGCGCATTTCTTCTCAGCTTCGTTGATTCTTTTTGCCTAGTATTCATTGGCACCCCTTCTAATGAGACCTCGCCACTTCGTTCTGTCCTGCGCAATTTGATTCCCGCGACTCTGTTGGAATGTTGAAGTCCCTGAGGGAGGCTTTGAGGGTGTCCTTGTAGCGCTTCTTCTGACCGCCATCGGATCGTTTGCCCGTGTCTAGTTCTCCATAGATACTTTTCTTTGGCAAACGTTCCCCAGGCATTCTGGTAACATGGCCTGTCCATCTTAACTGGGCTAACTTCAGAAGAGTATGTACACTTTGCATCCCTGCCCTGTTCAGGACTTCCGTGTTTGGAATCCTGTCTTGCCATTTAATCTGTAAGAGTTTTCTAAGACAGCTTGTATGGAAGTGATTCAAGCTTTTGGCGCGTCATTGGTAAACTGTCCATGTTTCACGTGCATACAATAGTGTTGGCAGCACCACAGCTCTGTAGACTTTCCGTTTTGTGTCAAGTCTGATTCCACTTCGATCCCAGACACTACCACGTAATCGGCCAAATGCAGCACTAGCTCTGACAGTCCAGTCCTGGCATTGACTTCATCATCAATGTACAGTGTGCTCCCAAGGTAAGTGAACTTGTCTACTACTTGCAATCTTTGACCTTTTTCTGTGTGATGGTGGGCTCTTTGTAAGGCTTGCCAGGTGCTGGTTGATAGACTACCTCGTTTTAATTAGATGATTGTGAGGTCGTAGCTATCAGAGGAGTCAGATACTTGATCTATACTTTTTTAATCTCCTCTTCTGTGGGAGCACATTTTGCCATGTTATCAGCGAAGAGGAACCTATCTAGCACCTTTATTTGTACCTTGGCTATGGCATGCAACATTCTGAGATTGAACAACTTCCCATTAAAGCGATACCTAATAGGTTTTCCATTGTCTCCATCATGGAAAGTATCTTTGAACATGGCAAAGAACATCATGCAGAACAGTGTTGGGGCTATCGAACAGCCTTGTTCGACTCCGTTTGTCACAGGGAATGGATATGAAAACTCACCATCATTTTGGACCAGTACGATCATACCATCGTGGAACTGTCTCACCGTTGCTATGAACTTAGTTGGACATCCAAACTTTGCCATGATTTTCCAAAGACCCTCACGAATGACGGTGTCAAATGCTTTGGTAAGGTCAGCAAAGATCATGTATAGATCTATGTTCTGTTCCTGGCATTTCTCTTGAAGCTGCCTTGCTGTGAAGATCTGTGTCTTTTCTAAACCATCACTGGCTTTCTGGTAGAAGCCCTGACTGTTCAAGGTGTTCATTCATTCGGTTAAGTCGGACTCTTGCAAGGACTTTTCCAGCAATTGACAACAAAGAGATGCCACGATGATTGTCACATATCTGAGGGTTCCATTCCCGTTTGAATAGGTGGATAATTGACGCATCCTAGAATTCTTGAGGGATTGCTTCTTTTCTCCACATAATGAAAAATAACTCTGTCATCTTCCTTGTAACTGTAGAACCTCCTGCTTTGTAGTTCTCAGCAGGTATTTCATCTGGTCCTGTGGCCTTGCCAGATGCCAGAAATTTTATTGCTTTCACTGTTTCAGTAACAGTTGGGAACTTGTCAAGCCGTACATTACATTCAACCTGTGATAGAATGTTGATAGCATCATCGTTGACAGAGGAAGGCTGATTAAGAACACTATCAAAGTGCTCAGCCCATTTCGTCTTTGTCAGTCAGAAGACTAGTTCCATCTGCAATGAGAAGCGGGGTGGTTCCTGAGCTCTGGGGACCATTATTTTTTTAATGCATCAAAGAACTTCTTCATAACCTTTCTGTCTGCAAGGGGTCTGAATTTCATCAGCCTTGTTGTTCAGCCAGGAGTGTCTTGCATGCGTCGGAGTCTTGTTTGGACTGTCTTGCATATATCTGAATAGATACTGATATATATCATAGATACTGATCTGGTACCACTGAGGTATGCCCTGTGTTTTTGGTGCTTCCCTTCCAAGAGTCCCTGGATTTCTTCGTCGTTCACGTCAAACCAGTCTAGATGTTTGCGAGATACTGGACTTAGGGAAGCACTTGCTGAAGAGTGAACAGTGTCTCTGAAGACTGTCCTATTCGCTTCCGGATTATCTGAACTGATTTCCATTGCATCTAGTTTGCTGCAGATATCATGGGTAAAGGCTTGTATCCTGTTGTCTTGTTTCAGCGTTGAGATATTCAGTCTCTTGGGCACATCCTGACCTTGCGGTCTCCATGTGGTTGAGTTTGCTAACAGCAAATAGTTCTGAATAATTAGATCCTTTGGAAGCAAAGAATACACCAAATTTACGAAAATAGCAGACTCAGTTTTATTGAGTCTGTTCATGGCCAGTACTGAAATGTGCAACATCGACCAAGCCCTCTAGCACCAGCTTAAGTAGAACTCTATTTTCAAAATGATTCTTAATGAACTCAATGATCCCAAAGGACCAGAAAGTACAATCGGCACTAAGCATGTGATCTGTCCAGCAGTCCACAACACTCTCAGTCTTTTTCACTCTGACATCCTTCTGTCCTTCCTTCTAACTATGACATAAATAGAGAATCTTACACGAGTGGCCATTTCATATGATATTTATGAAACGAGCCTTTGGCGAGTTTCATAAATTTCATATGAAATGACTACGAATGTAAGATTCTGTTTATCATATGGCCACTTTAATTGGATTTTATCGCCCTTGAGTTTGACAATTTTTCCAGAAAAATGTATTGTTGACATGGACGTCGTCATGATGTTACTTAATCCCGCCAAAGTGTTATTACACGTGGGGTCATACGATTTTTATTACACGACGTTATCCACCGCTTATCAACGACGTCATGTGATAATCAATGAGATGCCAATGTTTGGTGGGAGGATGCATCAATAATGTCTTGTTTCGAGTTGGCAGACGGAAGAGTCTGTTGGTGATCAATAGTTCATGCTATGCACACTTCTTTAAGAGCAGGAGGTCATTGCTATTGCACTTTCCTACTCCTTCCCAATGACTCATTCCAAGGTTTGGTGGTTTGTGCCCACTCTAGCATTGAAGTCCCCTTGGATGATGAGTTTGTCTGCCCGGAGTTTAGCACAGATCACAGAGTCCAAATTATCATAGAATTTGTCTTTGACCTCATCTGGGTTCGTCATTGTGGATGCATAGGCACTTACAATAGTTGCATGCCTCTTACCAGATAGGGGTAATCTCAGCGTCATCAGGCGGTCATTTTTGTATTTTGGAAGTCCTGAGAGCTCGCTGACAAGGTGTGATTTGATGGCGAAGCCTTCGCATGCTCCCCGCCGCTTTTTTTTTTTTGCGTCCACTCCAGAAGAATGTGTAGCCAGCACCAACTTCTTTAATTTGCTCATCCTCAGCAAGGCGAGCCTCGATCAGAGCTGTAATTTCGACTTAGTATCGATTAAGTTCTCTTCCAAATAGAGCTGTTCTTCGCTGTGGTTTGTGTAAACCGGCACTGTCCATCAAGGTGGGCACATTCCATGCGCCGATTTATAAAGGTATCATCTTTATCTTCTTTCTTGTTGACCGCTAGATGGGATCCCTGCTGACCGCGGTTACCAGCCCGGGTTTTGTGAAGCAGGCAGTTGTTTGGGACACCTTTTCTAGTCCCTTCCCCATGCTAAGGGGTTGAGCAGTGCGAGCCTAAAAAGGTCTGCTCAGTCACTCAGTTCGGCTGCCGAATGCCCCGTACCGCTTCATTCTTAAGGAAAGCCACCATATGGAACCAAAATAGAAGTTAAGGCAATGATCAGGAATCGATACAATTAACCCACAGCTCCTATCAGAGACACCAAAGGGAAAGAAACACAAACATGAAACAACAGACCCAAATGGAAACATCAATAGCGGAAAGCCAAAAGGACAATTACTTTCCCACAAAATGGCCAATTGGCTATCAAAAATAAAATATTAAAACCGACACAAACACCAAAAGACAAACCATAACAAAAATAACCGCGACAGAAGAACCGCCTTGGAACAATCAGTGAAACGAATTTCACTGGGCGGGGCAGAGGGGGGGGGCTTAAATCGATTTTACGCGGCCACAATCCTCGCCGATTTAGATAAATAATTCGTTCAGTTCGCATGAAGGCCTCCTAACTCATCAGTGCAACATATCTGCGTGAACACAAAAAAATCAAACAACAACCACTGAAATACTGGAGCAAAAGAAAACCAACAGTTAGACTCCGATGGGCCCGACCAGAGACAGAGCGTCAGGCACCAACCAGCATTACATAGAATTATGTTGAACATTTGTATATTGCTTAAGTTACATAACATGACCTAATATTACTTGACCTAAAATTACTATCATGTTTTTTGTTGTTGTCTTTTTTTTTTTTTTTTTTTTGTCTTCTTCTTTGTGTAGTTAAACATACACATTTTGGATTTGGTTTGTATCTTTTTGTACATGTATCATAACTGCTTGTGAGTCTGTGAGACAGTATTATTGTGTGTGTGTCAGGTGGGTGAGGGGGTGGGGGGGGGGGGTCTGTCACTTTGTAAATATGCTTGTTTGTTTATTGACCTTTCTTGTTTTTAGAGGGCCACATGGAAGATTAGTGTTTACTAAATGTGCTTTCCCTCTATAAATAAAGTCGATTATTATTATTATTATTAATAATATGTCTCTTATTCTCGGTAAGCCTTTACGCTGGAACCGTATAGAATCTGAGGCCTGACTCACCGGCGTAAGCCGCCTGTGTGCAGGTCCTCAACTTCAGCTTCCAGTGTATCCTCACCTGCTGCTTCGCCGCTCGCCCAATGCCACAGGGCTCTTTGAGTTTCATGCATACATGTATGTGTGCCTGCAGTGACTGTGTGTATATGATTAAGACGCCATGCGCTGAGAATTGCGTTATAGCGAGGGAGAGGCGCGCAGAGTCAACCTCATTCTCTCGACCTTATCTTGCTGGATTAAGAGTCAAGACAGTGGCGAGACATCTGGAGCTAAGCCGGGATGCAGTGGATGACCAGGACTTCTTTAGTGCCTTGTCATGCTCTTCATGCTCCACGACATACTGCTCGGACCGTTGAATCAGAGCAATGATTCCGCGCCTGCTGCCGAAGCAGACTTGAGATAGCTGGAACAGGCAAATCCAGATATGTAGGGTTTTTATTGGAGTTCTCCTTCTCCTAGATGGATTGCCGACGAGGGCTTGAGACCTCCATCTTCCCTTGCAGTGGCAGAGGGACCATGAGTTCCATGTGCACAGCCAGAGTGACCAAGCACCAACACGGGGTTTCTTTGGACGACCACAGCTGTACACAAACGAACACGAGGCCAGTCCGCCCAGTAGGGGGAGTCAGTATGCAGTTAAGAAGTTAGTCCCCCTGCCACTGGTCAGGTTTTGTTTAAGGGCCTATAACCCCCAGATGGATTGCCAAGCAAGGCTACGGATTCCACCTACCCAGGCTAGCTTTGTTTAGATATCTAGCAACTCCTAGATGGGTTGCCCTCCCGAGATGTCGTGTCCCATCAGCCCGCATGCAACAAGTTGTACTGGCTGACATGTTACCAGTAACAGCAAGGAACCTGACCTGAACTGATTTGAGGTTTAACGTCCCCGGAACACTGTATAGGTCATTTTGGAGACGTTGCTTCCCATTTTGTGGAACATTTACCCGCCTCTGAGATGAAATGACACCTCAAGTCCTGTCGCTCAATGAAACCAATAGGGTTTATAAGCATGAACCGTTCGACTTGCGAAAGCAGCGGATAGATAACCAAACTGATGGATGACCGACAGGCCGTTATGATGAGCAGGGTAGAACGAAAATGAAGAATCTTCTTGATGATATATTCTTTGTCCTGAAATCTTATACTTTATTATTTAGGAAATAACTGTATTCAAAATTGTCATTTGGGGAGGTAAATCGGCGGTTTTACGATCGGAATTTTTGCTTTATGGCGACGCGTTAGCGGAGCCATAAAACGGAATTTGCCACCGTAAAACCGACGTTTTACCTCCCCAAATTACAATTTTCAATACAGTTATCCCCATTCTAATGCACTTATTCAATTGTTTTGTTTACAAAAAAAATGTTCATTTTACTCAAAACGGCAAGCGTAGCGAGCTGCGTAAAACCAAATACCAACCAATGGAATGCGACGTTATATGATGACGTCGGGTTTCCGACAGTACTCGTATATTGTAGAATATAATGTCGCAAAGTTTTGACGTCATCCAATCAGACCTCGCGTTACATACGCAAGTGCATTAGAATTGCTGATACGCTCTTATCAAATGTTCACATGATAAATTAATGACTAAATGACTTCAAAAACTTACTTGTGCGAGGCGTAGTCTCAAGCTTTTTCAAAATCTATGCATATAAGTATAGCTTTTCCAAAAGGCTAGTGCTACGCTTTGCGCATATTAAATGTGAAAGTCTAGAGTAATATTCCAGGAATCTGTTTTAAAAAATGAACTGCCTTAGGCAATATTCTAATTGCCAGTCTGCACCCAGGATCCTGGCGACGTTATAAATGCTATAATTTTGTCAAAAAGTACCTTTTCATCTTTTAAAAGGCAAACGTGTTACTTCAATATGTTTGTAACATCTTATCAAATGGAATGCTTGAAAACTGTTGGAGAAGTTAAGAAGACCATTTTCTTACACTTTATTGAAGACTAACTGGAGATTATACCAAACGGTGTGCTAACGGCGAGGCAATTTTTTTTTATAAGCTCACCAAAGCCGAAGGCTTCTTGGAAGCTTATAGGATAGGCAGAGGTCCGTCGTGGTCGAGAGTTTGTAGATGTAAATTTTGTATTAGCCTGTACAAATATGACAGCATATATGAGCTTGTATAACAGTGATAGCAATTCTGTGCCAGAGCTCGGCACGTGGACCTCTTTTTGTGTGAAAGCTTATACTTGTTATGCGGGTCGCTTTTTTGTTCTTGTGAAAGCTAATACTTGTTGTTACATTTAAATATAAAGGTCATCCTGCAATGTGGGTAACTAATGGTTGTACGTCCGTGTTAAACCCTACGTCCATAATGTTTACGCCCTTACAATTTCAGAATGTCGTGCTCAGAATATTGCTGGTGTCTTCTTATAGACAGACAGACAGACAAACACTTTATTCTCTTAAGTACATTGACTTGACATATAAGGAAATATAAATTAAATAGCATTATACGGCGGCAAACATTTTGGCATGCCATGAACTAGAACATGTTCAATTCTATGAGAGAGAGAGAGAGAGAGAGAGAGAGAGAGAGAGAGAGAGAGAGAGAGAGAGAGAGAGAGAGAGAGAGAGAGAGAGAGAGAGAGAGGGAGAGAGAGAGAGAGAGAGAGAGAGAGAGAGAGAGAGAACGGGAGAATATATATTCTATCATTATATGATAATAACATTTCGTTGTAGTCAAAAACCATTGTGAACCCCGGTAACCGATCCAGCACGGATAGGGAAATACAGTGGGGTGCAAGGACATACATGCATTACATTTAGGTTATTCTATCACAAAGGTGACAACCCAGCGGGATCACGACACCTACACAACGTCTAGTCAACGTCGATGCTTGGCGTTTCTTATAGGTTGTGCTTTTTAGAGAATATGTAATCCATTTTCCCATCATTATGTACATTTCGATCGATTTGATTGGTTGAAATAAAAATTTTATACTTCAATAAATTCAATGAGCAAGAATTTCAGAACTATGTCACATAGCGGCAGATAGTTTAGAGCACGTTTAGATACCCCGAGTATCGACATTGTATATGAAGTAACGTCAACCGCCTTCGATTAAAAATTGGAAACTATTGAAAATGTAACTGTCAGAAGAGGAATAAATTGAAGAATTTATTTATTTTATTTTTTTTTTACTTTTTCGCTTTGGTTTCTTTCAAAGATGGCAGCTTCTAAATGAATAATCATTCCGCCGTGGCCGATCACCCTTTTGGTGGCATTTTAACATTTCGATAAGGCGCGGATATAAACAAGAATATCGGTGAAACCGATGGATGCTCCCCGAATGTGCAATAGTCGGAACAGGAAACATTATCCCAATTAAAGAGCGGTATATTGTGTATCTCTCACTGTACTTCAAAATGGAGTATAAGAAAAACCTGTCAGTGGACAGATCAGCTTGCCTGATGGCACTGTCATACAAACATCAGCAACACAAAAGTCGGAATAAATGAAAGGAAGTGATACCATACCCCAAGATCCTGTGTGGTAGTTTAGCTATTTTAATTGGGTAAAAGTGTTTAATACAAATTATTGAAAACTTACTCTCGTACACAGAGGCAATCCTCATAGGAATGTCTCCAGGTATGGTTCCGTATTGGGTGCCTTTACATGCATATAAAAAATCAGACGGGTTCGAAAATGAATCAGATCCTATCCCCTTGACTGTCGAAAAAGGCCATTTTGACCATCTGCCAAGACTAGCTTCTTTCACTTTGATCCAGCTTATCTGCAACTCTAATGTAGATGGATGACTTGCGATTTTACATCTTTTTTAGCTGTATTTCAGTCATATTAGAATGATGAGAGGTTAATAATGAAAGGCTGTATACAATGGAACTCCGTTAACAGTTGGAAAGATTTCTACCTCCAGCAAGTTTTTTTCTAAAAATAGCTGCAGTGACCCTGACCTTGAGCCCAGGACCCTGAAAGTCAAACTTGCTCGAGATATTATCATACCCAACATTTGTGTGAAGTTATATTAAAATTCATCAGCAAATGACGACGCAAGAGCGATGACAAAGTTTTTTTTTCTAAAAATAGCCGCAGTGACCTTGACCTTGAGCCCAGGACCCTGAAAGTCGAACTTGCTCGAGATATTATCATACCCAACATTTGTGTGAAGTCATATCAAAATCCATCAGCAAATGACAAAGCTAGAGCGA
The DNA here is from genome assembly GCA_963580285.1 of Lucinisca nassula. Taxonomy (NCBI): domain Eukaryota; kingdom Metazoa; phylum Mollusca; class Bivalvia; order Lucinida; family Lucinidae; genus Lucinisca; species Lucinisca nassula. Next base: position 65,796,096 of record OY757017.1, on the reverse strand, counting down.
TGTTTTTTCTAAAAATAGCTGCAGTGACCTTGACCTTCAGCCCAGGACCCTGAAAGTCAAATTTGCTCGAGATATTATCATACCATACATTTCTGTGAAAGTATATTAAAATCCATCTATAAATGTAGGCACTAGAGGGATGACAAAGTTTTTTTCTAAAAATAGCCACAGTGACTTTTACCTTGAGCCCAGGATCCTGAAAGTCGAATTTGCTCGAGATATTAATATACCCAACATTTGTGGGAAGTTATTATCAAAATCCATCAGCAAATGACGACGCTAGAGCGATGACAGTTGTTTTTTTTTTTCTAAAAATAGCAGCAGTGACCTTGACCTTGAGCCCAGGACCCTGAAAGTTGAAATTGCTCAAGATATTATCATACTCAACATTTGTGTGAAATTATATTAAAATCCATCAATAAATGTAGGCACTAGAGCGAAGACAAAGTTTTTCTAAAAATTGCCATAGTGACCTTGACGTTTAGTTCAGGACCCTGAAAGTCGAACATGCTCAAGATATTATCATACCCAACATTTGTGTGAAGTTAAATTAAAATCCATCCATAAATGTAGGCACCAGAGTGATGACAAAGTTTTTCTAAAAATAACCACAATGACCTTTCACTGCAGCTTTAAACAAAGTACCATAACTCTGTGACAAATCATCTAACCAGATAGCACGGATAATATGCGCATCCCCTATTGCTGCTGAAGATTCCATTGAAGATTCCTTGAATTTCTGCAAGTAGTTGCCGAGAATTCGCGTGGACACGAACAGTACCCTATATATTCATGCAGAATTCATCAAAGGGCCATAACTCTTGGAAAAATCAGCGAACAAAAACATGCAGGTGATATGCGCATCCACCTTCGATACTTAATATTCCCATGAAGTTTCAATGAAATTCGACCAGTAGTGTCTGAGAATTAGCGTGGACAAGAGCGGGACCTACGCACGGACGCACGGACACACGGACGCACGGACGAAGCGGCGACTATATGCTCCCCCGAAAATTTCGGGGAGCATAATAAATCTTTTAAATTTATGTCTTTTTGTACCTAGTTTCTACCCTGTAGACCAGAACACATAACCATACAAAGTAGAAGTAAAACAAAGATCAGGAATCGATACAATTAACTTACTCAACCCATCAAAGACACCAAAGGGAAAGAAACACAAATATGAAGCGACCAGACAATAATGGAAACCTAAAGAAAGGATGGCCATAAGGACAGTTACTTTCCCACAAAATGGCCAAATGACCATCCAAAATAAAAAAACACAAGTGATACACACAGTAAGTAGTAACAAACAACAACATAAATAAACCGCCACAGAAGAACCGCCTTGGAACGACCAGTGGAAAGAATTCCACTGGGGGCTTGAATCGATTTTACATGGCAATAATCCTCGCCCTTACCTCTGTCGCGGTATACACTAATTTTGTTTAGTCCGCATGAAGGCTTCCTACCTAACTCATCAGTGTCACATCTTCGAGAACATACAAATAAAAAACTACAGAGATGAAACAAGGTTGAGGACTCGACAGCATACAACAACAGAATTGCTGGAGCAAACGAAAACAAACAGTTAGACTCCGAGGGGCCCGACCAAAGACGGAGCATCAGGCGCCAACCAACATAAAGAATACTAAAATAAAATAAAATTCCATTTATGTTTATACGCTGGAACCGTCATATAATCCTGTGCCCGACCCACCGGTGTGCAATCAAGGAGGGAAGCAAAGTTGCCAACCGTGATTGGGTTAACCACCATGCATGCAGTCTGTTTTATAATATTGATGTTGTACCCAATCTTTATATATCGACGAACGATTTTACGAAATTGGGTACTAAAGTCATTACAGGCATGTATTTTTCTAAATTTATATACTAAGTCACCATAGAATTCGGGTTCCGATAGGCCTTGTAGCAGATGTGTTTTAAGTCCAACATCGAATTTTGAAACCAAATCAGAATGACGTCTATAAACCTTAAACGGCCAAATGATCGAGATGGTACATTAGGAGCAGTTCATCAGGATCTACATTATATGAGCCCCGCCAAGCGAATTTGTGTCTTCGAGCATTCCGTCATGACAAATTTTAACTGCGCATGCCCAGCCATTCAGAGGGGTCAGGGATATGGCTTTCTGTCTGAAGGTTCCTCTTGATTCACTGCTTGTATGAGCGAGCAGCGAAGGTTCTGGCGAGACTGCGCGGATGCGCAGGCTCGCCTGAACCTTCGCTGCTCGCATAGGCGATAAGTACCAAAATCGCTTGACGGGGCCCATATAACATATTTGACTTAAAATAGATCTCCTTTCTCACGGACAAGGATGTTTATGCCCAAGATATCCAGATCAGAGAGGGTTTATTTTCATGAAACGCGTATTAATATGGTTCGTGTAAATAGTTTATTATTATTATTATTATTATTATTATTATTATTATTATTATTACCTTAAATATGCGTTCAATGTGTTTGCTTAAAACAGGTTGTTTGCCTTATACTGCATTCAGCACAGAAAGCAAAACTGAAAATATGCTTGCTTTAGACAGGCTGTTTAGTGTATAGAGGGACAGCTATAACAGGTTTTACTTTATCACATGACGTCATTGATAAGCAGTGGATAACATCCTATGACCATACATGTATAATAACACTTTGGCGGGATTAAGTAATGTCATGACGACGTCCATGTCAACCATGCATTTCTGTGGAAAAATGTCAAATTTTAAGGTGATAAAAATTCAATTTAAAGTGGTCATATGATAAACAGAATCTTACACTCGTGGTCATTTCATATGAAATTTATGAAACGCGCCGAAGGCTCGTTTCATAAATTTTATATGAAATGACCACGAGTGTAAGATCCTCTATGTTCTCAACACAGGAAACAAAACTGAAAATAAATTCAATGCATTGCTAAAGACAGGTTGTTTTCTTAATAGGGATGGCCTTTATGACAGGTTGTACTGCATTCGCAAAGAAACTAATTTGTAATTTTAATTTGTTTGCTAAAGACAGGTTAATTGCTTTACAGAGCTGGCCACTATAACAGGTTATACTGTTGTTTGTTTGCTTTGAAGTTTACCGTCTATATAGGGCATAGAGGATCTTACATGAGTGTTCATGTATTATTGAATTTATTAAACGAGTTGAGAAAAAGGGTTAAAATGCGAGGCTTTGCCGAGCATTTTATTCTTTTTTCTCAACGAATTTAATAAATTCAATAAAACAAGAGCACGAATGCAAGATTCTGTTTATCATATGACATTTAAAACTCATTTTATTCACGATTGTTTACAGAAATGTCAATATTCCGCCATTAGTAAACGCGACGTCGTTAAGGACGTCGTACATGTAACGTTACGGAACGTATCCAGCTAATTTGAAAATTTAATCCACTAGTGGATAATCGAAAATAATACATGGCGTTATTACACTCTCAGACGCGACGTCATATGATAAAACACTATATAGGTCATTTTGGAGACGTTGCTTCCAATTTTGTGGGACTTTTACTCAACATTGTGATGAAATGACATCTCAAGCCATGCCACCAAATGAAACCAATAGTGTTTATAAGCATTTACGGCCCGCCTCGCACCGCTTTGCCTGGGCAGGCTTAGATCCTCTAAGCAATTTACCAGTACTCGTGTGCGGTCGGGCTCAGCTCTGCGTGGAAGCATTATGCAGCCCATCTATTTCGTCAAGGCCCGATGGGCGGGCGGGGGGGGGGGGGGGGGGGCAAGCAGGTTATACTGTATTCAAAACAGAAAACAAAACTGAAAATAATTTTCAGAGTAAGACACAACCGTTAATTTGTTTAATCAAGTATTTTCAGGGCAGAGCAGTCCCCAAATGCATTCTAATGTATTAGCTAATTGAATCGATTCACGTCCCTCGTTCAGTTTCTGCAAATGATTGCTTCGTCTTGTAGAACTAGATGACACTTCCTAATCTATCAAAGTGTCGCCATGATCGCTGGGACGATTCCATCTTGTAACACTTGTTATTTTTATAGTCATAACCCATTCGTGAAGAGTAGACTCTTCCAGCTGATAGCTCTGGATAGCTCCATTTACGATTTATGTAGGGGTCTAATTAATTGTATTTCTTGTAATGATTGCAAAAACAAACTTATACTTTAAGCAAACAGTGAAGACACTGATCAGACGCCGCATTCTGCGGCGTCTGATCTGAGTCTTCATTGTTTGATAGCAGCCAGCTTGGGGACACCAGGCATACGTGGGTAAAACAATTTGTTTAATCTAGCCAGGTTTTCTCTAAAGAGCCTGATAAACTCTTGAGTGTTTCAATTTCGTCGTCAGAAGCACCTTTTTTAACTGATGAATATTCTTCTTTCGCTCTTGGTTAAGTGTCTAATATCAGTCAAACCGGCAATTGTTCTTATGCTTCGAGCCAAACCAGTGCAAAACATGCTTGAAACTCGTGCGGATCACACGTATCCACACACCGGCGTGAGCGCACGTGCATATTGCTCGTAAGATAATACGCAGTTAATTCTCTGAAACTTCAAAATCAAAAACTGTACACGCGCAAACCAATCAACTGGCTGTGCGCATGCGTGGATAAATATGCGGATATGCATGCGCAGATCGTAGAAGATTTAAATCCGGTTTTGTCACGGCTGGGCTCCCGTTACAATGTTTAAAGAATCTCGTTCGCGGGCAGCTATGAATGCAGATTAACGATCATTTCATAGCCTCGAGACTGATGTTCTGTCCCTGTGGACAAGCAGCTTCTGCAAATATCAAAACAAATGTGAACCTTATCATTTCGCTTCGCTTGATCTTTTGTTTGCAAGAGAATGAGATTTTCTTAATTACTTCTGCTAATTCAATCATTTTGGACCTGTTATTGATATAGCGCCGTTCATTAACCATACAACGATCAGATGCAATGCATTAATCGTGTAATATGTTTCGTGACATCGTGATTCTAATTTATCATACATGACGTCGCGTCTAGGAGCTTCAACGTGTTATAAATACCAGTTTATAAAGAGGAAAGTGGGGTTTACATTTTCCTTAAAGTTCTCGTTAAATACATGTATAGTGCAATTGCAAATGGAACAGAACAGAACGTTATTTAACAGAACTATTTCTAAGGCCAGTCACAGCTGACGTAAGAGAAAGATTTATACACAAGCACATACATGTAGTTGAACAAGCAAGTGATAAATTAATGGAAAAAAAAATACAAGCATTTCGAAGAGAAATAGGGGACTAAATAATTTAACTAGAACTGATTTGAAACCTTCATCATAATAAATTCTGAAAATTTAAATAACTCAATAAGTTGTTAAAATTTTTTTGGTAAGTTACAAAACCTTCAGTTTTATTACATTAGGTTTCTTGTAAAATACGTTTTAAACCAAACAAAAAATATTCACATACAAAAATATAATGAAACTCATCTCCGATATCACTGTTTGATTTGCATATTTGTTAGGGATAATATTTTGGCGATTTTTCTTATCTAATCTGGAAAATGTACTATAGGTTGTGTATAGTGTATACCCATTCGCATTGCCTCACTGAGGCGATTCTAATACGTATACCTTTTATTTAACAGATCGAAAAGACATCCCTAAAGAAAATACTGTATATCCCTAAATAATCAGTCTCCGTTTTGCCTCCAGATCTAGCGCTATGATTTACCTCCCACAGCTCTAATCATTACGTTAACATACCCATGCGGCACAGTGATTTTTACATCTCCATTATGGCTACTTTTCTGATGAAAACCGTGATATTTTTTCTTATTTCTTATTCAAACATAGGTTGTGGGTGCTCGTTAGAACCGCCTCAATGAGGCGGTTCTTACGAGTACCCACAACCTATGTCTTGGAGCAGAAATAAGAAAAAAAATGTATACCCCCTTAAACCTCAGTTTTCTTATATAAAGTGGGGTTTATGGGGTGTTTATTTCCCGAACTTGTTCACGTGATGTACCCCTGTCTAGAACAAATTTTCTTCGTCCCAAAGCAGTTCAATTTGAGTTTCGGCTCCATTGACTTCATTACATCCGTAAAATTACGATAACAGTCCTATATAATTTTGATCCCCCTTAAATCCCACTTTCACATTGTAAAATTGTGGGTTTACAGTGGGTATACACGTTTTTTTCTTATTTCTGCTCAAACACATACAATGTGGGTGCTCGTTAGAACCGCCTCTATGAGGCCGTTCTAACGAGTACCCACAATTTATGTTCTGCGCAGAAATATGAAAAATATCACAATTTTTCATTTTAAACTTTTTCATATTTCGGCGATCAATGTTAGACATTTTTGTATAGGCGTATTTTCGTAATGTTTCGGCTCCATTGACTTCATACTTCCGCAGGTCTGTACATCACGGAAACATTCCTGTATAATTTTGACCTCGCAAAACCCCACTTTCATATAGTAAAACTGTGGTTTACAGGGGTATACACCTTTTTTCTTATTTCTGCTCATAAATATAGAATGTGAGTACCCACAATCTATGTTTTGAGCAGAAATATGAAAAAAATCAAAACGTTTATCTGAACATTTTCCTTTTTTTTTTGTATGTGTGTGGTAAAATTTTCAATACATTTGCATAGGAGTGATTTCGTAATGACAATAAAAACCTGCCTGAGTTTGCAGTACAAATAAGAAAAATATCACGGATTTTCTTCACAAAATTGGCCAATTTGGAGATGTGAAAAAGCACTGTGTCGCACGGGTAATGTCCCACGAAATTGGAAGCAGCGTCTCCATAATGACCTATACCGTGTTGTCGGGGACGTTAAACCTCAAATCAAACAAACAAACAAACATATAATTGCTCCAGTAACGCGCCAAAATGATCAGAGGAGCGATGCAGGATTATCGGGAATCTTTTCTTTCATACTGTAATCACAACTATTCCGATTGTCTCCATCCCATCAAAGGGATTAAATAGTTTCACGTTTTTACCTAAATTCAATCGCCGTTCTTTTGGTGTAAATTTCATCATTAACTCGCCATAATGACAATGTCATTTCGATGCGTTCAAGGCTGTACAAGATAATTCTTTCATTTCATGTTTGTTCGAAAATAGTAAACAGCACAAAGAGACATTCTTCCATGAAATAATTAAAATCATGTCTCAAAGGTGAATCAAATCATGTAAAAGAAATCCGGTAACAATGCTTTGAAACAAGCGCCGGATAAAGTGTTCTGGTTTAACACAAATGCAATTAAATAAAAGTCATTCGAGCCCGATCATGTAAAAAATGTTTGGTTACCAATAGACGAACAGTGACGGTTCTTGCGAGACTGCGCATGCGCAGTCTCGCAAGAACCATCAATGTTCGCACAAGGAGCAAATGCATATATAGTTCTGTTGAGAAAATAAAAAAAAAATATCTCGCTTTAGTGATTCACTAGTAGCATGAAGTTAATGGACACTTTTTAAATATGTCTCCATTATAATTAAATTCAATACAAAATTATAGTGTGTTCAGGTGTCTTTAGGCATCCGCAGCACTTTGTGGTCCGCGCCCCACAACGTTTTTAAAATTCCTGGAGAACATCACGTGAACAAGCCCGTGAAATGAGGACCCCCCCCCCCCCAACCCCACATTATAATGAGTAAAACTGGAGTTTACGGGGATATACACTATTGTTCTTATTTCTGCTCCAAGACATTGGTTGTGGGTACTCGTTAGAACCGCCTCATGGAGGCGGTTCTAACGAGCACCCTCATTCTGTATTTTGAGTATTTATAGACAAATATCAAGGATTTTCATCAGAAAAGTAGCCATTTTGGATTTGTGAAAAATGCACTCTGCCGCACGGGTGAATTATCGTTATGGAGCGACAACTTCTGTTTTGGTTTCAAAGTGCTCCACACATGCACAAAATCAAAACAGAATACCAAAAGAAATATTTTCTCTTTCTGTAGAGGCTGACAGCAGCATTCCACTCCCCGCACCCCCCCCCCCCTCCCCCCACACACTTTTTCTTACATACAAAAAGCATGACTCTAGTGTTGACAGATCCTGTAAATTTCTTCCAAAACACCAGTACTTGGCACCTGTTGAAATGCCTTGCACACTCACGTGCAAAAAAATAAAGAGAAAAGTATACCACAACCAGTAAACTTTTTAGGAACCCTCTTTGGAATAACAGCCACTGTTTAGTGCCAAATCTATGTTTGGAGCAGAAAGGGGGCAAATATCAAATATTTCCATGTGAAAAAATCTACAAACATGAACATTGTAGCATACGGGTAAGTTATCGCAACCAAAATTATTATGAAGTAAATGCCTCTCCCAGATAAATAAAATAGTCCATTGCCCCCCCCCCCCCACCCCCACCCCCCTCCAACACCCACTCATCACGAAAACACGCCTATATAATTTTGGTCCCATTCAACCCCACTTTTATATAGTAAAACTGGGATTTCCGGGGGTATACCTTATTTTTCTTATTTCTGCTCTAAAATATAGATTGTGGGTGCTCGTTAAAATATAGATTGTGGGTGCTCGTTAGAACCGCCTCGATGAGGCGGTTCTAACGAGTGCCCACAATCTATATTTTGAGCAGAAATAAGAAAAATATCACAATTTTTCATCTTCAAATTTTCATTTTTTCGGCGATAAAGGTGGCGATGTATTTGTATAGGCGTGTTTGCGTAATGTCTTTCTTTCTTTTATTTATTTTGATTTCATATTTTGTGTGTGTGTGTGGGGGGGGGGGGGTACGGCCATTTCAAGTTCATTTCACTGACAGAGTACCCGGAGATAAAAAAAAAAACAAGAGGACCAAGCTAGCTTGGTCCTGTATCGCTCACCTGAGCTAACAGATTCAAAGTTTAAGGAAGTGCCAACCTTTACTGAAGGCTTTATGGGAGGACATGGTGATGACAGGGTAAACATTTTCTGAAAATCAAGTAGAATTTAACTCTATGATAAACAGGCTGACCTCACCGGTTTTCAAACTCATTCTTGAAAGCTTTTATTCCTGACTTGCTAAGAAGATCCGATCTAAACTGAAGTGGCTATGGTGATGACAAGTTCAAAAACAAGAGTTTTCAAACTCCTCCAAGCTTTCTGCCTGACTTCCTTGTTTGTAAGTTTCATGAAGATCCGTTCAAAACTAAAGGGGCAGCAGTGATAACAATGTCAAAAATAGGCATTTTCAGCAATCAAAGGCACGTCTATCTTTGATAAATGTGCCGACTTGGCCGGTATTCGAACTCACCTGAGGTTTTATTCCCAGCCACCTTACATGTAAGTTTCAGAAAGATCTGATCAGACTTGGCCAGTATTCAAACTCATCCAAGATTTTATTCCCAGCCACCTCACGTATAAGTTTCAGAAAGATCCGATCGAAACTGAAGGGGCTACGGTGATGACAAGGTCAAAATTTGGCATTTTTAGCAATCAAAGGGATGTTACTCTAAAATAAATGAGCCGACTTGGCCAGTTTTCGAACTCATCCGAGTTTTCATCCCCAGCCACCTTACATATAAGTTTCAGATAAATCCGATCAAAACTGAAGGGGCTACGGTAATGACAAGGTCAAAAATCAACATTTTCAGCCATCAAAGGGACAGAACTCTACGATAAATGGGCTGACTTGGCCTGTTTTCGAACTCATCCAAGATTTTATCCCCAGCCACCTTACATATAAGTTTCAGAAAGATCCGATCAAAACTGAAGGGGCTATGGTGATGACAAGGTCAAAAATCGGCATTTTCAGCAATCAAAGGGACGTAAATCAATGATAAATGGGCCAACTTGGCCGGTATTCAAACTCATCCTAGGTTTTATCTCCAGTCACCTTACATATAGGTTTCAGAAAGATTCGATCAAAACTGAAGGGGCTACGGTGATGACAAGGTAAAAAATCGACATTTTCAGCCATCAAAGGACATAACTATATAGTTAATGGGGCAACTTGGCCGGTTTTCGAACGCATTCGAGGTTTTATCCCCAGCCACCTTACATATAAGTTTCAGAAAGATCCGATCAAAACTGAAGGGGCTGCAGTGATGACAAGGTCAAAAATCAACATTTTCAGCAATCAAAGGGACCTAACTCTATGATAAATAGGCCACCTTTGCCGGTATGCGAACTCATCTGAGGCTTTATCCCCAGCCACCTTGCATATAAGTTTCAGAAAGATCCGATCAAAACTCAAAGGGCTACAGTGATGACAAGATCAAAAATCGGCATTTTCAGCAATCAAAGGGACGTTACTCTGTGATAAATGGACCAACTTGGCTGGTTTTCGAACTCATCCGAGATTTTATCCCCAGCCACTTTACATATAAGTTTCAGAAAGATTCGATCAAAACAGAAAGGGCTACAGTGATGACAAGGTCAAAAATCAGCATTTTCAGCAATCAAAGGGACGTTACTCTACGATAAAAGGGCCGACTTGGTCGGTTTTCGAACTCATCCGAGATTTTATCCACAGCCACCTTACATATAAGTTTCAGAAAGATCCGATCAAAACTGAAGGGGCTACGGTGATGACAAGGTCAAAAATCGGCATTTTCAGCAATCAAAGGGACGTAACTCTATGATAAACCAGCCGACTAGGCCGGTTTTCGAACTCATCCGAGGTTTTATCCCCAGCCACATAACATATAAGTTTCAGAAAGATCCGATCAAAACTGAAGGGGCTACGGTGATGACAAGGTCGAAAATGGGCATTTTCAGCAATCAAAGGGACGTAACTCTATGATAAATGGGCCGACTTGGCCGGTTTTCGAACTCATTCGAGTTTTTATCCCCAGTCACCTTACATATAAGTTTCAGAAAGATCCGATCAAAACTGAAGGCGCTACGGTGATGACAAGCATTTTCCCATAGTAAGTCTATGGGACCTTGTGGTTGCCATAGGAACCAAAGTTTTAGAGCGATTTCAAAAAAAAGTTTATGTCATCAATGCCCCACCTGAGGCATACTACAGGTGAGAAATGATTGAGATCAGCCTGCAGGATACAGAGATATAGCTGCTCAAAAGTGTGGACGGACGACGGACGGACGACGGACGACGGACGACGGACGACGGACGACGGAGGACCCACTATACTATAAGCTCCCCTGGAGCCTTCGGCCCAGGTGAGCTAAAAAACACCTGACCATCAGTTTCGGAACTTAGCGTCTAACATATGACCCCGTAGGCTTCCGAACAGACACGCCGGATGGTCCGAAGTAATATAAATACATGTAATAATAATTAAGTATTCAGCAGAAGGTGGCGTCGTACGTGCTGGGGCAAAAGTCACAGGATTGGTTATTAAATAAGTTAAGTTCATTTTAAGGATGTGCTCGTGAATAAGAATAAATAAGTTTTTGACCAGACACGATTCATACCTACCTATAATTATCGCAGATGAGATTGACTAGGTGGAGCTACCGTACCAAGTCGAATTCAACTGCAACACAAACAAAGCTGTGGCGTATATGTGGCCATTTGCTTAGCTTGCAGAAAGCATGCGAAAGGCACTCTACCGAATCTTCTGGTGGACTCCGCGAATTTGACATATATTGACAGCGCCTGAAAAGCTACGCATAGTCAATGTTATCTGCGACTTCTATAACTACCAACCAACCTACCTAAAATCTATATGCCCGTCGCCTTTGGCGGGGGCATAAAAAACTTTGTAACGGCTGTCATTGAAAGTTTGCCATTTGCTTCATTTCCAGTATAGCTATAACCCATTCAGTACCAGAAACCCCTAAAGGGGTACCTTGGCAAACAGCGCAGGCCCAGATCAGACGCCGCAGAACGCGGCGTCTGATCAGGGCCTCCACTGTTTGCAAAACATTAAGCTACTTTCCAAATAAAATTTGTAGAAAACACAACCTGACACCCCTATATTTTTGAAATGGGCTCCTGCTATATATGAGAAGGAAGATTCCATTTGGTTGGTACAAAAAGGGTTAAAAAGTTATATGATTATTTTTGAAAGTATTATTTGTGTTACAGGCCTTTTATGTCGCCGCTCTTATCGCGCGCGAAATAAAGCATAGTTTAAAGCATCGAATGGAGCGGAGTAGCTTTGTTTGTTTGATTGATTTTAAGTTCAACATTACCGTCAACACTGTAAAGGCAACACTGTAAAGGTCATTATGAAGAGTTTGCTCCAATGTTGTGGGACCTTTACCCGACATTGAGACGAAATGACATCTCAAGCCCTGCCGCCCGAAACCAAACCAATAGGGGTTTTAAGCATGGACGGGCCGACTCGCACCGCATTGCCTGGGAGGCTTAGATCCTCTAAGCGGTTTACCGGTACTCGTGTGCGGGTCGGCTTCAGCTCTGCATGGAAGCATCATGCAGCCCATCTATTTCTTCAAGCCCCGATAGGCGGGGGCTTGGAGCGGAGTAGCATCACGAAAACACGCCTATATAATTTTGACTTTTAATTTTGACCCCACTTTTATACTGTAAACGGGTTTACAGGGGTAAACCTTATGTTTCTTATTTCTGCTCTAAAACATAGGTTGTGGAACATAACTAACAAACATACATTTTCATGTTTCATGAAGACAGCGTTATATTGGCGTAATGCGACATGGGGATGTCATCCCACAAGTTATTTACTTCATTCTTCTCATAACGAAAACACGCGTATACAAATACAGGGTAAATTTTACCGCCGATAAAAAAAAAAAAAATTAAGATGAAAAATTGCGATATTTTTCTTATTTCTGCTCAAATTAAATTGTGGATACTCGTGAGAATCACATCAACGCCTCATTGATGCGATTCTAACGAGTACCAACAATCTGTTTCCGGGTAAAGGTATATATGCAACAAATACGTACACTTGAAAATTCTATATAAAGTGGGTTTTACAGGGCTGTTCATTACACTGAACATGGATTTGTGAATGTGATGGCGCGTTGTAATTGAAGATCTAAGCCTGCCTGACCGGCTCGATTTTACGTAAATAATGTTTAACGTTCAGTTAAGCTCAAAAGCAGATAGACAGATAGACAGACACGGAAGCAGGCAAGAAGACGCATCATACCATTCCACTACACTCCACGCTTTACACAAAGCCATACTTAAGTGTCGAAGAGTGTCGAAATAAGAATACAATAACTTAAAAAGCCAAATTTAACAATTTTTACATACAAAAGCAATTTCAACATCTGTTTATTTAAAATTTAACTACAAAACAAATATTGAAATTTAATTCATGAGCACGCGCAGAATGAATTTTAATAGTGAGTCGAGCAAAAATATGTCTTAGGACGCATGCGCCCAGTGAAGACTCAGATCAGCATGTGCAGCTGCGCTTGCGCCCAGTGAAGACTCAGCCTGCGAGGCCGCGCATGCGCCCAATGAAGACTCAGATCAGCATGCGCAGCCACGCTTGCGCCCAGTGAAGACTCAGATCAGCCTGCGCAGCAGCGCAGGCTGACCTGAGTCTTCGCTAGGTGCGTTGACATACACATAGTGAATTTGAGGTTTAACGTCCCCGTCAACACAATTTAGGTCATTTTGTAGACGTTGCTTCGAATTTTTTGGAAGTTTTACCCGACATGGAGAGGTAAGGACAGCTCAAGCCCTGCCGCCCGATGAAAAGCAGGTTCAAAACCAAATCGGAACTTTCTTGATTTTGATTTGATTGTTTGTATTGGAGTCTAACGGCGCAGGCAACACTATTTAGGTCATATCGAGCCGGTCAATTTACGAATCCACACTTTTCCTGAGCAGGCTTATACGTAAGCGGTTAAGCAGTACAGGGCACATTCGCCAGAAACTGACAACTCCCTTCTTGAATCAGCGGAAGGGATTCTTGATTTTGAAAATGACTCTCAAAAGGCCGAGTTTCATATACATCATACCGGGGGCCACGCAAATCGGGGCTTGGAGAAATTGATTGTGTAACCTGGTGCTTCCACGCAGAGCTGAAATCGGCTGCACACCGCCTTGTCCAGGAAAAGTAGTGCGAGTTGGACCGCCCATGCATATAAACCATATTGGTTTCATTGGGTGGCAGGGCTTGAGATGCATTTTAATCTCAATGTCGGGTAAAAGTCCCACAAAACTGCAAGCAACGTCTCAAGTATAGTGACCCTGATAGTTTTGACGGGACGTTATATATTAATTTAAATAATCAAAACATGGCTTATCCTTGTTTCTGCATCATTCAATTTTGAAAGAAATGTATTGAACAAACAAACAAAACTAAAAGGACGGGGTTCCAAAAAAAAATAAAATAAAATAAAAAAAAAACAAGAGGGCCATGATGGCCCTGGATCGCTCACCTGATCCATAGAGTAACAAGTGGGCCCCGGGGAGGGCCATTATTGACCCCAGGGTTATAATGTGCATAACGTTGAGGGAGGTCTAAAAAGGTGAAGCTTCATACCAAATATCAACAAAGGCAATAATTTGAACAATCATGGCAAAGGTCCACTAGATGAAGCTACACACCATATAGCAAAGACCCGAGCCTTGCCGTTTCAGAGAAGAAGATTTTTTTAAAGATATTCCCTACATAAGCCTATGTAAAACCAAATGGCCCCGGGGCGGGGGCATTTTTGGCCTCAGGGCTATAATTTAAACAAATATCAACAAAGGCAATAATTTGAAAAATCTTGGCAAAGGTCCACTAGATGAAGCTACACACCAAATATCAAAGACCTGAGCCTTGCTGTTTCAGAGAAGAAGATTTTCAAAGATTATCTCTATATAAGTCTATGTAAAACCAAAGGGCCCGGGGATGGGGGCATTTGTGGCCCAAGGGCTATAATTTGTTCAATCTTGGTAGAGGTCAACTAGATGAAATTTCACACCAAATATCAAAGACCTAGGCCTTGTGGTTTCATAGAAGAAGATTTTTAAAGATTTTCCCTACATTAATTCTATGTAAAATCAAAGGGCCCCGGGGCGAGGGAATTTTTGGCCCCGTCACTATAATTTGAACAATCTTGGTAGGGGTCTACTAGATGAAGCTTCATACCAAATATCAAAGACCTGGGCCTTACCGTTTCAGAGAAGAAGATTTTTAAAGATTTTTCGAATATAAGCCCATGTAAAATCAAAGGGCCCCGGGGCGGAGGCATTTTTGGCCCCAGCACTATTATTTGAACAATCTTGGTAGGGGTCCACTAGATGAAGCTTCATACCAAATATCAAAGACCTGGGCCTTGCGGTTTCAGAGAAGAAGATTTTTAAAGATTTTCCCTATATAAGCCCATGTAAAACCAAAGGGCCCTTGGGCGGGGGCATTATTTGCCCCAGCACTCTAATTTGAACAATCTTGGAAGGGGTCCACTAGATGAAGCTTCATACCAAATATCAAAGACCTGGGCCTTGCCGTTTCAGAGAAGAAGATTTTTAAAGATTTTCCCTATATAAGCCCATGTAAAACCAAAGGGCCCTTGGGCGGGGGCATTATTTGCCCCAGCACTATAATTTGAACAATGTTGGAAGGGGTCCACTAGATGAAGCTTCATACCAAATATCAGAGACCTGGGCCTTGCAGTTTCAGAGAAGAAGATTTTTAAAGTTTTCGGTGAAAAAAAAAACTATTTTTGGCTCCTGTGACCTATATGTGCAACGGACCGGAACCATTTGAACAACTTTGAAAGGGGACCACCTAAGGATCATTCCTGTGAAGTTTGGTCAAAATCCGATCAGTGGTTTAGGAGGAGATGTCATTTGAAGAAATTGTTTACGCACGATTGACAGACAAAAAGTGATCCTAATATAAAACACAAGAGGGCCATGATGGTCCTGGATCGCTCACCTGATCCATAGTGTAACAAGTGGGCCCCAGAGAGGGCCATCATTGGCCCCAGGGCTTTAATGTGCATAATGTTGAGGGAGGTCTTAAAGGTGAAGCTTCATACCAAACATCAACAAAGGCTATAATTAGAACAATCTTGGCAAAGGTCCACTAGATGAAGCTACACATCAAATATCAAAGACCTGGGTCTTGCAGTTTCAGAGAAGAAGATTTTTTTTAAAGATATTCCCTACATAAGCCTATGCAAAACCAAATGGCCCCGGGCTATAAAAATCTATGTAAAACCAAAGGGCCCCAGGGTGGGGGCATTTGTGGCCCCAGGGCTATAATTTGAACAATCTTGGTAGAGGTCCACTAGATAAAGCTCCATACTAAATATCAAAGGCCTTGGCCTTGCAGTTTCAGAGAAGATTTTTAAAGATTTCCCTATATAAGTTTATGTAAAACCAAAGGGCCCTGGAGCGGGGACATTTTTGGTATCAGGGCTATAATTTGAATAATCTTGATAGAGGTCCACTAGATGCAGCTTCATACCAAATATCAAAGACCCAGGCCTAATGGTTTCAGAGAAGATGGATGGATGGATGTTTTGTTTAAAGACGCCCAACCCTAATAGGGCATATAGCGTCTAAAATAATTAGGTATTAAATATAGAATTGTTATTGAAGTTTAAAAGTTAAAATATTAATGATTACAGTTTGTTAAAAAGTCTGATTTCTTTAAGAAAATTGATTAATTGATAAGATGGTATGTCATTAAAAAGATCTTTCATTGTTGCAACATTAAAATATTTTGAGCGGATATGATAAAATTCTACACATGAAATGAGAAAGTGATTAACTGTGAATGGTTCGTTACAGGATATACAGAAAGGTGCTTGTTCGTTTTGTAATATGTAAGAATGAGTGAGTCTTGTGTGTCCAATACGGCATCTGGTAATTTTAGTCTGGTCTTTCCTACTGTAATTTGAGAAAGAGCATTTACTGTGAAAATTAGGTTCTATTTTGAATAATTTATTATCGGTTTCTTTTTCCAAAATAGATTGACATTTGTTTTTGATATATTTATTAATGTTAGATTTAAAATCTGAAAAAGGAATTTTAAAATTTGTAACATTCAAAGATAAAGCAGATTTAGCTTCTAAATCCGCCAACTCATTTCCACGAATATTGATGTGACTGGGAATCCAGCAGAAAATAATCTCTTTGGAGAGAGAAAGATAGTGGAATTTTCTTAAAATTTGTTGAATTAAGGGATTTCTGTGCTGTTGATCTTTAAGAGCCTTTAGAACTGAAAGAGAATCTGTAAAAATGATAAATTGTTTTTCATACTGATCTCTAATATGATACAGTGCAATATCAATTGCTTTCGCTTCAGCAGTAAAAATGGAGCTATTATCGGGTAATCTAATGCTATCAGTGAAATTCGGACTAATGACAGAACAAGCAACTTTCTCATCTTGTTTCGAACCGTCAGTGTAAATTGGAATGTGATGTTTAAAATTGGATTTGATTTCTAAAAATTCGTTCTTAAATATATGAGATTCTACTTCGGATTTTTTATTTTTTTCTAAATCTAAAATTATCAATGGTGGTTTCAACACCCATGGTTCTTTCGATGGAAAAGAAAAAGATTGTATATTTTTAATATTTATATTGGCCTCTTCGAGTAACAGTTTTATTCTCAGGCCAAGAGGTTTTATAGCAGATGGTTTGTTATTGTAGAATCTTTCATAATTTGGGTTAAAAACTGAGTCATATGCTGAATTTCGTGGATTAGCAGCTAATTTGGTAGCATATTGACGAGACAATTTCTCTCTTCTTACATAAAGTGATGGTTCATTTGATTCAGCATAAAGACTTTCAATAGGTGAAGTGCGAAATGCACCTAGTTCTAGACGTAAACCTTGATGATGTATAGTATCCAAAGATTTTAAATAAGGTTTCCTAGTAGATCCATAGACTATGGAACCATAGTCCAATTTGGAACGAATTAAAGATCTATAAAAATTTAAAAGAACAGAGCGATCTCCTCCCCAGTCGGAACTGGACAGGACTTCAGAGAAGAAGATTTTTAAAGATTATCCCTATATAAGCCTATGTAAAACCAAAGGGCCCCGGGGCGGTGCCACTTTTGGCCCCAGCACTATAATTTAAATCATCTTGATAGGGGTCCTTTAGAAGAAGCTTCATACCAAATATAAAAGACCTAAGCCTTGTGGTTTCAGAGAAGAAGATTTTCCCTATATAAGTTCATGTAAAACCGAAGGGCCCCAGAGCGGGGGCATTTTTGGCCAAAGGGCTATAATTTGAACAATCTTGGTAGGGGTCCACTAGATGAAGCTTCATACAAAATATCAAAGTCCTGGGCCTTGCAGTTTCAGAGAAGTAGATTTTTAAAGATTTTCCGTATTAAGCCTATGTAAAACAAAAGGGCCACGGGGAGGGGGAATTTTTGGCCCCAGCACTATAATTTGAACAATCTTGGTAGGGGGCATTTTTTCCTATATAAGCCTATGTAAAACCAAAGGGCCTCGTGGCGGGGGCATTTTTGGCCCCAGCACTATAATTTGAACAATCTTGGTAGGGGTCCACTAGATGAAGCTTCATACCAAATATCAAAGACCTGGGCCTTGTGGTTTCAGAGAAGAAGATTTTTGAAGATTTTCCCCATAAAAGCCAACGTAAAACCAAAGGGCCCTGTTGCGGGGGCATTTTCTGTCCCAGCACTATAATTTGAACAATCTTGGTAGGGGTCCACTAGATGCAGCTTCATACCAAATATCAAAGTCCTGGGCCTTGTGGTTTTAGAGAAGAAGATTTTTAAAGATTTTCCCAATATAAGCCTATGTAAAACCAAAGGGCCCCGGGCGGGGGCATTTTTGGCCCCAGCATTATAATTTGAACAATCTTGGTAGGGGTCCACTAGATGAAGCTTCATACCAAATATCAAAGACCTGGGCCTTGTGGTTTCAGAGAAGAAGATTTTTTAAGTTTTTGGTGAAAAAAATCTATTTTTGGCTCCTGTGACCTAGATGTGCAACGGACCGGAACCATTTGAACAACTTTGAAAGGGGACCACCTAAGGATCATTCCTGTGAAGTTTGGTCAAAATCCGATCAGTGGTTTAGGAGGAGATGTCGTTTAAAGACATTGTTTACGCACGCACGGACGCACGCACGCACGGACGCACGGACGCACGACGGACGACGGACAATAAGTGATCCCAAAAGCTCACCTCCAGGATCACCGTAATCTCTCCCTCCCCCTCCCCCCCCCAAAAAAAAAAATAAAATAAATAAATAAATAAAAATAAATAAATAAAAATGAATAAATAAATAAATAAAGTCACCATTTCTTTTTTCTATTTGAGCCAAAACATGATAACAGGACACTTATATTAGCATTTTCCCTTTGGTATTTTTCAAATGCGCATGTGCTACCAACTAATATGGTTAGATGCCTGACAACTTGCATGAAGATACTTAAATATAACGGAGTGGCTATTGACAGTCGACTGGTAATAGCCAAATTACGTTAAAATGGCTAGTGACAGTCGACTGGCAATAGCCAAAAAACGTTAAAATGGCTAGTGACAGCCGACTGGCAATAGCCAAAATACGTTAAAATGGCTAGTGACAGTCGACTGGCAATAGCCATTTTAACGTGTTTTGGATATTACCAGTCGACTGTCACTAAGGCATTTTAACTTTTTTTTTTTTTTTTTTTTGGCTATTACCAGTCGCCCATTGAACGTAAGTTTGCATCAAGTTAAACTCTTGGATGCTGGCGATTTTCTCAGAAAACACAGTAACAGAAACCCGCTGATCACTCGAGAATTCCTCTGTCAGAAATTATGTCCGATTAGCCAAAACAATTTATATAGATAAAAGGGCTGGGGTTGTTCAGGGTAGCGTTGTTTATGTTCACATTGAATTGACTGCATTATATTCATATGGTCGGGTTTGTGAGCAGACACCCATAAACAACAGACTTTTATGTAATAAATGGGCTTATGTGCAAGGAATTGTGCTTTCTGCATCATTAGCGGGCGAGGACACAGGAAGTTTCATTATGGTGAACGAACAAGAGCCCACTGGAACAAAAGCCCACTAGGGCAATAGCCCATTGGACACTATCCCACAGGATAATGGCACACTGCTGAACTTTGATAGGGAGGACAAATTTTGTTTGATTTGAGGTTTAACGTCCCCGTCAACACTGTATTGGTCATTTTGAGACTTTGCTTCCCATTTTGCGTTACTTTACCCGACATTGAGATGAAATGACACATATCCAACTATGGGCGACCGCCGTGTCAGATTTTTCCTGTAATAATAATAGCGGCAGTTTGCATGGTAATTATGATGTCTCCTTTGTGTCTTGTTGCTTTCAAACAACTACCTTTTAATAATGAACTACCTTCCTTAATTTAAAGCTATATCTTATCGGGATATATGGAAAGAAGTTCCTAGGGTCTGCAGAATGTGTTTGAATCAGCCATGGTAAACGACCAATCGGTGTTCGAGCTAGCGAAGTTTCATTGTACATGTTTTTTTATGTATTACCAAAACATACCCATATAATTTTGACCCCTAGCCCCCGCCCATCGGGGCTTAAAGAAATATATGGGTTGCATGATACTTTCACGCAGAGCTGAAAACGACCACACACGACTACTGGTAAACCGCTTTGAGGATCTAAGCTTGCCCAGGCAAAGGGTTGCGTGTAGGACCGTCCATGCTTATAAACCCTATTGGTTTCATTGGGCAACAGGGCTTGAGAAGTCATTTCATCTCAATGTCGGGTAAAAGTCCCACAAAATTGGGAGCAACGTCTCCAAAATGACCTATACAGTTTTGACAGGGACTGAAAACCTCAAATCAAACAAACAAAACAAAATAATTTTGACCCCCTTAAACCTCACTTTTATATAATAGAACTGGGGTTTATAGGGGTTTCATGTTATAAGTTCCTTATTTCTGCTCTCAGTCATACATGTTGTGTACTCGTTACTTGCCGAGGCGGTTCTAATGAGTTCCCACAATCAATGTTTTTAGCAGAACAATGAAAATATATGAACAGGCGTGTTTTCGAAATGTATAGGAGGTTTTAGGAATTCCGTTTATGACGTCATTCTTGCGCATGCGCAAAGTACTGGCCGTCAATTGAAACGGCCATCGCTATTCAAATGCATTGGCGGAACTTAAAATGCTAACAATATTCGGACATTTTGAGAGAAAATATACCCGTTTTCATTGAAATAATGCCTCGAGAAGGAAAGAATTATGTTTCGCTTTTATTACCGAAATTGATTTATCCTAAATCCGTTTTTAATTGACGAAAATCTTTTCGTGAATGACCCATGTCAATGGCTTGAGATACCGTTAGTCACGAAAGCTTACTTACAAAATAAGTTTTTATGTAACTTTCGTTTTATTCGCCATCCAAGTCTATCTATCTATCTATCTATCTATCTATCTATCTATCTATCTATCTATCTATCTATCTATCTATCTATCTATCTATCTTATCATTCTATCTATCTATATTGAGAAATCTGTCCAACGATCTGTCTACATGTGCAATTTTAATGTCCATACTGACAGTCGAAATAAAGTAATGAGTGAACTGACGGAGGGGCGTTCAGTCAATGTTGGTTCGACGTCATGCCGTCAACACCCACTCCAACTCACTTCATTGTCACATGACCGTTGGAATGAGAGAGAGAGAGAGAGAGAGAGAGAGAGAGAGAGAGAGAGAGAGAGAGAGAGAGGTTTGACTGACAAACTCACAGTAGACATACAGACGACACACAGACCGACTGACTGAATGACTGACTAACAGACGAACGGACGGACTATTAGACAGACAAATAAACATACTGACAGTCGAAAAAAAACAACAACCAATGAGTAGACTTACAGACGGGCGTCGAGTCAACGTTGGCTCGACGTCATGCCGTCGACAACCACTCCAACTCACTTCAATGTCACGTGACGTTGAGATGAGAGAGAGGTTTGACTGATCCCTGTATCCAAGAAGCCCATAACCCTTTTTGTACCAAATGGAATCTTCCTCCTTATATATAGCGGGAGTCATTTTCAAAATTTAGGGGTGTCAGGTTGTGTTTTCTTCAAAATTTATTTGGAAAATGGCCGGACTTTTTGCAAACAGTGTAGGCCCTGATCAAACGCCGCGTTCTGCGGCGTCTGATCTGGGCCTGCACTGTTTGTCACTTACCCCTTTTTGGGTTTCCGGTACCAAATGGGTTAATGTAGACCTAAGGGCTGGGCAGGTTGAACCAATCTACACATCTACTAGATTTTACTGTAAAATCTTGCACTTGCGAAGGAGTGTTTCATTCTTATGCACTGAAAGGGTGTTCTACGGTTTGTTTTGAATTTAATGTTCCAATCCCACTGAGTCTTGATGGGTCCGAACACTGGGCAAATGACATTTTATTAAGCAACGCCGTATTATCGCCAACGCAAAGTTCTGACGTTTCATTGACGTATAAACAGGTTTCTGTCTCGTGATATTATCATGATTGCATATATAATTGATTGACCAGTAAAGGCCCAGATCAGATGCGACATATGACTGTTTGCGTATATCAACAAAGGGACGTCAGTATAATATATGGGTTATTTTTATACAAAACCTCTGATCTAGATCTGCTTATTAGTAAAAAATATGATATATTAGCCTGCGCATGGCAAAACCTGCAATAGGACCGCATGCGCACAGTCTTGTCAGAGTCGAATGAGTCTTCTAAGGCATCCGGATTAGCCAAAGACTGCCCAGACTGAATGCATATACAGGTTGATCTGAGTCTTCGCTGGTTGTACTAATATTATTGTAGGTTTTGTCATGTACAGACTCATATGTTTCGGGAAAGAACTACTTTAACCCAAAAAGCGCCAAGCAAAACTGCATGTGAAAATATTGTCATATTATGTCGTCTGCTTCATACTAGTAAGCTTTCGAAAACATTTGGCATGCGAGCAAACAGTATAGATCCCGATCAGACCGCTCGTCAAGTAGCATTCTGCTCTGGGTTTACAATGTTTGCAACAAACTAGCTGACAACAAAGCCAACGAAAGTTGTTGTGATTGGCATCTTAAGGTTTGAGTAAATTTATGATTTTTATTGCAAACTGTTTATTGCTCTATCCAGAACAAGCAATAATTACCTATTGTTAACCCCTACGGGATAGGTAAATAACCCTTTCACTCCCGAATTTCTGAAGTTCTGATTAGGAATTGATCATTAAATAATGACTTCAAATATACATGTAATTCTATATAAGTTTACAAGTTTTTTCTTTCTATTTTGAAAGATCATTGTATTTACAAAACATAAATACAAGACGTGCAAATTAATTGTCTTTTGTTCGCAAATTTGTTTAATGAATCAAATATTATGAAATTAAGGCGCCTGTGTAAGTTTCTACAAAGAATTCTGGATACATTTAAAATACAAAAAATGACCCCCCACCCCTTGTCCCTTTGGTTTTACATAGGATTATATAGGGAAAATCTTCAAAAAATCTCCTTCTCTGAAACGGCAAGGCCTAGGTATTTGATATTTGGTATGAAGCTTCATCTAGTAGACCCCTACCAAGATTGTTCAAATTATAGTGCTGGGGCCAAAAATGCCCCCGCCCCGAGTCCCGTTGGTTTTACATAGGATTACATAGGGAAAATCTTCAAAAATCTCCTTCTCTGAAACCGCAAGGCCCAGGTATTTGATATTTGGTATGAAGCTTCATCTAGTAGACCCCTACCAAGATTGTTCAAATTATAGTGCTGGGGCCAACAATGCCCCCGCCCCGGGTCCCGTTGGTTTTACATAGGATTATATAGGGAAAATCTTCAAAAATCTCCTTCTCTGAAACCGCAAGGCCCAGGTATTTGATATTTGGTATGAAGCTTCATCTAGTAGACCCCTACCAAGATTGTTCAAATTATAGTGCTGGGGCCAAAAATGCCCCCGCCCCGGGTCCCGTTGGTTTTACATAGGATTATATAGGGAAAAATCTGAAACCGCAAGATCCAGGTCTTTGGTATTCGGTATGGAGTTTCATCTAGTGGACCTCTACCAAGATTTTTAGACCGCCCTCAACATTATGCACATTATAGCCCTGGGGTCAATAATGGCCCACCCGGGGCCCACTTGTTACTATATGGATCAGATGAGCAATCCAGGGCCATCATGGCCCTATTGTTCTTATTTCTAGTCAGAAGAGGTGGTTCTAATAAGTATCCACAATCTATGTTTTGAACAAAATCTAACGAATGTAGGAAAGAAAGTCTTAAAAAATCACAAACTCGGTTTTAATCATGTTCAATAGTTTTCTTCTTCTGCTTTTTCTTCTTTTTTTTTCCTAGCCAAAGCGTAGAATAATGTTGCTCTTTATAACCACCTTTCTAACAAGTATCCAAACTCTGTGTAATAATTAAAAAATGAGTACCGCCGTAAAACATTATTGTCTCACCACTGCATGACTGGGAGCAGTAAAGGCTTTGGCGAGTCTGCGCAGACTAAGCATTTACTGCTCGCCTATGAAATAAAAACTCTTTTTTCTTCAGGTGGCGCATATGCTGTACATTTGTGCTTCAAACTTACTCGGTTTTGTTTTTTTTTGTTTGATATTAGGTTCAACGTCCCCGTCAATACTGCATCGGTATTTTGGAGAAGTTGCTTCCAATTTTGGGGGGACTTTTACCCAATATTGAGATGAAATGACATATCAAGCCCTGTCGCCCAATGAAACCAATAGGGTGTATAAGCATGGACTCGCACAGCCTTGCCAGGGCAGGCTAAGATCCTCTAAGCGGGTTACCAGTAGTCGTGTGCGGTCGGTTTCAGCTCTGCGTGGAAGCATCATGCAGCACATCTGTTTCTTCAAGCCCTGACGGGCGGGGGCGAATCAAACTTACATGGTTCTAACGAGTACCGTCTGTCAATCTATGTCTTCAAGCAGAAATAAAAAAAAATAATGCGCTGTTATCCACTAGACCACGGAGGCCCCATCAAATTAATGCGCTCTTATCCACTAGACCGCGGATGATGATCGGGCGAAAAGTTCCTTGAAGCCTCATAGCAGGATACCATAACACGTTAGTAAAATATAGAATTTTACAAGCTATCAGTTGCAGCTTTTTGATTTTTATTTCTTTTACACGTGTCTATCCGAGATCTCGGTTTGCCTAATTAAAGTATAAAAAAGCTATAGCTGCCAAATCAAAATCTGGAAAATATGACTAATAATTGGAGATGAATTCCACGTGCTGAAATACTCAGCGAAGGCTTGATTTATGTTCACTTGTTTCATAGATGTATATATAAACAAACAACCCAGATGGCTGCGAGGATGCAGCTGTAGTGATGATTTTTAAAATTAACCTTTCTTATATATTGCTGAAACATATTTTGCGGGTAATCGTTAGAATCGCTTCGTAGAGGCGATTCTAACGAGTACCAACAATATATTTTTCCGAGGCGAGATACGTTAAATAAAATGAAAGCTCAAGGCCCAACACCATTTTTGACATTATCCGAACCTCAATGGGTGTTCCTAATATGATCTGAACTGTTCGAACATAATAAAAAAAACGGGCCTTCGGGTCTATGCGGGCGCAAAAAAAAACAGGTCAGCCTGCACATTCACAAAATCAGATTAGCGCCTTTGCTGTGCCCTGCACTGATGCGTTTTCACATACAGCTTCTTTTTTGAGTCAGGGAATGTTGTATTCGTACCGACGGGGTGGACAGATTGAGTCTTGTCGCTCCATGAGCGGACATGCCCGAAGACAAACTTTTGCCTGTCGTGACCCATATTAAAATGATGAAGTCATAAAGAGGAGAGATTTTGACATCTGCTGACAGCCTGTAAGTATCATATAGAAAGGAAATACCTAACTTCCTCACTCTAATGGACTGTGCAACAAACAGAATGCCAAACAGGCGCGCAGGTTCAATTTCAATCAAAGATCTGACAGAACTCATGGATCGATTGTGTTCTAGGCGTGTATATAGGTGAAGAAATGGCCCTGACCATGGACTTATTGTCTTAAATTCCCGCTTTTTGTGGCCTGTCATCTCGGTCTACACTGTTTGCCAATGTTTAATTTTGGGACCCTAAGCATATATAGAGGCCCCGCCCATCCGGGATTGCAGAAATAGATTGAACTGCATGGTGTTTCCACGCAGAGCTGAAACCGACCGCACTTGAATAGTGGTAAACCACATAAAGGATCTACGCGTGCCCAGGCCAAGTGGCTCGAGTCGGACCGTACATGCATGTAAACCTATTTGTTTCATTTGACGACAGGGCTGGAGATGGCATTATATCTCAATGTCTGGTAAAAGTCCCACAAAATTGAAACCAACATCTCCAAAATGACCTATATAGTGTTGCGGTGGACCTTTAGCCTCAAATCAAACAAACAAACAAAATATATGTATCGGGTATATATGTTGACCAGTTCATTTCAGGGTACTTTCCAATGCGCTCTGTTAATTTTCAATTGGTGCGCGCTTGAACTGCATGGCTAAGGCCATTCAATTAAATGTGGCATTAGAGCATAATAAAAACAGCAAGATAGCAAAGAAAAAATATTTACAAAGCATACATTATATAGTAAAGGAATGCAGTGCTACATGTAGCTCATTATTAAAACCGTTCTTTCTTAGTAATGTTATAAACTATAATTGCTAGATTGCGTCGACTTGAACACTGACTTTGCAGTATCAAATCCAAATAAAGACCGATTGTCTTGGTTGGGCGGTTCTCATGGGAAGCTCCCACAATCTAATGTTAGAAACAGAGATGTAACGAAACTACCGGTAACGGTATTGTTCTGCCGGCCTCAGTAGCTCAGTAACTGGTGATCAGGAGGACGCGGGGTCGATACCGACAGGGGTCGGCAACATTTTTTCGTGGAGATTGATCATGAAATCTTTTCTACGGTCATTCTCTCCCTTCCGCTGATTCAAGATGGGCAGTTGCCAGTTTCTGGCGAAAGAATGTGCACTGTACTGGTTAACCGTGCACTTACGTATAAGCCTGCCCAGGAAAAGTTTTGATAGGTAAACTGTCCGGCTCAAAGTGACATAAAATATTGTTGACTGGGTCGTTAAACTCCAAGACAAACAAACAAACCACGAAAGAATGTTGCCGACCCCAGCAGGTATCGACAACCTGGGGCCAGTTTCATCAAAGCATTTGCGACGTTTTTTCGTCTTAAAAAGATCGTACGAAGTTCTTACGACAAAATTCCTGTTTCATCAAATGCTCGAGATCTGCGATGTTCGCACATTTTGTCGTATTTCTGAGATGAATATTTAGACGTCGCACATTAAAATTTTCGTCTTAAACTTTGGACATGTCACTGACATAGCGGAAGACGATAACGCGCAGCATAGGTTATAGAATCTTGAGTTACATTCTTAAAAGTCTGGTAGGTAACATGTCATTTTGCTTACCTTCGCAGATCACGCCCATGACTCATACAATATGTTACAGAAAGGGTTATCCTTTGGAAGCAAGGGATACACCACAGAACTGGAAAATATGGAGTGCACATGTTTTCTGGGTCAGACTAGCTAGTTTCGGGTAATAAGGCCTCATCAGTGACCCATGCAATGAAGACCCCTCGAACCTGACACCTTTGTTATAATCTTTAGTTTGGGTTTTGGTTGGGGGTTTTCTTATTATTTTTTTTTTTTGTTAAATAGATATTTAGGGTACTCGTTAGAAGTGGTTGTGCTTACGATTACCCACAATCTATATTTCATGGTGTAACCTAGAACCGACGCTGGCTTTCGACCATCGGGGCTTGGAGACATAGTGCTTCCGTACACAGCTAAAACCGACCAAACTTGATTACGGGTTAACCGCTTAGAATGTAAAAGCCTGCCGTATAAAAGTGGTGCGAGTGGGACCGCTCCTTCAATCCTAGCGGCTTCTTTGGTCGGTAGGGTTTATAGTGTCACTTCACCTCAAGGTCGGGTAAAAGTCTTACAAAACCGAAAGCAGCGTCTCCAAACTGACCTAAGTACATGTACATTGTACCAACGGTTGGCGGGGACTTAACAAAAGGGCCAATACGTTCAGGTAGTTCTAACGATTACCCACACTCTTGGATTAGACTTTTGATTAAAATGAAGACTCAGTGTACCTCAAGTAGAATTGTAAATACGACACAGATGCCCCCACCCAGGGACCACCCTCACCAAGAACAAAAGCATGTTGCCAAATAAAAAAAAACGCATTTCTCGGCTGGAATGCTGTCCTTGAGAACATCGGCGTAGGTGTGGGTAATGTCGTTTAAATCTTGGAAAAAGTGTGATATTAAGCAAATCCATAAAAAGTAAATTACTAAGTCTGTGACATTGACCTTGAGTTTTGGTTTTACGGCCCTTTCAAGATTTATTTCTTTTATTTCGAGCCGATCATTAATCAGATGTGGAAGAAAACAAAACGGAGTAGCTGGAGAAACTACCTGTATCTTGCGTCATACAAAATACGAACTAAATCCATTTAATTGGTTAGGAAATATGAGTTCTTATTGAACAACGTTGACATTAAAAAATCTGAGTCTGTGACCTTGACTTTGAGGTCATGGGCATGGGCGCGTTTATGTTGAAAATTGTGAATCCGCGACCTTGACTTCGAGCTCATCGGCATTGATGCGGCTAGAGGTCATAGGTAAGGGTCAATGTATTGCTGAATAAACATATCATCAACGCTCTTAAAAGTTTAGGTTCTTCCTGGTACAATGCCTTAACCAGAGGTTACAGGATCACGTATGTATACCCCATACGGAAGAAAGTACGCTCATGTTCGTACGCTCGTATGTACGAAAACCCTTTAATGTCGACGGCGGGTGGCGGGGGTCATTGTCTGGCGTACTGTCATTTCGTCTATGTGCAACTGTGTATACATGTAGCTATAGAACAAGTTCTTTGTAATTTAAAATCAGTCATGCTGTAGGATCCATGTTGCAAATAAACTGAATTTATTTTTCATCGAAAGGCTCGACGGTCTGACAAAAGAACTATCAATGAATAAATATTTGCTATACACAGACCATTGCCAACAACAAACTGGAGCTAAAAACTGGCATACTTTAAATACGAACACTTACAGAGGCTACGTCACGTAACGTTATATGCGGTATCCTTAGTAAACAACGTCATGTATTGACGTTTTGTGTAAAAAATCATGCATTAACTGTGTTTTATGTTCATACGATAAATTAATGCCCCCTCGCCCATAGGGGCTTGAATAAATATATGGGCTGCATGATGCTTCCACGCAGAGCTGAATCCGGCCCGCACACTAGTACTGTTAAACCGCTTAGAGGATCCAAGCCTGTCCAGGAACCGCGGTGCGAGGCGGACCGTCCATGCTTATAAACCCTAGTGGTTACATTTTGCGACAGGGCTTGAGATGTCATTTCATCTCAATGTCGGGTAAAAGTCCCACAAATTGGAAGCAACGTCTCCAAAATGACCTTTACAGTGTTGACGGGGACGTAAACCCTCAAACCAAACACGTCATAGGACAAATTGAATCTTGTATTCATGCTCTGCCATTTCTAAATTAATAAATTGAGCGTGAAAAGCTAATAAAATGCTCAGCGAAATGTCATCTAATATTATAAACTCAACAATGCTGAAGACACCCCCACCCCGCATTTACTGACAAACGCGATTGTAAAAGGTTCATTATGATAATGACAACGTTAAATCAACGTTAGCCTGACGTCACGACGTCGACAAAACAGACCAACTCGCCCGTGGTACAATGGAAAAGGGTTCCAGATAATTAATATCTGTATCTCACGATAATGAAATGGAAACACAAGTTTGAAACAACCTAGAATCAACGTTGATTCAACGTTGTTTGTACTGGATATACATCTAGGTCCACTGGAACAATAAATTTAAAACGTGTTATTTACTTTACACGGCTATTTCAAGACGGCACGTGATCACGCATGTGACAATTAGTGGCCCCGTTTTAGAGCATATTCAAAATTGCGACATATTTTAGTGAAACGCAAATTTAGCTCCTACGAACACTTTGCGATGTTTTGATGAAACTGACGTACGCAGTTCTTTAAAAAGTGCGTAAGAACAATTTAAGATTAATCGTACGATGTTTATTGATGAAACTGGCCCCTGGTATATAATAAGTAATGAGCTATTTTTGGCTACTGCACGAGTTTAGTGATATTCCCCGGGAAGCCTGGATTTTGGTTTCCAGCACCTCCACCGTGCTTGGGCAACACGGAGAGAGGCGGGAAGCGATAATTTCTGTCAGACACAACAACAAAAATGGTGGCTGTCATGCTCTGAAATCAAGTCTAACGCAAGGAAGTGTGATTTATTATGACCGAAACGTCATTAAAATCTGTAGATTTATTACATGTACGTCCGCCGTTGATTCCTTCACGTTAGACGGTGAAACATTGCCTTCTCGGATGAAAACTTCAGCTAGAGCTGATCTTTTTCGCTTTGAAGGAGCAGTCTAATCATGGTATACGCTGTTAATTTAAAACCTCATATTATTGCTTCTAATGTATTCCCTGTTTTTTCCAGATGAGACGGGATGCAGTAATTTCTGCAAGAAACAACAACAAATATGGAGTCCGAAGCAGCTCTCAAATCAAACACAGACACAGACGAGACCGCTGTGAAGGAGCAGTCTGATTATTGTTAAATCTGTTTAACAAAACTTCACATTGTTGTTATTTTTTCTCCAGTGCATGGTTTTCGTAAACAATTAGGCGTAATAATAGCTGTGTTCCGCTAACATGCTGAAAAATAATTTGGTCGGTAGGTAGGAGAAACTTTTTTTTTATTATGTTATTGTTTCTCCCGAAAAAAAAAAACAGGGCCGGGCCTAGATTTTTTTATGCGTTTTTGTTTTGTACGTGTTTTTGGCTTGCAGCGACGGCTGCAAGCCATTTAGATTGGAAAAGTGGTTCCGGTTTTAGACTAGATTGGTCCCCCTTCGTTATTACCTCCCCTTCGGTACGCACATAACGATAGGTAGCGAGTACATTGATTTGAGGTAGAGAATCCTACTCTTACCACTGCGCATGCCTACAAGAGCGCGTCTGTTAATTTAAAATACTGCAGAAGTGGGCCAGCTGGCTGTGTATTACTCAGTGTAAATTGTATCTGCGAGTGTTAAAAAGATACATATTTCAAGATAATGATAAGAATGTTACTGGTCTATGTAAAATAAATTATTATAAATTATTTCAGTATACTAAGTATCGATCTTTTTGTTTCATCAGGTATGACTGACTCAGCAGTAAACCTTGTTGAACTCGGGTATTTCCAATACCGCGTCAGTGCTTATGCTATAAATAGACGTAATGGCTTCTGCTAGCTACCAATCGTTATGTTGTAGCCACCTAGCGGAGACATTTACGACAAGGGAACCAATCTAGTTTTAGACTTCTCTTTCTGTGTTATTTTGGATCCTCAGGTGTGTTTTTTTAAAGCAAAAATCAGAGATACAGTCAGCTTTTTCCGGTGTTCTGGTTCCCTCACCCTATAGCTCAATAGGTTTCGCATATTTTAATAGAATACAGGGTACCAGTTTAGTGAGAGATGGTCTAGTGACATAGGTCTCGTTTCTGTGCGAAAGTTTAACTAAACACCGAGGCGAATTTATCCACTAGGCCACGGACTACACAGCACTACCGTCAATACCGTTTACCTGACCACATTCATAAATCATCTGTGTAGCAGTCTACAATTCACTCGAAGGTCAAAACTCGATTTGTTTTTATGCCCCCGCCAATCGGAGAATAGCGGAAGGCCATTAAGTTTTACCCCTGTCCGTCCGTTCGTTTGTCCGTCCGTCAGTCCCGACATCGTGTCCAGGCCATAACTCCTAAACCGTATGGAATATATTCATGAAACTTCACAGGTGCATTCATCACACTGAGACGATGTGTCATGAACAAGGAAGACAACTCTTGCATTTATGGTTTTTGGATTATCTGCCCTTTACTTAGTACCATATAGTAAACCGTGTCCGGGCCATAACTCCTAAACCGTACGGAATATATTCATGAAACTTCACAGTTGCATTCATCACGCTGAGACGATGTGTCCTGAACAAGGAAGACAAAACTTGCATCTTTGGTATTTGGATTATCTGCCCTTGACTTAGTACCATATAGTAAACCGTGTCCGGGCCATAACACTTAAACCGTATGGAATATATTCATTAAACTTCACAGGTGCATTCATCACACTGAGACGCTGTGTCATGAACAAGGAAGACAACTCTGGCATTTTGGGTTTTTGGATTATCTGCCCTTGACTTAGTACCATATAGTAAACCGTGTCCGGGCCATAACTCCTAAATCGTATGGAATATATTCATGAAACTTCACAGGTGCATTCATCACACTGAGACGATGTGTCATGAACAAGGAAGACAACTCTTGCTTTTTTGGTTTTTAGATTACCTGCCCTTGACTAAGTACCATATAGTAAACCGCCTCCGGGCCATAACTCCTAAACCGTATGGAATATGTTCATGAAACTTCACAGGTGCATTCATCACACTGAGACGATGTGTCATGAACAAGAAAGACAACTCTTGCATTTTGGGTTTTTGGATTATATGCCCTTGACTTAGTACCATATAGTAAACCGTGTCCGGGCCATAACTCCTAAACCGTATGGAATATATTCATGAAACTTCACAGGTGCATTCATCACACTGTGACAATGTGTCATGAACAAGGAAGACGACTCTTGCATTTTTGGTTTTTGGACTATCTGCCCTTGACTTAGTACAATATAGTAAACCGTGTCCGGGCCATATCTCCTAAACCATATGGAATATATTCATGAAACTTCACGGGTGCATTCATCATACTGAGACGATGTGTCATGAACAAGGAAGACAACTCTTGCATTTTTGGTTTTTGGATTATCTGTCCTTCATGCATATATTTTATGATTGATTTGAAGTATATTTGTAATATTTTTTATGAATGGCATTTTACGGGGACATCCAGATCCTATGGACACTTTTTCCAGTGTTAAAATTTTATAGGGTAGATTCCTGACTTCAGAAGTGTTAACCAGAGTAGGTCAACTGAACTGCTGCGTCTTTTTTTATCGTGTCCGATCAATATCTTTCTTATTCCTGGATAGATTTTAGAATAACTTGACAGTATTGTTTATACTACTGAGCAAAAATCAATAAAACAGGGTAATCACAATGATCCCTTACTATCATAGTTGGTCAAAAGTGAGAATGTGATCATTGGGTCACATGTCAATGCCTCAGTTACCTTCACATTGAAATATTTCAGGGTAGTGCCACAAAGAAAATTGACACCTCATGGGTTTGTCCATTCCAATGTGTAAATAAACCATATATTGCCTTTGAGTACACTGCATCAAAAGTCTATGTCCAATTAACAAGAACAGTGCAACTTGCTTCCTCATCAGTACTTTCATCTACATCATTTCGTACATCCATGTGGCGGCAATATGGCTACATTTAAACCAGGAACAGTACCCTTAAAACCAGGCAAGCCTTTCCTTTTAAAAGGAACCTTTATTGTTAATACAATTGTCATGTTGAGACTTGCACTGTAATAATTCATAATTCATTTAAGATGCTCAAAAATGTCAGCTCTGTATTTTGGAAGGTACTAAATGCCAAAAACTGCAAAAATGTACTTAAAACGCGAAATTACAATGGGGAAATGCAAAGACGACATTGGGTTTTGTCGGAAATTGAAAATGGTAGGGTTTTTATTTTGTTCATAGTAGAGTCGAGTGGAGTGAGGGTGGGTGGTGGGGGGGGGGGGGGGGGTCTGAAGCAGGGTCGGTCGGGTTAGCGGAAACACGGCTATTTTTTTAGGCCTTATGTAATATAAGATTTATTTTTTGGCCGTTTGGGAGCCAAACGGCAATGAAATAACAGACAACAATTTTATGAAGTGAAATCAATGCATATCTGAAACAAATAAGAATGATATATATTTTATGATATTTTCATAGTGTGAAAAATAACATGACCATGTTTTTATCGCGGTAGCAGCCGGGACTACTTTTTAGTTTGCTTTTCGTATAAGGTAAAAAGAAAATGTACTCTTTTTTATCGATAAATACCAATATTTCATCGAATAAATTGAAAACATCATAGAATTTCATGAGTGCGAATCATGGTACGAACGAAATTCACTTTCGATAAATACAGTCGAACTTCAATGGCTCGAACACCTTTGGGACCTCGAAAATCTGTTCGAGACAGGGGTAGTTCGAGCCACTGAGGTTACTGTCAGGAGGCATAATGAGATGTTTTTGACATGTTTTCGGTGTTCTATAATGAAAATGTATGTTGTGTGTACTCATAAGAATCGCCTCATCGAGGCGATTCTAATGAGTACACACAGCATACATTTGCAAGATAAAAGACTAAAATCTTCTTAATTATCCTCCACTATTTCTTATGTAGAGGATTTCGCTAGGGTCTCATGAATGGGTTCGACACATCCATGGTAAACGAGCCATCGCTGTTCGAGCCATCGAAGTTCTACTGTACCAAAACAATATTTCATCTCGTGGGTTGAAAACATTAGAATTTTAAACACAGTCTATGGAATATTTTTGATATTTATCAGTATATCCTCTATATACTACATGAACGTGTTTTTCTAATGCTACTGATTTCAGACTGCCTACCTACCGAAACTGATATGGGCCCACGCCAATCGGGGCTTGGAGAAATGGATTGGGCTGCATGATGCTTCCACGCGGAGCTGAATCCGACCGCAAACGAGTACTGTTAAACCGCTTAGAGGGTTTAAGCCTGCTCAGGCTTGAACGTCCCTGCATATAAATCTTTGGTTTCTTTATTCGGCAGGGCTTGAGATGGGATTTCATCTCAATGACAGGTAAAAGGATCACAGAATTGGTACATGTAGCAAAGTCTCCAAAATGACCAAAATAGTGTTGAAAAGGACAAAACAATTCAAACAAAACAAAAACCGAAACTATTTTTTTACGGTAATCATGGAATGGGTACTTAGTTTCTGTACTAAGTAATTAAATCATAAATCACAGATCACACCTTTTTGACAAAATGTAAATTAAACAAAGATAAATGAGCTGGCGCACGACTAAACCTACAACAAAACCCGAGCGACAAGCAACGACTCGGATAAGCATGCATCACCAAATATTACAGAAGTTTTCGGTAATCCCCCTTTGGGAAGTCCATAGGCTGTAGAGGGCTACTGCGATCAGCGAAGACTCTGATCAGACTGCGCGCATGCGCGTAGTCTGATCAGAGTCTTCGTTGGTCGGACAAATCTGGTAACAGCTTTTATCATGCGCTGACTCAAACATATAAACTATTCAAAGTATCTTCAGACATGCCTAGCTAAGCTGACACTCTACTAATGAAATGCATAATATGCATGGTCACTGGTTGATCTCTGTGGACAAAATATATAACATTGATTAAAAGATATTATGAATATTTTTGCGGTGTTGACACCTCATGACACATGTTCTGTTTCAATGTTAGTTGTGACCTTGAAAGCGAAAAACAGAACCTTTAATGGGCCCCGAGACGAGTGAACGTACCTTCAGGTTTCCTATAAGCTAAGCCTCAAACCGGTCTGTTTTAATAGCTTCCTCAACCAGCAAGAGTCTTGATAAAATAAATATAGAAACTGTATAAAGTCCATGTAAAGAATACCCCTCGAAACCCCACTTTTACGGCCCCGCCCATCGGGGTTTGAAGAAATAGATGGGCTGCATGATGCTTCCACGCAGAGCTAAAACCGACTCGCACACGAGTACTGGAAAACCGCTTAGAGTATCTAAGCCTGCCCAGGCACAGCGGTGCGAGTCGGGCCGTCCTTACTTATAAACCCTATTGGTTTCATTGGGCGGCTGGGCTAAGGATGTCATTTCATCTCAATATCGGGTAAAAGTCCCACAACATTGGGAGCAACACCTCCAAAATGGCCTTTACATTGTTGACGGGGACGTTAAACCTCAAATCAAACAAACAAAATCCCATTTTATGCAGAGAAAATTTGGGTTTGCAATGCTTATAATTATTATTCTCATTTCTGCTCTAAGACAAAGGTGGTGGGGAACTCGTTAGAACCGCCTCAATGAGGCGGTTCTAACGAGTGCCCACAACCTATTTTCGGAGTACAAATAAGAAAAATATAACAAAATTTCATCTGAAAAGTCTCCATTTTTTTTTAGATATGAAAGAATACACCATGTTGAACGTATGTGTTATCGTAAAGGGTATTGTACTATCCAAGAGCGCTGATCAGACTGCGCATGCGTGCGTTCTGATGCGCATATTTGTTCTTCCCAATTGGCAAAAACGCTTTTCTTATGATGTGGCTCGTAAGCGAGAAACAGAACATTATATTCAAAGACATGAAATTTAAATACCGTTGTCTGGATAAACGTACATAAAATTAAGGAAACGACATACAGAGTATCACGCATTTTAAACGAACTTTTGGCGAGTTTTATTATCATTACGATAACACACCCGTTGTTTCATATCTCCAAAATGATAACTTCATTTTTCTTATTTACACTCCAAACATAGGTTGTGTGTGCTCGTTCGAACCGCCTAAATGAGGCGGTTCTAACGAGTACCCGCAACCTATGTTTTAACAAAGCAATAAAAAAAAAAGTGTATACCCCTGTAAACCCTAGTTTTCTCTATTGGCATTATGTTGTGGCCGTTTTAACAAGCAACCGCAAATTATGTTGACCAAAACAAAATAAGAAACACGATATATGTCCGTGAAAACCCAGCTTTTATCTCTATATGTTTGTTTTGTTTGTATCAGAGTTTAACGGCCCAATCAAAACTATTTATGTTATTTTTGAGCCGGTTAGTTTACCTATCCACACTTTTCCTGGGCAGGCTTATACATGTACGTAAGCGGTCACGGTCAACCTCTTTCGCCAGAAACTGACAACAGTCCTTCTTTAATCAGCGGAAGGGAGAGAACGACCGTAGAAAAGATTTCCTGGGCAATCTTCACGAAAGAATGTTGCCGACCTCGGCAGGTATCGAACCAACTTCCTCCTGATCACCAGGGAGACGCGCATCCGACTGGGCTACCGAGGCCGCCCCGTTTATCTCTTTATATTGTGATTTACAAGAGCAGAACTTTATGGGCTTGTGTTTACATGCCCCCGTGACCTTGAGAGTAAGAGCGCTGACTCTTAAAAATAAGGTCTCTCACCACTGCGGGCTCAAGCCTGGCTCGGGTCACATGTGAGATGCCAAGTTCTGCAACACCTTCAGGTCGTTTTCCTCCGGGTATCCCGGTTTTCGCCCACCTCTGATTATTGATCGGCTCCAAATAAATGAAATGATCTTGAAAGGGACATAAAAACCCAAAACAAAAAAATTGGGCTTGTGAACGTGATGGAATGATTTTCTTGTCTTTTAAAATTGACATTAGTAGCACAGGTGTTAGAGACGTCCACGTAACCATAAATGGCTGCGCAAACAGCTTGCGTACGAAATTCATGTGTCGGTTATTAATACTGACGATATTCTTGTCCATGTGACGTCAGTGTGTTGTGTGAGAAGGCTTGGTTGGACTGGGCTCGCGTACGGGGGCTTTGACAAAGAGTAGACCAAGCTCAGACGCCGCAAAAGCGGCGTCTGTTCAGGGTCTACACTGTTTGCCAAAAATGCAGAAATCTAAGGGTTAAAGCATACAGTCTATATATTGAGGGCATTTTCCCCAGTGCTGTCCGTGCTTTTACTGAAAAGTTGTTTCCCCTAAATGTGTACTCAAGATATTTGCTTCTTTTTGAAATTTTAATTATGCTGATTTTGTTACAGCGTTTCAGCAAGTTGTAAATTACAGTTAGACATTTTCTGCATCTGGAATGCAAATATTTTGACTGATTGTGTATCTAATCTATCTATCTTCATGGTAAATTACTACTCTACTAAAATTTATGCCTCCGCTTTTAAGAACTTATTTCTTTCTCGGAAGACGTTAATCTAAAATGCAATATCTTTCTGCCATTTTTCAGTTTACGCTAATAGTGTTTAATTAGTTGTAATAACATTAGTTTGAACCGTGTAAAAGGGTTATGAAAACTGTCTGCGAAGACGATAACGAAGTTTAAGAAACTGAAAATAAATATTTTAAATGAAAAGAAACACTTTCATGTTAGTAAGATTTCTGAAAACTTCTCACGAGAAAAACATAATTTTCGGTCCTGCTTTTAAGGACAAAGACTGCCTGTCACATTAATGAATACTCAAGGACCGACGTCTTGCATGTGAACCAAACTACATTACGGTAACACACCCAAGTGATAGTGCATTCTTTCGTATCTCCAAAAGGACTACTTTTCCGATGAAAATTTGTGATATTTTCCTTATTTATACCCCCAAAATAGGTTGTGGGTGCTCGTTAGAACCGCCTCATCGAGGCGGTTCTAACGAGTACCCACAACCTATGTCTTGGAGCAGAAATAAGAAAAATGATGAAACCCCCCTGTAAACCCCAGTTTTCTTTCTTTTCACGGACTGTTATCATGATGTAAAATAAAATAAATAAAATGAGCCCCCCCCACCCCCCACCCCCCCCCCCTCCCCACCACGCCCACATCTCGTAAAATACCCCGTATAGAAAACATTACGAAAACACGCCTATACAAATACATTGTGAAATTTACCACCGAAAAATGAAAATTTTCAGATGAAAAAAAGTGATATTTTTCTAATTTCTGCTCAAAACATAGATTGTAGATACTCGTTAGAACCGCCTCGGCAAACAGTTCTAACGAGTACCCACAGTCTATGTTTTTGAGTAGAAATAAGAAAAATAATGTATACCCCTGCCAACCCCAGTTTTACTGTATAACAGTGGGGTTCAAGGAGGTAAAAATTATATAGACGTGTTTTCGTGATGAAATGCGTTTTCAAGGGTATACATTATTGTTCTTATTCATGCTAGACATGGGTTATGGGTACAAGTAATCGTTATGAGACGGTTCCAACGAGCACCCGCACGTTGGCCCATGTTTCGAGTATAAACACTTTTTTTTTCATCAGATGAATTCTCATAATAATCTTACATGTGGGTGTAATGGGTATAGATAGAAAAATCCGTCCCGAGGATCACTGTCCAGCATCACGAAGCTTGTGGAATGATGCCAGGTACAGATTTTTTCTATCTACCCCTCACACCCATTCAAGATTCAGGATTTAACTTGCATACTTTCATTTATGATACAGAGGATCTTACATGAGTGTCCATGTATTATCGATTTTATTAAACTCGTTGAGGAAAAGGGATAAAATGCGAGGCATTATGAGAACACGCCTATATAAATTTTGACCCCCTCATATAGTCAAACTGGGGTTTAAGGGGGTATACATTATTTTTCTTATTTCTGCTCAAAAACATAGATTGTGGGTACTCGATAGAACCGCCTCGTATCGAGTCCCCGCAATCTATGTTTTGAGCTGAAATAAGAAAAATATCACAATTTTTCATCTTAAAATGTCTATTTTTTGGCCAGAAAATTGGCAATGTATTTGTATAGGCTTTTTTTCGTAATGCTTCGCAATTTGCGAAAACAAAGATTCAGATCAGCCAGGAAAGGTCTTGCGACAAGGCACACACGTGTAAAATATTACAGCCCTATCAGGTACCATTCAAAAGTTATGCCCAGTGTTAAAGTTTTTGAACACAGAAATAAACAGACAGACAGACAGTCCAAAAACTATATGCCCTCGAATCTTTGATTGCGGGGGCATAAAAAACGTGTGTCTCCTTTCCAAATCAGCGTAGAATGCCTGGCTAACGTCGTGTCGGTGTCGGACCGACGTCGGCTTGCTGCTTGGTGTCTACTGAGTTTCCGATAGGTATCTATCCTCACCGGAAGCAAATTCTTTCCTTTCCGCAATTTTTCAAAGGCAGGCAACTTTCGGAACTTCCTGTTGGCTTTTCTATAAGCCCTGCCCCACTGAAAAAGGGGTCTACTCTTCAAGGAAAGAATTTGCTCCTCAGGAGCAAATTCTTTCCGTTAAGTGTTGACCCCTGTTGACATGGGAGACAAAAATATTTTGCAGGTTTTGTCTCCCGTGAAGGTGTTCCAATTCCCCTTAAGTTGAAAAAAGACAGGATGTCACAAAATTTGCTTCCCTTGAAAACAAAATTGCAAAAACATCACGAATACATGTCTGTTTGTATTGGAGTTTAACGGCCCAGTCAACACTATTTTATGTCACTTTTGAACCTGTCAGTATACCTATCCACACTTTTCCTGGGCATGTTTATACGTGTGTGTAAACGATTAGCCAGTACAGTGCACATTCTTTCACATGCCAATGTGATTGGCACCCCTTTGAACCCCATTATTATACAGTATATTTGGAGGCCTTCATGCGGACTTAACAAATTATTTGTCTAAATCGCGACGGAGGTAAGGACGAGGATTGTGGCCACGTAAAATCGATTTAAGCCCCCCAGTGCCGTTCCAAGGCGGTTCTTCTGTCGCGGTTTATTTTTGTTATGGCTTGTCTTTGGGTGTTTGTGTCGCTTATATTGTTTTATTTTGGATAGCCTATTGGCCATTTTGTGGGAAAGTAACTGTCCTTTTGGCTTTCCGCTATTGGTGTTTCCATTAGGTCTGTTGTTTCATGTTTGTTTCTTTCCCTTTGGTGTCTCTGATGGGAGATGTGGGTTGATTGTATCGATTCCTGATCATTGCCTCCACTTCTATTTTACAGGGGTAAACCTTGTTTTTCTTGTTTCTGCTCTAAAATATACATTATGGGTACTCGTTAGAACCACCACCAAAAATCTATATTTTGAGCAGAAATAAGAAAAATGCCACAATGTTTCATCTTAAAACTTTCGTTTTTTTTCGGTGGTAAAGTTTAAAATGTATTTATATAGGCGTGTTTTCCCAATGAATATATCACGTACACCAAAACTCCCCAAAATGACCTTTACAGTGTTGACGGGAACGTTAAACCTCAAATCAAACAAATCTAAATTCCCCTTAAACATTTGCTTAAACCGAAACCCTGCCTGTCAGTCAGCCTATGATTTGATCAATTATGTCATATGTTTTAGTGATATTACCACTGTGTTACATATCATAACTTGATTTTAGTGTCATGATGCCGGATATATTCTTATCTTAATCATTCTCTGACTAATTCGAAATGAAGAGTTGTTTCTGCTTACTTTCATGTTAATTTGAAGGCTTAAAAGCCTGCCTTCACACAAGGCATGAAATTTAACATTTGATCACTTCCGTCCGTCAATGATAAGTGAATGTTTTTCCTCACAAATTTAAGTAGCACATTGCTAAATTACAAAACCTTGTTTTAAGTGGTATGAAAAAAAACGTCTAAAATTTATGAGTTAAACAGCTACACTATTCAACCGTGTGGGGGGCCCCGTACATCGGGACTTGAAGAAATAGATGGGCTGCAAGATGCTTCCACGCAGAGCTGAAACCGACCTGCACACGAATACTGGTAACCCGCTTAGAGGTTCTAAGCCTGTCCAGGCAAAGCGGTGCAAGTCGAACCGTCCATGCTTATAAACCCGATTGGTTTCATTGGGCGGCAGGGCTTGAGATGTCATTTCATCTCAATGTCGGGTAAAAGTCCCACAAAATTGGGAGTAACGTCTCCAAAAATGACCTTTACAGTGCTGACGGGGACGACAAACCTCAAATCAAACAAACAAGCAAATCAACCCAGATACACAGAAACGGTGTAGATCCAGATAAGACTGCTCACGAGCCGTCTTATCAGGATCTACACCGTTTGCAATCGTATTTAAAATTTTCGACTAATATAACTCCAAATTTACAAGAACGGACGTGAATATGGATTCGATGATACAAGCATTTCCAATCTGACGGGTCGATAGGGGAGATTCCGATTGATCCGGAAATTCCGGGGATTAGAAACACCTATATCAAATCTTAGCCTAGATGAATAAAGGATTCTTTTTCTTGCATTCCACAACATTTTTTTCGAATTATTTTGTATGTGTACCATGAAGTCCGGCTCAGTCGCCTACAGATTTGCACATATGCCTCTTTTACTGGGTAGGAACCACAGTACTAAGCAATGTGGATAAAGTTTCTTGCTCAAGGAAACACCACGTGGCGCTTGCGAGGATCGAACCGGCTACATCTCAAACTCAAATCCGATGCTTTGCCACTGCACCACAGCGCTCCACAAATGACATAGTACATTTTGGGTGCAGGGAATTACCGCAAAACAACGTTATTTGCTCCGGCATCATAACATTAATGTATTAACCCATTTAGTACTTGAAACCCCAAAACGGGTACCCTGGCAAACAGTGCAGGCCCAGATCAGACGCCAAAGAACGCGGCGTCTGATCTGGGCCTACACTGTTTGCAAAATGTTTAGCCATTTTCCAAACAAATTTTTAAGAAAACATAACCTGACACCCCTGAATTTTGAATTGACTCCCGCTGTATAAAAGGAGGGAGAGTCCATTTGGTACAAAAACGGTTAATCATCCCCCCTCCCCCCCTCCCCCCTCCCCTTGGCATATGACATCCGTGCAATGTCGCATCATGACGTTGGTACGACGTTGCCTATACTTCGTGTGTCTGCTGGGACGGGGACGGGACCTGCAATTTTGTTTTTCATACACGTCGTTCTGCAAAATTATACGGGTTTCTGTCAGAAGAAAAAAAAACTGAATTTAAAGACGACGTTTCTTTTCGCCTGGTTTCTTTCCATAGTTGAATAATCATTCCGCCCTGGTCCTTGGTAATTTCTTTTGAATCAATTTTAATCAGATTTTCAAAAGTACACATTAGTTCATTCTGAATTCGAAACAATAAATGGCATTTCATATTCGTAACTATGTATTTCATGATAGAAATTATGTAGAACTGCTCAATAAATAAATTTATACTAATTTGTTTTAGTTCAGTTGCGATGAAAGCTTCAAGGTTAAGGGGCTCTTACACTGTCACGACTTTGACCACGATTGCCCACGACTGTCCACGACCAATTGGGACCATGAAAATCGTGGCAAATCGGGGCATACACGGTTCCGTGTTCACTACCCTACGAATACTCACGACATTGCTACGACACTTCTACGAACAATCACGATTGCTGTACGATAATGGAGCCGATTTACAACGATCCTTTACGATCGACCACGATGTCTCACGATCCTCTAGGATTCTTCTACGACTGCACCACGATTTCTTCAAGATATCAGACGATCATACACGATTTCTCACGATCCCTGCAAGACGGCTCTACGACCAAGGCACGATGATCAAAGACTCAGTACGATCATGGAGGATTCGATACGATTTACTCACGATTAACCAGGACTTCTCCCGATTCGTCAGGATTTATAACGATCTGGGTATATAAAAGTGTTCATCAAATGCAGTGTCATTCAGTTTCAACCATTTCTGTAGAGAGCATCTGACGAAAATGTTTTTGCAGCCAGGTCAAAGGCTTCTGTATCTTCAAAAGTTAGTTCAGCTCGAACAAGACATGATCTAAAATGACATTGCAATGGCTGAACAACTGGAGGTGCAGAGGAACAGGAGGGACAGGTGACAGTTGACCATAGTTGCTTGGGTAATTATATGTACAGAGTTACGTGGAGAAAGTAGTGCGTTCGACGTAGCGTCGGGATAAATCGTGCTAGCGTCGTCATCAATCGTAGTGCATTCCTGGTGAATCTTGCATTGTCGTAGCAGTCGTCATGATATCGTAGTAGATCGTACGGCAGTCGCAACGGAATCGTAGAGGCATCCTAGATGATCTTGTCTCGTCGTAGCACAATCGTGGTAGAATTATTCACGATTGGCCACGAATACCACGACGACGGCTCACGACTGAGCTACGATTTCTCTACGACCGCTCTACGATTTGAAAAATGATGCCGACTCGTCACGAATGTTTTGAACATGTCCAAAACAGTCGTGACCACTCCCGAACTATCACGATCAACCACGATTCCTCAAGATCTCTGCCGACTTCTCTACGACGTTATTCACGATTTACCACGATTTAAAAAATCGTAGTGAGTCGTGGCCAAAATCGTGACAGTGTAAGAGCCCCTTAATTTTATTGAATTGCTAGCGAACACTCAGTCCGGGGGTTTTCACGCGCGCGCGAGAGAGAGGGGCATTGGCTTTTTTACACCACTAATAATAAATAAATAAACTGAAAACTATTAAAACTATTAATTGGGCCCCGTCAAGCGATGTTGGTACTTATCGCCTATGCTGAGCAGCGAAGGTTCAGGCGAGCCTGCGCATCCGCGCAGTCTCGCCAGAACCTTCGCTGCTCGCTCATACAAGCAGTGAATCAAGAGGAACCTTCAGACAGAAAGCCATATCCCTGGCCCCTCTGAATGGCTGGGTATGCGCAGTTAAAATGTGTCATGGCGGAATGCTCGAAGACACAAATTCGCTTGGCGGGGCTCAATTGATAAAGGCCTCATAATTTTCCAATTCTCCATTATTATGTACATTTCGAACTATTTGTTTGGTTGAAATAAAAGACACAGCGACAGGTAGTTTGTTTGTATTGGAGTTTTACGGCCCAGTCACCACTATTAAGGTCATTTTTGAGCCGGTCAGTTTACCTATCAACACTTTCCTTGGCAGGCTTATACGTAAGCGGTTAACCAGTACAGTGCACATTCTTTCGCCAGA
Organism: Lucinisca nassula; assembly: GCA_963580285.1. Classification (NCBI taxonomy): domain Eukaryota; kingdom Metazoa; phylum Mollusca; class Bivalvia; order Lucinida; family Lucinidae; genus Lucinisca; species Lucinisca nassula. Next base: position 65,751,547 of record OY757017.1, on the reverse strand, counting down.
AACTGACAACTGCCCTTCTTGCCGGAATCAGCGGAAGGGAGAGAATGACCGTATGACCGTAGAGAATGACCGTAGAAAAGATTCCATGATCAATCTCCACGAAAGAATGTTGCCTATCCCGGCGGGAGTCGAACCCGCGTCCTCCTGATCACCAGCCAGACGCGCATCCGACTGAGCCACTGAGGCCGGCCAGCGAAAGGTAGTAATATAATGTTACGCAAAAGCGCACGTTTAGAACCAACGCGTTTCGTCATTGTAAATGAAGAGACGTCAACAACGTCGGTTTAAAGAATTGAAAAATGTCAGAAGAAAATAAACTGAATTTAAAGACGACGTTTCTTTCCGCCTGGGTTCTTTCCATAGTTGAATAATCATTCCGCCGTAGCCCTTCAGTGGTAAGCTTATTCCTACGCTTTCGAAATAATTCCTAAAATTTACCATTTTGGTGGCATTTTTTTATATTTCGATGACCAAGTTAGAATTATAAGGAATGAATTATCGTTTTTGTGGATTTTATCCGGCGGATCACTCATAAACTTAACCCATTAAGTACCAGAAACCCCAAAAGGGGTACCCTGACAAACAGTGCAGCATGGCCAACTATATCTGACATTAGCCCGATGACTTTCAACCGTGACAGTCGCACAGAAAGTCAATATTGGGTTGTCTCCCTTTGATTGAGGCCTACCACAGATACCTATCGTGTACCTATCGTGTAATCAATATTGTGTTTTAATCCGGCTGTGTGTGAAAATGACCCCGGGGGATATTGAACGATAGATACGTCTAGTTAATTTAGAACTGCGTGTTTTGGTACTTTAAGCGAGAAAAATTCTCTTTTTGTCAAACGGTTAAAATTGAGCCTTTTTGTACTTAAAATATTATCGGTTCTCATAAATCCATTTTTTTTCTTGAATGTGATATTCCACATTATTTTTTTGGAAAAAAAAACAAAACATTTATAGTTATTGGATGTCAGATGCATTATTTAAAATTGCATTGTTTAGAAAAGCAACATGTTCATACGTCAATGTAATAAAAACCCCTGTAAACCCCACTTTACATTATATACAGAAGAAAAGAGAGGTTTAGAGGGGTTACAATGTGTGTGTTATCCGCACCAAGACATTGTATTGTTCATCATAAAATATTTACATTTCCAGGGTAAAGTCTAATGTAAACCTATAGAAAACAATTGCGTTCATACTTCCATGAACGCATCGAATCACATGATTTTCAGTGACGTTAAGTGACGTCATTCTAAACCATTGTTCTCTACGGGCGTTGATGACGTCAACGCTGCTCCGCTCATTGTAGAAACACAGCGTGTAAATGTTTTTCAGCTTTAAAAATTTGCCCTACAAGCATTTTTTCGCCCAGTGATGAGGGGCAAATAATGTAAATATAAAAAATAAACTTAATTTTTCTGCTTTTCATGAAAGTATGAACGACAGTGGGTCGCTAGCAAAGTTTACATGAACCCCTTCGGGGTTCATTTACTTTGCACGCGACCCACTGCGTTCATACTTCCATGAACTGCAGAAAAATAAAATTCATTTCTTAAAAGAATGTGCTTATTTTGGTTTGTTTGTTTTTTAGATATAAATTAACATTTCGAAGATAAGACAGAAAACATTGTCACAAGGATATGTTTTCTTAATGGGTTGACAGTTTTGTTTGATTGGAGGCTTAACGTCCCCGTCAACACTGTATAGGTCATTTTGCGGACGTTGCTTCCAATTTTGAGGGACTTTTACCCGACACTGTGATGACATCTCAAGCCCTACCACCCAATGAAACCAGTAGGGTTTATCTGCATTGACGGTCCGAATCGCACCACTTTTCATGGGCAGCCTTAGAGCCCCCATGCAGTTTACTAGTACTCATGTGCTATGCAGTCAGCTTCAGCTCTGCGTGGAAGCATCATGCAGCCCAATCTATTTCTTCACATCACACCCGTGTGATATAGTGCATTTTTTCATACCTCAAATAAGGTCATCTTTTTGATGAAAATTTGTGATACTTTTCTTATTTATACTCAAAACATAGGTCGTGGGTGCTAGTTAGAACCACCGCAATGATGCGGTTCTAACGAGCACCCACAACTTATGTCTAGGAGCAGAAATAAGAGACAAAGCGTCTGCTATTTCCAACAAGACATTCTGTACAGGTAAGCCGAGAAGGTCAGCGCACAGTAAAAGGCTTAATCCTTTGCGCCAACGGCATAAATGTCAATAATAGTTGCGGATGGCCCAGATCAGACACCGCAGAACGCGGCGTCTGATCAGGGCCTCCACTGTTTGCTAAAAGTTTAGCCATTTTCCTAATCTATTTTGAAGAAAACACAACATGACAGCCCTAGATTTTGAAATGGACTCCTGCTATATATAAGGTGGAAGATTCCATTTGGTACAAAAAGGGTTAACATAGGCCGAAGCCCCTCGTGCTTCATGCAGTTTGTGAGTGATTAGCCGGAGTTAGCCACGAACATGAAATTCATTATCTACCTGAATTTTCTTATTGAATCTATCATTTTAGTGCCTCTGGCGCTAGGCTATTCCTGTCACTTTTCAATTAGTAAATTATCGATATTCACGAACGAACCATTTTGCTAAAGTTTTAACTTGTAATTTATCTAAGGGAAGACACTCGTATATTGTGCTAGTGTAGCCAGGCGCGTAATACTCAATTGAGGGTGTATGGAGAGATAAATAGTCAGAATGCTGTGAAATAAATAATAAATTAAGATTATTTCATTATAAATGTGACCAAATACTCCTATAACTAGCATTATAAACCGCCTGTTTAGTGAATAAAAGTATTTTGCTAAGCAATACGAAGAAATCTTTTCCACCATATTTTCTTAAAAAATTCATTATATCACCTTCACCACAAACATTTCCTACATTGTCGAGTCCTCATCGTCGGGCTCAATTGGTTTTCTTTTGTTTCAGAAATCTTTGGAATGGTTCACGCATGAACCATCATACCAAGTCAAATATATAGACCACACAATCTGTCCCCGAGGTTACAAAACCAATTCATGCTCAACTCACTTGAGCATGAACATTGCCCTGCTCACAGTTTTTAAAATGCCAACAATTGTTGGCTTTTAAAATTTGGGAGCAGGACAAATAACATTCTCTGCTGTCTGAGAAAAAAATCGCTCAACTTCTTTGTGAGCGTTTGAGTTTTACGTCCCACCGACAGCTAAGGTCATACGGAGACGAGACCTCGGTTTAAAGATCCCTCCGAAAGTCTGGAGAAGCCTGTGATCGATCATGCGATCCCTGGTTTACAAGGCACAACTTTTTTGTACTTTAATTTTAATGAGCACCACAAGTTTCATGCTCAGCTGAGTTCAGCTTGAATAAAGTTTCATAACCTCGGGGCCAGGATTTCCTATTTCTCAGCCGGGACTGTTCTTGACAAGTCACTTCATCCTAAATCACTGAAAGCCCAACAACACTGGTAACAATGTCCTCAAAATGACCTAATTAGTGTTGACGGGGACCTTGAACCTCAAATCAATCAAAACATCTAGAAAGTGCTGAGTCTTTTAAAATATTTTATTTTCATAAAAGGCAAACTGGGTGGACCCAGATCAGACATTCTGTATCCACATTGTAAAAACTAATTTTTAAGTATCAGGCGATAAAGCAGACGACAATTGTCGTGATTGGCATTTTATGGCTTAACTATACATACAGGCCGAACAAAGCATTAACTAGTGTACGTATGATTTGGATAGGGCGACCCGCGAAAAGTCCACCGTGGATCTGCATTTTATCAGCACACAGATTTTGCAGCATATTTTCAGACACCCGGGCTCCACTATATCATTGTGACGTAAAATATCATAAGCACTGTCCACTGAAAAGAATCATTGGGCGGCAGGGCTTGAAATGTCATTTCATCTCAATGTCGGGTAAAAGTCCCACAAAACTGGAAGCAACGTCCTCAAAATGACCTTTATAGTGTTGACGGGGACGTTAAACCTCAAATCGAACAAACAAACGAATCATTATCACAAAAATATGCCTAGCCTATATACTTGATTCCCTCAAACCCCACTTTCATAGGCCTATATTAAAACTTGACTTAACAGGGGTGACCATTATTTTTTCTTATCTCTGCTCGAAAATATAGATTGTGTGTACTCGCCGAGGCGGTTCATCAAGTACCACAGTCTGTGTTTAAAGCAGAAATGTGAAATATATATATACTAAGGGAAACAAGAAACGCAACATTATGATTTTTGGCGAGAAAATTACCATCTTTTTTCTGGTTAACAATAGTTTTAAATTGTACTATCTAACCGTGAATGAACCATAGCAAAAAACGTCTGAGAATTTTAAACGTCCCGGAGTGGACGCTTCCGTATTTAACCAACCCCATAGAAAAAGAACTGCACAAAATTGCATTAAAATCGCAAAAAGAAGAATGGTGTCGTGTTTGTAACACACTATACGCGTTGAGACTCAATTCACCGGAAAGGAATGAATAAAGCCAAAATTCCGTTACTTGTTTCGACGTTGACGTCATAAATTGCAGTGTGCAAAAAGCTCATGAAAGACGCAATTTTCTGTTTGAGTACGGGTTTGGATGCTAAAAAAGCTTCAATGTTGTCTACGCCAGATAACATTTCCGTATACAGATCGTTTAGCCACAGTCAACACCCTTAGAAAGACGTTGAATGCATGTCTTTGACGTTGCGCGTATGGTTATGCATTAACTGAGTTTGAAATAAGTTTATCCAAATGTTCTTTAACTTTTTATGCTGGTCCATACTCGCACTTTGTAAAGTCGACGTGAAGGGCTCTAAAGCCGCAAAAAGCATTCATTAGTCCGACATGCTGACGTCACATTGATTGGTTTAAAGTGATTTTCATATACGACATGTAACGCATTATTTCAAATAACGTTTTCAGTAATAAACTAACCACAAAAATAGTCAGTTCATCATACGAGATATAGAAATTATAAAACGTCAGCAATTTACGCAGACATTCAAGAATACAACTGTTGCGTTTCTTTTTTTCCTCTAGTATATATATATCAGATTTTTTCATCGGAAAATGTTCACCTTCTCAGTATATTTTCGTAATGGACATAGGGACACGGTTCATATTGATTTTTTTTTCTGTTTTACTTTTAGAGTGTTTAATATTTACACTGTATATACTATTCCTGGGCCCTTATTATACCCGCTTTTTCCAAGAAAAATCGGGTATATTGTTTTCGTACCAGAGTTGAGTGGGCGTCAGTCCGTCCGTCCGTCTGTCTGTGTGTCTGTCCGTCACGTTTCTTGTAAATGGATCTACTCTGCAACCACCAAAGTTACACTTTTGAAACTTTGCATGTGGATAGTACATGGTATGTAGATGGCAGTGGGCTAATTTTTTGTGACCTTGAACCCAACATGGCCCCAAGGTCAAAGGTCAAAAAGTATGACTTTGCGATATCTTAAGTTATGCTTTGAAACTTTGCATGATGATAGTACATGGTATGTAGACGGCAGTGGGCTACATTTTGTGACCTTGACCCCAACGTGGCCCCAAGATCAAAGGTCAAAAAGTATTACTTTGCCATATCTTTAGTGTCAGTCATAGAAAAAGCGGGTATTTGCGATGGTATACCATCGACTGCGCAATCTAGTTATTCATTTAAAAGGGAAAAACTATTGTTGCCGAAGCCTCGTTTCATACTTTCACGAAAACACGCCTATAAAATTTCGCATCCCCTCCCCCTGAAACCCCGCTTGTATATTGTAAAACTGGGGTTTACATGTGTGTATATTAATTTTCTTATTTCTATTAAAAACATAGATTGTGGGCACTTGTTAGAACCGCCTCATTCTAGCGAGCACCCACAATCTATGTTGAAAGCAGAAATAAGAAAATGTTACAATTTTGCCCTAATATTTTCTGTTTCTGATACCATGTTGGACGCCATTATTTCGTAAACCGCTTAGAGGGTCTAAGCCTGCCCGGGTAAAGTGGTGAGTTGGCCCATCTATGCATATATAACCCTATTGGTTTCATTGGGCGGCAGGGATTCAGATGTCACTTCATCTCAATGTGGGGTTAAAGTCCCACAAATTGGAAGCAACGTCTCCAAAATGACCTAAATAGTGTTGACGGGGACGTTAAACCTCAAATCAAAGAAAAAAACGCCCCCCCCCCCCCCCTGTACCTTTCCTGCTGCAAGTACAGCATGCTTTGTCTAACAACAGTGTGCTGACCACTTTCAGTTAGACGTCCAGCTGACGCAATGTACAAAAGACAGCTTCGTCTCACCCAGTGTATCCACCCAGCGAGGTGAAAATCAAAGCACTTTGAGTACTGGTGGGTCGACTGTCTCTGAGTTTAGGCAGGGAAAATAGTCCTGGACTTAGGTTTAAACCCTTAAATTTAAACTGCGTTTTCAGCGTCTGACCCTTAAATTCCAGTGCTGTAAGCAAATAGTGTAGACCCCGATCAGACGCCGCCGCATTCTGCGGCCTCTGATCTGGGTCTTCACTGTTTTGCCAAGCACAACCCATGATTCCAGCCCAGATTTTATAGATAACCCTTTTACACAACAATGCCATACTGCGATAAAATTAACGCTGATGATTTCCATAAATTCCGACAAAAAGAACTGATAAACGATCGACTCACAAATCAGAACAGAATCAGAATTATTACTGGGGACACGTCAAATGACATTCAAATACCAGGACCTGTGATTCGGGAAGTTAGTCCCTAGCTCTCATCAAAGAGGTAAACTTAGCTACACTATCCTAAGCATCCAATGATCAGATCAGGAATCTCATGGTCCGAGGGAAGATGGAATTTTTGTCCTTTGAACATGTCAGTTCTTGCGGTTGGGGTCTGAAATGCCATTGAATGGTGATTTTACTGGGGGAACGATGTCATCTGTTGGAAAACTGGCAGCACTGGTTTATAATTTCGCTAAGGTTATGCTCATGTGATCATTCATGGTCGAATTATATATTGTTAAATTCAACACAGGTTTCCAAGTCAATTTAGATATTCAATCTCTGGAATTAAACAAAAAAAGAACAAAAAATGTACAACCAGAATTTGATACTGCAAAGTCAGTGTTCATGTAATTCTAGTTTATAAGTTTATAACTAAACGGCTTTAATAATGGGATACCATTGTGTTTCTTTCCAAAATGGTACAATGCAATCCTAATCGAGTCACTTGATAAGACACTTGTGCCATATCTTTTCTTGTTAACCATTATGTTGAGAGTTAATGCGACAAAGCTGATCTTTAAACAACTGGAAGTTTCCGACCGTGTCATTTGGTTGTCGATACCAACTTGCTAAAAAGTGCAAAAAACTTAATCTAGACCGATTTTGAGTCGTTTTCCAGTTCCATGAATGGCATGTGAGGGATGTCTCTGTGAATAAGCAACAGCACCCTTGCGCCATGAGAGTTTTCTTTTCTGCAGACACTGTACGAAAAAGATCCGAAGTGGTGATTGAACTGTCAATCTTTGTTTCCTGAAAAGCCATAATATGTGTTTGGTGAGTATCCAGGAAAGCCGAAACTCGTATACCATTAATGTTTATTCTGCAAACCTTCAAACTTTTTGTTTTACAAAATGTGGCTTATAGTTATGTCAGTGGTCGGAGATTTAGCTACCTTATCCTTTGACAGAGGTTTAAATTTGTTTCCCTTTTTCAATTCTATACATTCGTTGAAAGTCTGAAAGTTACAGACCTCACATTCGGGGCAAATTTAAGAGCATTTTAAATTTCTCAGTATCAGAGATGAAAGAACATTCAGTTTGTACCCAGATTTCACAATGATCCCATTGAACTGCCTTGTGGCCGTTAAGGGCAGCACCACTACACTGGCCACAGTCAGCTTTGCAGTCCTTGCAATGTCAAGTTCTAACTCCAGAGTCAAGCTCTAATAAACGTTTGTTGTCGAGATCAAATGGGCCCCGTCAAGCGATTTTGGTACTTATCGCCTGTGCGAGCAGCGAAGGTTCAGGCGAGCCTGCGCATCCGCGCAGTCTCGCCAGAACCTTCGCTGCTCGCTCATACAAGCAGTGAATCAAGAGGAACCTTCAGACAGAAAGCCATATCCCTGGCCCCTCTGAATGGCTGGGCATGCGCAGTTAAAATCTGTCATGACGGAATGCTCGAAGACACAAATTCGCTTGGCGGGGCTCAAATGATGAGTCGAAGTCCTCACGCTCGACTCATTTCTATGAAGTTTTACAGTATTTTTTTTTTATCACAACGAAACCTTGGCCGGGACTAGCTTCGCTGTCTAGTTTCGCTGTCTCCGGCCAGGGTAATCAAAATTGCCAAACGTATTCCACTTGAGGGCTTGAAATTACATATGCCCTCAGAGCTTCTTTTCATACCAATCTTCCTACTGACAGCCATGCACTGTGTTTTACTCTGTCACTATTAATACCATCACAAAATTACGCATATATAATTTTGACTCCCTTGAACCCCACTTTTATATAGTAAAACTGTGGTTTACAGGGGTAAAATTTATTTTTCTTATTTCTGCTCTAAAATATAGATTGTGGGTACTCGTTAGAACCGCCTCATCGAAGCGGTTCTAACTTGTACCCACAATCTATATTTTGAGCAGAAATAAGAAAAATATCACAACTTTTCATCTTAAAATTTTCGTTTTTTTTTTTTTTTTTTTTTTTTTCTGCGGTAAAATTTTCAATGTATTTGTATAGGCGTGTTTTCGTAATGTATTATCTGTGCGAGTCCTATTCACCATGCAGTTTCAAATACAAAGACTAAAAGGAATATAAATGAGACTTTACACACATGATTGTTGCTCATGTTTTGTTGTTGTTGTTGTTTTTTTTTTTTTCCAAATTATCGAAATTTCACTTCGGGGAAAATCCAGGTCAAAATAATATATAGCTCAGCACACCAATGCGAAAACATGCCTATACAAATACATTGTAAATTTTATCGCGAAAAAAAAAAATGAAAAATGTGAGATGAAAAATTGTGATATTTTTCTTTTTTTCTTTTTTCTTTTTGCCCAAAATATAGGTTGTGGAGACTCGTTAGAACCGCCTCATCGAGGCTGAGGCGGTTCTAACAAGAACCCACAATCTATATTTTAGAGCAGAAATAAGAAAAATAAGGTATACCCCTGTAAACCCCAGTTTTACTATATAAAAGTGGGGTCCAAAGGGGTCAAATTATATAGGCGTGTTTTCGTGCCGCAAATATCTGACACTACTCGGTTTTCAGCACATCACGTGAACAAGTCCGTGAAATGAAGACCCCACCCTAAACCCCACTTTATATAGAGAAAACTGGGGTTTACTCAGATTCACTATTTTTCTTATTTCTGCTCCAAGACATAGGTGCGGGTACTCGTTAGAACCGCCCCGATGAGGCTGTTCTTACGAGCACCCGCAACCTATGTTTTGAGTATTTAAAAGAAAAATATCACGGATTTTCAATTGAAAAGTAGCCATTATGGAGATATGTAAAATGCACTTTGTCACACGGGTGTGTTATCATAATGAGTCTGTCAGCTGTACGGACAGTCCACACTCGTTGACTTGTTGGCAACACACAGACTCTCCAGCAGAATGATTGCGGAAAGCTTCCAATGGGGAACAAGACAATTCATCGACAAGACAATTCATCGACACGGGTTTTGGAGACAATTCATCGACACAATTGAAGACAACTCATCGACACTTTTTGAAGACAATTCATCGACACATTATTATGTTGAAATTATACATAGGTTGATAAAATGAAGACACTGTTTTGAAAATAAAATGATCTTTTATCACGTTTATGATCAAAATAATGAATTTAGAAAAAAATTAATTCAATATTTTGGCTTAACCGAATAAAAGAAAATGTATACGGAACTTGGTAAAATATTATTCAAAACATTCAAATGTTACCATCAGTCAGTTGATAAATCAGTATAGTGCATATCCTGTATTTCGTACATTATGGATTCTCTGTGTATTGTTTGTTCAAAAGAAGTTCGTCGGCAGCAGCATGCGTTTCAGTGTGATGGTTGTGACAAGTGGCAGCATAAAACGTGTAATACTGGTAAGCTTTTATATTAGTTTTTAAACTGTCTCTCTCTGTATCTGTCTGTCCGCCCGCCCGCGGTCCGTCCGTACGCACGTACGTACATATGTATGTTAACGTGTAATACTGTTGAGTCTTTATATGCGTTTTAACCCTTTTTGAACCAAACGGAATCTTCCTCCTTATATATGACAGGAGTCCATTTCAAAATTTAGGGTTGTCAGGTTGTGTTTTCATCAAAATTTAAATGGAAAATGACTGAACTTTAAACAAACAGTGGAGGCCCTGATCAGACGCCGATTTCTGGGGCGTCTGATCTGTGCCTGCACTGTTTGTCATCAGACGCCACGTTCTGTAGCGTCTGATCTGGGTCTGCACCGTTTTGGGGTTTCCGGTACTCAATGGATTAAACTGTCTGTCTACCTGTCTGTCTGTCTGTCAATCTATTTTTCTTTCATTCATTCTTAGACATTATATGTCTTGTTACTTTCGTTCATTCTTATACATTTTCTTTTTCTTTCTTTCATTTATTTATTCCATACTTATTTTGAGGGCACGTGCCAGTTCAATATAAAACATGGACAAACAGTCAATTACATCATATCTCAAACTATTTTGTTAATCGGAGTGTGTCATAAAGTTACGAACATAACAATTATCATATTACTCAATTTTTTATGATACATGTGTATTTGTTCGTTTTTTCGTTTGCTCTATTGCTCGTTAGTTAAAAAATATAAAATATTTTTTAAAGAGGCTAAATTATCCTTCAACTCCAGTGGTCGTACTATCAATACTGCCACTACATAGCAATCAGCATCCTAAAAGCTACATAACATCCTCAATTACTTTGAGACAGCTCCCCGACAGTCACCGTTTTGCGACATCAACTCAGACGAAGCAAACTATTGCGGTTATAATGGTCAATAAGCCAAAATATTGAATTAAATTTTTCTAAATTCGTAATTTTGATCATAAACGTGATAATAGATAATTTTATTTTCAAAACATTGTCTTTATTTATCAGCTTGTGTATACTTTCAACATAATAATGTGTCGATGAATTGTCTTCAAAAGGTGTCGATGAGTTGTCTTCAATTGTGTCGATGAATTGTCTCCAAAAACCGTGTCGATGAATTGTCTTGTCGATGAATTGTCTCGATTCCTTCCAATGAGTGTCAAGTGAAAATCCTGATTCCGAGATTTTTTTTTACAGCGATGACACCTACAAAGAGCTAATTAGTACATACTGTCCCCGCCCATCGGGGTTTGGAGAAGTAGATTGGGCAACATGGTGCTTCCACACAGAGTCGAAACCGACCGCACACGAGTACTGGTAAACCGCTTAGAAGGGCTAAACCTGTCCAGGCAAAATGATGCGAGTCGGGCCGGCCATGTATATTAACCCTATTGGTTTTATTGGGCGGCAGAGCTTGGGGTGTCATTTCATCTCAGTGTCGGGTAAAAGTATCACAAAATTGGAAGCAACGTCTCCATAATGACTTAAATAGTGTTTACGGGGACGTAAATGCTCAAATCAAACAAACAAGCTGGCCAGTACACTGGTCAAGCTATATATAGTTAAGCACTCTCCAATATCTGATTTTTCGTTAACCCCCACTCACTAGTGCAGTAATGGCGGGAAAGAATGTTAACAGTCAATATCTATGGAAAATGTGTGCTTGTCTGCTATGAGTCATACAACAAACCATCGCGTGAACAAGTCCATGGAATGAATACCCCTTAAACCCCACTTTATGAAGAGAAAATTGGGGTTTATGAGGGACCATTGAGGGTATACATGATTTTCCTTATTTCTGCTCCAAGACATAGGCTTTGGGTATACTCGTTACTCTAACGAACACCCACAACCTAATAAAAATCAAAACTGAGTTCCTTTAAGAGCAATGAAAACATTCATAAGAAAGAAGATGGGTCATACTACGTAGTTTCGGCTAATAAAGCCTCATCAGTGACCCTGTATTGATCCGGCAACGAAAGCCAGAGGAAACATACTGCAAATTTGTGAATTTCGAACAGGCAGTCGATTCAAAGACTGATATAAATCAAAATGGGGTCCAAATAATTAAAACCCTGTCTAGAATTTGAGTCTAAACCAATAATTTATTTCTGATTTCTCAGAATATTCACGCTGATCTCAAAGGACCAAAAGTAAAATATAAACTGCACTATGGTTGATGTACGGGAAGACGTTTTACGGCCGCCACACGGCACAACACCAGCTGCAGTGAAGGCAAATAAAGTGTAAGTTTGCAGTATAAATAAGAAAAAGATCATCGACTTTCATCAGGAAAAGTAGCATTTTGGAGATATGAAAAAAATGCACAGGTCACAGGTTTTTTTTTTTTTTTTTTTTTTGTATGAGTGGGAAGCCCTTGTGACAAGAAACCTACATGTCAAATATGAAGGCTCTACCTCAAACGGTAAGAAAGTTATGACCAATGATTTTTTTTCTTCTTCTTTATAGTAGGTCACAGGTCAGAGTCACAAGTCGAAATATTTTGTATGAGTGCGTCTACGGGTTATATTTAACCCACTTACTACGGAAACCCTTAAAGTACTTGGCAAACAGTGCAGGCCCAGATGAGACGCCACAGAAGGCGGCGTCTCATCAAGGCACTTCACTATTTGCAGGAAGTTCATCCATTTTCGAAATCAATTTTGATGATACCACAACAAATCTCCCCCCCCCCCGCCCATAGGGGCTTGAAGAAATATATGGGCTGCACGATGCTTCCACGCAGAGCTGAATCCGGCCCGTACACTAGTACTGGTAAACCGCTTAGCCTGTCCAGGAACCGCGGTGCGAGGCGGACCGTCCATGCTAATAAACACTATTGGTTTCATTGGGCGACAGGTCTTGAGATGTCATTTCATCTCAATGTCGGGTAAAAGTCCCACAAAATTGGAAGCAACGTCTTCGAAATGACCTTTACAGGGTTGACGGGGACGTTTAACCTCATATCAAACAATGATACCACATCCTGACACCCCTAAATTACAAATGGACTCCTGCTATATATAAGGAGGGTGATTGCATTTGGTTCAAAAAGGGTTAATGTTGGTTCATTGTGAACCAACCGCAAACATTTCTGAACATAACCACTGAATTCGACGTTTGGTTTCGAACTCATCGCGACATATGCGAGAAAAATTTAAGTCATTTAATAGAAATTAATGAAATAATGGTTGAATACATATATTGATATTGTGATAAAATGTATTTTTATTTACTATACAAACCATTTATAATGGTAATAATAGTTGCAATTAAAATCATTATTACTAAAATAATCTTAGTTGAACATTTATTTCACAGTATTTTGAAAACTGGCTATATAGCCAATGATTAGGTTCCAACATGCGAGTGTCTTCCCTTAGAAATTAAAAAAGTTCACAAGTTAAAGCTTTTGTAAAAGCGCCCCGGACAACTCGCAACGTTAATAATTTTACAGTGTGTTGCATTCCAGCATGGGTTGGGCTTGGCAAACAATGTAGACCCAGGTCAGATGCCACAGAACGCGGCGTCTGATCAGGGTCTACAACGTTTGCTTACAATACAGGAGACGGCCAATAACGCAACGTCTGATTAAAGTCTGTACACGGTTTAGAAAAACAAAACAACAACAAACAATAAATAAATAAAAAAAAAAAAAAACCTGAAAATTCAGGGTTAAAGGAAACAGTCTATTTATTAAGTCCCCGTCCAGGCCCGTTTCCCAATCTACACTCACCAATATCGATCCCGCCCATCGGGGCTTGAAGCAATAGATGGGCTGCATGATGCTTCCACACAGAGCTGAAACCGACCCTCACACGAGTACCGTACTGTGTTAAACCGCTTAGAGGATATAAGCCTGCCCAGGCAAAGCGGTGGGAGTCGGACCGTCCAGGCTTATAAACCATAATGGTTTCATTGGGCTGCAGGGCTTGAGAGTCATTTCATCTCAATGTCTGGTAAAAGTCCCACACAATTGGAAGCAATGTCGCCAAAATGACCTTTACAGTGTTGACTGGGACATTAACCTCAAGTCAAACAAACAAACACTCACCAATACTCTCAGAGCTTTGATTCTATTCTACCGTGGTGTAGTGGTTATGCTGCTCGTCGTGTAAACCTGGGATCGCAGGATCGATCCCGGAATTCTCCAGACTTTCGGATGAGTCTTTAAACCGAGGTCCCGTCTCCGTATGACCTTAGCAGTTGGTGATACGTAAAACTCAAACACTCACTCACACACTCACTCACTCTGTTCTTTGGGCCCCCGCCAATAGGGGATTGAAGAAATATATGGTCTGCATGATGCTTCCACCTAGAGCTGAATCGAGCCCGCACACTAGTACTGGTAAACCGCTTAGAGGATCTTAGCCTGTCAAGAAACCGCGGTGCGAGGTGGACCGTCCACCCTATTGGTTTCATTGGGCGACAGGGCTTGAGATGTCATTTCATCTCAATGTCGGGTAAAAGTCCCACAAAATTGGAAGCAACGTCTCCAAAATGGCCTTTACAGTGTTGACGGGGACGTTAAACCTCAAATCAAACAAACTGTTCTATTTATTAACAAGAGTTGTCAGAAGACAACATAGCTCGCCTTTGGATGGGGGCAAGTTATCAAACAATAATTTTTTCTTCTGTAAAACAGCCAAACAGACTGCAGCAATTAAAATAGAACCAGATGGTACCCATAAGAACCACCGAAGAAGAAATTTTGTTTAATGTGTTTATATTTGAAAAAAAAGATCCAGTTTTGCAGGTTTTGCCAACAAAAAAGCCATTTTCTTATGTAAGATATAGCTAAACAGACCGCAGCAAATGAAAGAGAACCAAAACGTACAGCCTGTAATGCAAAAGACACAGTGACCCTGAGCCTAGGAACCCTGAAGGTCGAACTTTCTTGAGATATTATCAAACGCAACATCTGTGTAACCTAAAATACATAAATAAATGCGATGACACAGTTTTCTTATAATAGCCACAGTGACCTTGACCTTGAGGCCAAGATCCTGAAAGTCGAACTCCCTCGAGATATTATCAATGCAACATTTGTGTAGCTATATTAAAATCCAGCAATAAATGTAGGCGCTAGAGGGATGACAAAGTTTTTCTAAAAATAGCCACAGTAACCTTGACCTTGAGCCCTGGACCCTGAATGTCCAACTCGCTAGAGATAATATCATACCCAATATGTATGTGAAATTATATTAAAATCCGTCAATAAATGCAGGGGCAAGAGCAATGACCAAGTTTTTCTAAAAATAGCCACAGTGGCCTTGACCTTCAAACTCGGACCCTAAAAGTCGAACTTGCTCGAGATATCATCATACCCAAAATTTGTGTGAAGTAATATTAAAATCCATCAATAAATGTACTAGAGCCATAACAAAGCTTTTCTCAAAATAGCCACATAACCTTGACCTTGAGCCCTGGACCCTGAAAGTCCAACTCGCTAGAGATATCATCATTTGTTTGATTTGGTGTTTAACGTTCCCGTCAACACTTTATAGGTCATTTTGGAGACGTCACTTCCAATTTTGTGGAACTTTTACCCAACATTGAGATTAAATGACTCTCAAGCCCTGTCGCCCAATGAAACCAATAGGGTTTATAAGCATGGACGGTCCGACTCGTACCGCTTTGCCTGGGCAGGCTTAGATCCTCTAAGTGGTTTATCAGTACTCGTGTGCTGTCGGATTCAGCTCTGCGTGTAAGCATCATGCAGCCCATATATTTCTTCAAGCCCCAATGGTCGGAAGCCTTAGAGATATCATCACACACAACACGCGTGTGAAGTTATATTAAAATCCATCAACAAATGCAGGGGCTAGAGCAATGACAACGTTTTTTCTTAATATAGCCACACTGACCTTGACCTTCAGCCCAGGACCCTGAAAGTCGAACTTACTCGAGATAGCATCATACCCAACATTTGTGTGAAGTTATATTAAAATCCATCAATTAATGAAGGCACTAGAGCGATGACAAAGTATTTCTAAAAAATAGCTACGTTGACCTTGACTTTGACCCCCGGACCCTGAAAGTTTTTAAAAGAAAAAAAAAATAAAGAAAAAATAATAATAATCCTCCACCGGTATTTGAACCCACAACCCATGATTCAGAGTCCTGAGCAGGGAGGGAAATAAGGGAGGTAATACAGATCAAATAATTAACATCTAAAAACATGCCAATTTTAGCCAAAAAAAAAAACAAAAAAAAAACACAACAACCTGGAAATGAAGTACAATGATAATGTTAAATATTGTTTTTTTACCAATTGTTAATTATATCTTCAAAATAAACTTGTAAAACATCACACATAAGAGCTTACAGGTAACGCTGACGACGGATGCCCGTAAGGCGAGCGATTAAGGTGGAAAGCTAAACTATGTACTAAGATAGGTGTGAAAAGCAAATTATCAGTCACCCCTGTATTAATTGCATTGCAGCACATTGACCTGATAAACATATGCTATCTCAGGACAAGAGAGCTTTATCAGGTCAACGCGAAATTGTACTTTTATGATGAACCGGGCTACTAGGAAAAATGTCAAAAATGTTATTATTACTGGACAAGATGAAAAAATTACTAGAAAATATAATAGGAAAAAATATTGTCACCTGGTACTAACTATATTAACCTGCGGGATATTCGGACGCACTGAGGACCATCGATAACTTATTGTAAATTGTTATTTTAAAGAGTGTACAAGGGGTAAACTGATAAATGGAATACCAGATTCGTGTCATTTGATATCAAGTTTATCAGGCTCGCTTCGAGAACGAAGGTAAAATCGCTCGGCAAGCCTCGCGATTCTACAAGCATTCTCGAAGCCTTGCCTGATAAACTTGATATCAAAAGACCCTCACCTGGTATTCTCAATGACTCAGACCAGCCTGCGAGGCCACTGTATTAAGCAATCTGCATTTAGCAACACATTGAAATATTTATTCTCGGTGCTAAATTCAGTAAATATGATGCATCATGTAGCGGCGACCTCGATTGCAGCCTGCAAGTTTTCGGAAATTTGCGCCCTGCGAAAACTGTGATCTTGTTTGTATTGGAGTTTAACGAACCATTCAACACTATTTTAGGTCATTATTGATACTAACTAGAGAAAGCGACCAGTGGGTCACGGGTACCCCCGGCCAGCGCCATACTCTGATATATCTTTTGAGCTTGTATGTGATATGAATGAAGATGTCAAGAAGCTATAAGAATCTATAAATGTGCTTGTAAAAGCTAAACCAAACATAAAATTTCTAAATGGACCAAGTGAAGGTAGGGCAACAAAGTTACTGAAGGGGTAGGGGTATCAATGTTACTGAAGCAGCAGGATGGGGTATGCGTCAATGAAATCTTTGGACTGGTATGCAACATCCATGCAAGCATCAATTGAATTTGTCTTAGAGTTTAGAACATACAGGCATCTATAAACTTTGTCATTAAAACTTGAACCGAATGTAAAATTTCTAAGTCTGTGACCTTGAGGTCAAGGTCACCGTGGGTTGGGAAAGGGACATACATCACAAAATGTGTGGACTGGTACATTGATGCAAGTATCAACTGAATTCGTCTTAGAGTTAAGAACATACAGGCATCTATAAACTTTGTTATAAAACGTTAACCAAATGTAAACTGTCTGTCTGTGACCTTGACCTCAAGGTCAGTGTGTGTGTGTGTGTGTGGGGGGGGGGGGCATGCATCAATGGCATCTTCAGACCAGTATGTAACTTCAGTGTAAGTATAAACTAAATCTATCAAAGGGCTCAGAAGATACAATCTCTTAGAAACTTTGACGCAAAACTTTAACCAAATGTAAATTTTCTAAGTCTGTGACCTTGACCTCAAGGTCACTGTGGGGGGTGGGACATGCATCAATGAAATTTTTAGACGAGTATGCAACTTCAGTGTAAGTATCAACTAAATCTATCAAAGGGCTCAGAAGATACAATCTCTTAGAAACTTTGACGCAAAACTTTAACCAAAATGTTAACGGACGGACGGACGGACGGAAAGACGGACGCGCGGACGGACGGACGGACGAACGGACGGACGAACGGCAGGACGAAAACATTATACCCCCTTAGCATACTTCGTATGCCGGGGGTATAATTAAGTCTTTGTATTTTACAACAAAACTGAACCTTAACTGAAACCTTAATTCAATCGCCCAAAAGTTATATTTCTCAAAAAAAAAATCTCCGCTCATTTAAACCTCTTATTCGATAGATCTATGTAATATGTGCAGTTTTGTGTTAAAATATTGATAAAAGTGGCACACATGTTGCAGAATGTAGCTTTATTTGACAAAATACAACAAGCAGATGTGTCACGCTCTGTTTAACTACACGCCAGCTTTCACAAGTAAGATCAAAGGGAATTAATCGAAGCCTATCAAAAACGGAATATCGATAACCTGAGTGACCGTTCCTGTAGTACGAAAATTCCTGGTAGTGGCTATTGTACATCAAAGACTAGACACAGTCTTGGTTCATAAAACTCCCTTGGCCCATCTTCAATAAATTTATAAGTCTGTAACAAGGTGTGAAGCCATAATGCACTCTAGTCAATCATTTACCTGTCGGCAGTTGATGTGTGTCGGTGAGTAGAAAATAGAAATTTTTAGCGAAATACATATTTTATGAATTAAAACATGCCACAATAATACCGGTGAATTATCGAGACAGCTGGTTGGTAAATTTGACAAGGGGCTACAGTATCAACCCAATCAATCTTTTTATAAATGGTATTAACGGAGACCAGACATTTTTCAGCTTTCCAAAAAATGAAAATTCTGTGTGGGTGCCTGTCATCAAAGGGATTCAGTTTCTTAAATTAGCGGCCTAATTGTATAAGAGTTGGCATACAAGCTTTTTGAAGTCATAACTACATAACTGTATCACAGAATTTTGACATCTCATCCCATTTGGGATAAAATTAAAATTTTGTTCAGAATGACCAATTAATTCCGGTCCAAAAAATAAAAATTGCAAAATGTTTCTTTTGGTAAGAAAAAATATGTGATACAATATTGTAGAGCATGTACTTGTGCTGCCTTTCCAAGGAAAATGGCTCTTTTTTAGGGAAATGGTTACAAAATGAATCCAAAAATGTAAAAACTCCATCTATTTTACTTTTCAGTTAATAATATCAATACAACTTTATTTCACAGTGAATCAAATATCTTATATTAAACTTCATTTTCTTAGCTTTAATTTGATTTATTGAAGTTAATTAATAAGATTGTCATTAATCAAGTAATTTCGTATTGGCCCAGTTACAGGTCCGGGGTCTGCTATATTGGCCCCAAGGCGGACGGAAGTTTCACTAACTAGGCCCATACGAAATTACTACTTCTAATAATAGTTCGTCTGTCATACTGACAGTGACCAATTTTAATCATATTTGAGAAATGTTACTGTTTGTGTGTTCTAAGATGGCTGATGAGACCAATTCTAGCTCTGAACTGTCTGTTGCAGATAGAGCAACAGAGGTTTAGAGGAAGATAGCTCTTTTGGTGAAGCCTTTAGTCTGACTTTGCGCTGTGCGCGTTTATGCTTAGAGTCACTGATTCTTTTTGCTTCGTATTCACTGGCACCCCTTCTGATGAGACCTCGCCGTTTTGCTCTGTCCTGTGCAATTTCTTTCCACGACTCTGTCGAAGACCCTGCGGGAGGCTTTGAGGGTGTCCTTGTAACGCTTCGTCTGACCGCCATGGAAGCGTTTGCCCATTTCTAGTTCTCCATAGAGAATTTTCTTTGGCAAACGTTCCTCAGGCATTTTGGTGACATGGCCCGTCCATCTTAACTGTTCTAATCTCAGAAGAATATGTACACTTCGAATCTCTGCCCTGTTAAGGACTTTCATGTCTGGAAACCTGTCTTGCCACTTAATCTTTACAGCTTGTTAGAAGTGATTCAAGGTTTAAATGGCGTGTCGTTGGTAAACTGTCCAAGTTTCACATGCATACAACAGTGTTGGCAGCACCACAGCTCTGTAGACATTCATTTTTTTGCGTCAAGTCTGATTCCACTTCGGTCCCAGACACTACCACGTACTCGGCCAAATGCTGCACTTGTTTTGGTAATCCTGGAATTGACTTCATCATCAATGTGCACGGCTCTTGACAGTGTGCTCCCGAGGTAGGTGAACTTGTCGCCACTTGCAACCCTAAACCTTTCACTGTGATGTCGAGCTCTTTGTAAGGCTTGCCAAGTGCTGGCTGATAGGCTACCTCAGTCTTTTTATGCTGATTGTGCGAAGTCACAGCTATCACATGAGTCAGATTCTTGATCTGTACCTTTTTGCTCTTCTTTTTTGTTGGAGCACCTTTTGCCATGTCATCAGCAAAGAAGAACTCATCTAGCACCTCTGTCTGCACCTTGGCTTTGGCTTGCAACCTTCTGAGCTTGAAAAGCTTCCCACCAAAAGCGATACCTAATAGGTATGCCCTTGTCACCATCCTAGAAAGCATCTGTGAGCTTGGCAGAGAACATCGAGCTGAAGAGTGTTGGGGCTAGCACACAGCTTGCTTGACTCCGTTTGTCCGAAAACTCACCATCATTTTGGGCCCGTGTGAGCATAGCATTGGACATCCAAACTCGCCATGAATTTCCAAAGACCCTCACGACTGACTGTGTCAAATGCTTTGGTAAGGTCAACAGAGGTCATATATAGGTCCACGTTCTGTTCCTGGCAGCTTCTTTTGAAGCTGCCTTGCTACGAAAATCATGTCAAATGTTTTTCTGTCTTTTCTAAATCTACACCGGCTGTCTGGTAGGAGCCCTGACTGTGCAAGGTGTTCATTCAGTCGGTTAAGTAGGACTCTTGCCAGGACTTCTCCAGATTCTAGAGGGATGACTTCTTTTCTCCACATAATGTGAAATAGCTCTGTCATCTTCTTTGCAACTGGAATACCCTCTGCTTTGTAGAAGTTTTATTGCTTTCACTGTTTCAGTAGCGGTTTGGAACAAGTCAAGCAGCAGATTACATTCAATCTGTGGTAGATTGTTGATATCATCATGATATCAAAAATGTATGTGATATTTTTGACCTTACTAATGTCATTAAAGGTCCTACATGTTTTACCTCTAATAACAAACCTTCTCTTGTTGATGTTGTTTTAATGAATAATACTTCTTATGTTGGAAACAGTTTAACTTTGGTTGTGGTTTGAGTGATGTGCATAACCTTATTGGGATTCAGTTGAAATCTGATGTTCGCTTGTCAAAGCCAAAATGGAGAACATACAGGAGTTTTAGAAATTTAGATGTTGAACATTTTAATTGTGACCTACATAAACAATTGTCTGGAATAAATTTTAATGAAAATAAGGATATCAATCAATTGTATTAAACTTTTACAGGCATTATCTCTGCAATAACAGATAAACACGCGCCTCTAAAAAAGAAAAACATGTCTTTCTAAACCAGCACCCTACATGAACAAATTTTTAAAATATGCCATCTACAAAAAAGGATGTTTTTAATCAGTATCAAAAACATAGGACCTCCAGAAACGGGGAAAAATTAGATTACAAAGGAATTTAGTTACTAAATTTAAAAGAAAATCTGTAAATACATATTTTATTGAACGCTGTGTAGGTGGTTGTAAAGCTAAAGATCTTTGGCCAACAGTTAAACCCTTTTTGACAAACAAAGGTACTCATGTTCAAAAAGATACCATTTTACTAGAAAATAACACACTTATAAATGACCAGCAAGAAGTGTGTAATATTTTCAATAACTTTTTTTGTCAATGTTGCCAAAACATAGGAGAAAATTCCATATCTAACAACAATGAACACCCAAGTATCAATGAAATAACAGGGAATTTAACCGTACAATCAGAACAAAATTTCAAACCCATCGGGGAAACTTTCATTTGTAAACTAATTGGCAGACTGAATGTGAAAAAGGCTTCAGGTTATGATAACTTCTCAGCAAAAATTCTAAAATTAGCTACGCCGGTACTGGTAAACCGCTTACTAGTCTTATTAACAAGACAATTGAAAGCTCAGAAGTCCCATATGGTGCAAAGGTTGCAGTGGTCTCTCCTTTACACAAAAAGAACAACAATCTTGAAAAAGAAAACTATCGACCGGTTAGCATTTTACCTGTTGTTTCAAAGTATACGAAAGAACAATCAATGAACAGCTTGCTGGTTATTTTAGTCAAAATTTTAATCTATACCTTTAAATATATACCTATCAGCATTTAGGCCAGGTTATGGGTGCCAAAGCACACTCTTGAGGATAGTTGAAGACTGGAAGCAGGCTTTAGATGAAAATAAGTATGTAGCAGCAATTTTAATGGATCTTTCGAAAGCTTTTGACTGCTTACCTCATAACCTGCTTCTTTTAACACTTACAGCTTATGGACTATCAGAAAATGCCGTAAAACTCTTACAAAGCTACCTGACAAATAGAAAGCAATGTGTTAAACTTGGAAATTTCAATAGTGCCTTTCAACCTAATCTCAAGGGTGTGCCCCAGGGGTCCATTCTGGGTCCTGTTCTTTTCAACATCTTTGTAAATGACACTTTTCATGTTGTAAAACACTGTAAACTGTATAAACATGCTGACGATAATACTGTGTCATCTGCTGATCCCAGTCTGGACAGGTTAGTTGAGAATCTGGTAACTGATAGCCTGTTGCTTATTCGATGGTTTGCGGACAATCACATGAAAGCAAATCCCGATAAGTTCCATGCTATAGCTGTCGGAAAGCAAAGAAAAGATGAATGCATTACTTTTAATCTGGACAATAATATCATCAAATGTGAAGAAAATGTGAAACTTTTAGGAGTGACTATATATTTTCAACTAAATTTTGACTCGCATATATCCAGTATCTGCAAAAAGGCATCTAGGCAGTTAAATGTGTTGAAAAGAATAGGAGGTTACCTATGCAGCTTAGGCAAACTATATATATTATCCATTCATTATACAAACTTCAACTATTGTCCTCTCGTCTGACATTTTTGTGGAGAAGTGAACACCAAAAAAAATGAAAAAAAAAAAAAAAACAAGAAAGGCCATCGAGATTTATCTACAGAGATTATACTTCCAGCTATGAGTCTCTGTTGGATATGTCTCAATTACCTTCATTTAAGGTCAGACGAAAGAGGGCAATTGCCTTGGAGGCTTTTAAAATTTTAAATAACCAATGTCCAGTATATCTAAATGATCTTTTAAATTTTAAATCACATTTCTATTCTTTAAGGGACACAAATACAGTTGAGATACCACATGTGAGGACCAGTAGATATGGTGTCAGATCCTTCCGCTCTACAGCTGCTAAAGTGTGGAACTCATTGCCACAGCATTTCCAAGACAACAGCTCCTTTAGCTAGTTTAGGTATCAGATTGACAAGTGAAGCGGTTGGGTCTGCGCTTGTTCTTTCTGTTCTAACAGTTAATTTTCTGTTTGCCTGTTTGTATTCTGTATGTTTGTGTCAGCTTATCTCGTGTATCTTTTTTATTCTGTTTAGTTATTCATTTACTCTTAAAGTCAGTTAATGACGTGCATTATATAGATGAAGTAACTTAGAATCCTCTTATAACTGTAGCAAGTTTCAAATATTATAACTATCAATTTTCACATGTTTTAAGTATTTAATAACTTAATTCTTAAAGGAAACTTTCTTTTCCCTTTTAGATGATTATATACTTTATTGCTTGCAACAAATAAGACATTTTAAAATGTCGCTATTATTGTTTTAATTGTGTTTCTACATGTGTTGTGCTGTTTGTTTGTCTATTTATATGTCTTATGTGTTAGTCGGTGAATAGCTATACATAGGTAATGTTACATTTGTTGAAACCTTCCGACTTTAAATAAAATTTGTATCTGTATCTGTGTATTGATAAAGGAAGGCCCATCAAAAACACTATCAAAGTGCTCAGCCAGTCATTTCAAGATCGCCTCTGTCAGTCAGAAGTCTAATTCCCTCATCACCGAGAAGAGGGCTGGTTCCTGAGCTCTTGGGGCCACAAACTGTTTTTAGTGCATCAAAGAACTTCTTCATATCCTTTCTGTCTGCAAAGGACTGCATTTCATCAGCCTTGTTGCTCAGCCAGGAGTCTGGCATGTGTCTGAGTCTTGTTTCGACTGTCTTGCAGATATCTGAATAGGCCTCTTTGTTAGATACTGAGCTGGTACCAGTGAGGTTTGCCCTGTATTTTTGTGTTTCTCTTCAAGGAGTCCCTGGATTTCTTCATCAAATATCGTCAAACCAGTCATGATGTTTACGAGATACTGGTCCTAGGGAATCCTTTGCTGAAGAGTGAAATGTCTCTGAAGACTGCCCAGTTCTCTTTTGGAATATCTGAATTGAATTCCATTGCATCTAGTTTGCTGCAGATGTAATGGATGACGTCTTACCTCTTGCTTTCTTATTTTAGCTTTGAGACATCCAGTC
The DNA here is from genome assembly GCA_963580285.1 of Lucinisca nassula. Taxonomy (NCBI): domain Eukaryota; kingdom Metazoa; phylum Mollusca; class Bivalvia; order Lucinida; family Lucinidae; genus Lucinisca; species Lucinisca nassula. The sequence goes on along the minus strand of OY757017.1, from coordinate 65,727,037 downwards.
TCTAGGGCACTTTCTTGCCTTGTGGTCACCGTGCAGGCTGGATGCGCCGGTTGAGTTGTTGACAGCAAGCCTGTGATCTGTCCAGCAGTCCGCACCACACACAGTCTTTTTCACTCTGACATCCTGTCTGCCCTTCCTTCTAACTATGACATAATCAATGAGATGCAAATGTTTGGAGCGAGGATGCATCCATGATGTCTTGTTGCGAGTTGACAGACGAAAGACTGTGATGGTGATCACAGTTCATGCTCTGCACACTTCCTCAAAGGAAGGAGTCCATTGCTATTGCACTTACATGTACCTACTCCTTCATTCCCAATCAGTCCTTCCCAGGTTCGGTGGTCTGTGCCCACTCTAACATTGAAGTCTCCTAGGATGATGAGTGTGTCTCCCCGGGGTGTAGCAGAAATCACAGAGTCCAAATTATCATAGAAATTGTCTTTGACTTCATCTTGGTTGGTCGTTGTGGGTGCATACACACTTAAAATAGTTGCATGCCTCTTACCAGATAAGGATAGTCTCAGCGACATCATGTGGTCATTTATGCCTTTTGGAAATGCTGACAGCTTGCTGACAAGGTGTGATTTGATGGCGAACCCTTCTCATGCTTCCCGCCGCTCTTCTTTTCTTGCGTCCACTCCAGAAGAAAGTAACGCCAAACCAACTTCTTTAATTTGCCATTCCTCTCGATCAGAGCTGCAATCTCGACTTTGTAGCGATTAAGTTCTCTACCAGCTAGAGCTGTTCTTCGCTATGGCCTGTCTGAACCAGCACTGTCCACCAAGGTGCGCACATTCCATGCGCCGATTTGTAAAGGTATCACCTTTATCTTCTTTCTTGTTCGACCGCTAGATGGGATCCCTGCTGATCGCGGTAAAGCAGCCAAGGGTTTTAGTTTGAAGCAGGCAGTTGTTTAGAGCACATTTACTAGCCCCTTATCTATGCTAAGGGGGTGAGCAGTGCGATCGTAAAAAGGTCTGCTCAGTCACTCAGTCGGCTGCCGAATTCCCCGTACTGCTTCATTCTTAAGGAAAGCGATTATATAGAGCAATGCCGCCTATGTGTAGGCCCGCAACTACAGTTGCCAATGTATCCTCACCTGCTGCTTCGCCGCTCGACCATTGCCACAGTGCTTTTTCAGTCCCATGCATATGTGTGCCTGCAGTGACTGTGTGTATATGATTGAGAAGGCATGCGCTGTGAATTGAATTGTAGTGGGGGAAAGGCGCACAGAGTCAACCTCACTCTCTCGTCCTGACCTAGCTGGATCCAGAGGCAATACTGTGTCGAGGCACAGTGGATAACCATGACTTCTTTTGTGCATTGCCATGCTTTTTATGCTCCACATGCTGCTGCATCGCCGTTTGGACCGTTGAATCAAAGAAATGATTTCTACCGCCCCAGCTGCCGAAGCAGACTTTCCATAGCTGGAACAGGCAAATCTAGATATGTAGAATTTTGTTTGGAGTTGCCTTCCAGATGGGTTGCCGACCAGGGCTTGAGAGCTCCATCTACGGGCCCTTGCAGTGGCAGAGGAACCATGAGTTCCATTTGCATAGCCAGAGTGACCAAGCACCAACACAGGGTTTCGTTGAACGACCACAGCTGTGCACAAAGTAACGCGAGGTGAGTCCGCCCAGTAAGGCGAGTCAGTATCCCATTAAGAAGTAAGTCCTCCTGCCACTAGCTAGGTTTTGATTCAGGGCCAATGACCCCTAGGTGGATTGCCAACCAAAGCTACGTGTTCAACCCACCCATGCTAGCTTTGATTAGATCTCTAGCAACTCCTAAATTGGTTGCCCTCCCGAGATGCCCGCATGCAACAGGTTGTACTGTCTGACATGTTACCAGTAGCAGCAATAAACCTGACCTGACTTGTACGAAATTACAACCCTGTTGCAGGTTCTCGAAACCGATCATGTATCTGGAACACTACGAAATTACGGTGCGAGTCAGACCGTCCATGCTTATAAACCCTATTGGTTTCATTGGGCGACAGGGCTTGAGATGTCATTTCATCTCAATGTCGGGTAAAAGTCCCACAATATTGGAAGCAACGTCTCCAAAATGACCTACATAGTGTTGACGGGGACGTTAAACATCAAATCAAACAAACAAACGAAATTACTACGAAATTGGCCCTGTTACGGCTCATCGGTCTGTTGTATTGGCCTTCGGCCTCGGGGCCAACACAGCAGGCGTCGGACCGGTAACTAGGCCAATACGAAAATACAACGAAATTGGACCTGTTCGGCCTCGGGGCCTCTTACAACAGACATGGGACCTGTAACCGGGCCAATACGAAATTACTTGGTTAATAACATTATATTATTGCAGAGAGGGAAAACTGTGTACTGACAAAGTGGCCGCGCAGTCTGATTTTTTGTCATCACTTGTGCGGAGAAATGTTTCTGTTTGGCGTGCCTAATATGGGCCCCGTCAAGCGATTTTGGTACTTATCGCCTATGCGAGCAGCGAAGGTTCAGGCGAGCCTGCGCATCCGCGCAGTCTCGCCAGAACCTTCGCTGCTCGCTCATACAAGCAGTGAATCAAGAGGAACCTTCAGACAGAAAGCCATATCCCTGGCCCCTCGGAATGGCTGGGCATGTGCAGTTAAAACTTGTTATGACGGAATGCTCGAAGACACAAATTCGCTTGGCGGGGCTAATAGTGTCCAGATTGCGGGTTTTGTTAAACAGACAGAATGCGTCTGAAACAGCCAATTATAGTTTTCATCAAAATAAACCGTCCATTCTCCTATCTTCGGATTTCAGGAGTTCCTTTATCCCTGTTATTGTTATCCCTACCAAGTAAAGCAATTTTATTCGCATCTGTCATGATCAAGGTTTCAAATAGTAATTGAAACGCCAATGTTTGCAAATGGTTTTACAAAGTCGCTGCGGCGATCGCATAATAATTTCATTTGAACGTTGGTTCATTTTAATACAATTGATTGCCAAATAGAGATTACTTTTCTCCTTGCTTCCACAGGCAGTGCTGTTGAATAGCACTCTCTATGCCTATGTTCAAATGTTCACATCGCCTTAACAATATGACCTAGTTATAATATTTGGAAGCATGGAATACACCGCATAATTTACCAGTTTCGGCCAATTATTTTCGTACTCATGCGTTCATTGCAATGTTGAAGGTTAAAAAATACTGTTTCGTTCTTTCATCATTACGAAAACACGCCTATACTAATACATTGTAAACTTTTCCGCCGAAAAAGGAAAATTTTAAGCTGAAAAATTGTGATATCGACGAGGCGGTTCTAATGAGTACCCACAATCTATATCTTAGAGCAGAAATAAGAAAAATAATGTTTACACCTGTAAACCCCAGTTTTTCTATATAAAAGTGGGGTTCAAGGGTGTCAAAATTATATTGGTGTGTTTTCTTGATGGATTGCCAAATAGAGATTACTATTCCTCTCGCTTCCACAGGCAGTACTCTGGAATAAATAGAGGACATTTACTTTTTTTGAGGTGGATACCAAAAATATTTCATCGAGTGTGTTGAAAATTCCAACTTTTCACGAGTTCGAAGCACGAGTGAAAATTCGGATGTTTTCAACATACGAGATGAAATATTTTTGGTATCCGCCGAAAAAAGGTAAATTTTCTTTTTTGGACTCTTACTGTAATTGATCAATAGTAGAGTCATAATTTTGACCTGGCTAGGACTTCACAACTGTCAGTTTCAAAACATAAACAGATCGCCATTTTGAATACAGCATTTTTTTCAGTTCAAAGAGTGCTTTTCTACGGAACCCGGGAAGGAACATGATTTTTTTTTATTTTATAAGTTGTGCGCACAAGATAATCTCTTGTGCGGACAACATATTATCTTGTGCGGACAACATATTAGCTTGTGCGGACAAGATAATATCTTGTCCGCACAACATAATATCTTGTCCGATAGTATCTTGTCCACACAAGATATTAAGTTGTGCGAACAAGATATTATCTTGTCCGCACAAGATAATAGCTTGTCTGCACAACATAGATCTTGTGTGCACAAGAAATTATCTTGTCCGCACAAGATATTATCTTGTCCGCACAAGATATTATCTTGTCCGCACAAGATAATATCTTGTCCGCACAACTTCCATAGATCTATGTTGTGCAAACAAGATAATATGTTGTGCGAACAAGATAACATCTTGTGCGCACAAGATATTATGTTGTGCGAACAAGATCATATCTTGTCCGCACAAGATAATATGTTGTCCGAACAAGATAATATCTTGTCCGCTCAAGATATTATCTTGTTCGCACAACATATTAAAAATAAAAAAATCATGTCCCTTCCCGGGTTCCGTACTTTTCAAGGTATTTTACAGAATTATTTTGTAGATAACATATGTCTTTTGGCGAGAAAAAACACCATCACGTTAACAAGTCCGTAATATGATCACCCCACCAAACCCCTATTTATATATAGAAAACTCGGGTTTACGGAGGTAAACATTATTTTTCTTATTTCTGCTCTTAGCCATAGGTTGTGGGTACTCGTTAGAACCGCCTCAATTAACGAGCGCCCACAACCTATACTTGCAGTATGAATAAGGAAAATATCACGAATTTTCTTCAGAAAAGAAGCCATTTTGGAGATGTGCAAAACGCACTATATGGCACGGGTGTATTATCGCAATGGTCCGGGCTGCCACCATGAAAATAACAAGGTCGTGTTATTTGTTCACAGTGTGAAAATATCATTTTTATTTGTTTCAGATATGCATTGATTTCACTGCAAAGTATAAAATAAAGGCATTACTATGTTCAATCGTTCTCGTCGCGTTAACAACATGATCTCAGGATATTGGAAGCAAGGAATATACTGCATAACTGTCTGAAAAGTTAGAAGCGGCCAATCAGGCCTCATCACTGACTCTAAGATGATTTCAAAACTGTTTCAGGCGGAAAAGTTGAGTTCTGACCGAGCGGACGCGCAAGCTGATGTTTGTCTTCAATATAATGCACAAGACACAGGTCTTGGCCTGACGAATCCATTGCCAAGTTGCACGGTGACAAGTGCGTATTTTGGTTGAGCAGGCGTTGTATTTTTTCTCATTTTCACTGGTAGCAGCAACAGCAGCAGTAGTAGCAGTGATAGTAGTAGTAGTTGTAGCAGTAGTAGTTGCATTTATTATTATTATTATTATTATTATTATTATTTATTATTATTATTATTATTATTATTATTATTTATAAACTATAGTCCGACAAGGAATTCCTGACAGTTACGTCATAATTAGTTTACTCGAATATTCATATGATATGGCCTTTACATGAATCCCAGGACTAACATTATTTACATACCGCCAAAGATTTGTGAATTTTGTGGCCGAGAGAGTAGATGGGTTGTTCTACAGACCAAGAAGTGGCTGGTTCGAAACCCACATGTCGAATGATTTTTTATTATTATTATTTTACCTCGTAATACACACACGCGCGCGACTTTACCCGAGTGGCATGTTAACCTTTACCCTGCTGTAGGAGACAAGCCCTATCTTTGCAAACAGTGTAGATCCAGATCAGATGGCTTCTGAAGAAGCCATCTGATCAGGATCTACACAGTTTGACATTCAGTTTATGAATATGTAGAAATAAGCTGCATCAAGTAATCTGATTGGTTCAAAGTCAGAAATGAGTGTGGCTTAATTGAATATTCAGCAGGTTAAAGGTTAAAAGTGGATAACTACGACGTATACAGAACATATTTCTTATTCATTTTCAAGCACATAATATTTGACTGCATAAAACTTGATTATGAGAAATAAAGATGAAAAAAAAGTGAAATAGAAAAATCTATATACACAACATTTACTATAAATTTTAAACCAGTAAAATATAAAAATATGAAACAATGAACATTTAATTACTATAAAAAGATAAAACAAATATATAAAAAATCGAAGTCAGTGAAATTCGAACTCGGACCGTCGGCTTGACAAGCAGCGTTGACATTCCCTGGTCCATTGTGACTGCTGTATAATCAGTGGGCGTGTCCTGTTCATATGATAAAACCCAAGCGCAAATTTATACTGGAAAATCCTTTCTATTTTAAGCTTTGTTATTGATTTGACGTCACTGCCAGACCTAATTTGTTTAACAGTATATAGAGGCTATTGTAATAGACGTTTCCGAGAACCTAATCTTATGCTCCGCCTACTTGGTTACTGTTGCTACGTCCCACAAGCTTTGCAGCCAATATGGCGGAAACAAAGATCTCGGAGGAGATTTATCAAGTATTCCGGACAATATTGACGTTTCTTGCTTATCGAGACATAAAACTTTGACAAAAAAGAAAAAGAAACAAGAAACACACACACACACACACACACACACACACACACACAAATAAAAACAGCCTCACCAAGGGCTAAGGAATTATAAAATAGAGCAGAGATCATGCTATGAGCATATACTACATGAGCCAACACACCCACCGGATCAGTCTGCTTAATTACTCACTAAGACACGAGATTTCGCGCATCTCTCTTCGAAAAGCCAGCAGACTATAGAAGGGCAGTTGCAATCTGCAAGGGCCCCAGTCAGACTGCGCAAATGCGTGGGCTGATCCCAGTCCTTGTTGCCCGCATAAGCCCCAACGCTGGCCCCGCAGCAAACCAACCATACAATATTTGTGACTGCACTGCAGTTGAGGAGAAAATTCTGTAAATAAAAATAAAAATCCAGTCGAGTGTCCCGACCGGGGGAATGAACCCACGAAACTCGGGTTACAAAGCGAGCGACACAACCACCAGGCCCGGACCAACCAGACCAGTCAGTCATGCACTCTATATGGATATTTATTATGGTCGTACTACTACATTCCTCCATACTACAGAGAGACATTTGTTGCAAATGTTTAGGAGATACTAATGTAATAATATCACATTTCCAGCTTCTTTTGACTCCGCTGCATCTGCCCCGCCCCTGGGCTCAAACTGTTATCATCGTGGCACTAGGCACCATTGTAGTGGGAGGAGGAAAAAATCGGTTAAGAAAAATCCAGTCGAGTGCCCCGACTGGGGACGGAACCCACGACCTGGGGTTACAAAGCGAGTGAAACAACGACAAGGCCAAAAGGCCCGGAGCAGTTAGACCGGTCACTTATGCACTCTATATGTATATACACATATACATGTTTGTTTGTTTGATTTGAGGTTTAACGTCCCCATCAACACTGTAAAGGTCATTTTGGAGACGTTATTTCCAATTTTGTTGGACTTTTACCCGACCTTGAGATAAAATGACATCTCAAGCCCTGGCGCCCATTGAAACCAATAGGGTTAATTAGCGTTGACGGGTCGACTCGCACCGCTTTTGCTGGACAGGCTTCTAGATCCTCTAAGCGGTTCACCAGTAGTCGTGTGCGGGTCGGTTTCAGCTCTGCGTGGAATCATCATGCAGCCGCTCTATTTCTTCAAGCCCCGATGGGCGGGGGCCATCATATATACAGTTACATATTTATCTCAATATGGCCGTACTACAACATGACAATTGTTTGACAGTCCTAATAATAAACTTCCCACACAACCCCATTACCCTGAAATGCCCTTCCCCACTACCGCGTTTCTTTATTTGTGGGAGAAAATGGCCGTTAGTGACCAACAGAGCGGCACTAAATAAAATCGATTTTTTTCGATTGGATGAAACAGCGCTCTTGATTGACAGCTCGAAAACGTCTATTCCGAGCAAGTTCAAAGATGATTTGAAATGCGTTTCACGAGGTTAAAACTTGGGATTTATCAGGCACCCGCCCGGTGAAATCCACTTTAATAGAGAAAAGTGGGGTCAACTGGAGTATCTATTTCGTATGGTTTTAGCCTCAGTTCCACAGAACTTGCGACTGCGATGCGACCGTTTTGTGCCTGATTTTGTTAACGATTGACTTGCGACCTCTATGACTATATATAGACAATATTCCAGCAGCAGTTGCTATTAAAACTACTTTTTCTCTATAAATAGAGTCGCTGACCAGTCGCCGAACAATCGGCGATAGTTTTTACATGTAGTCGGCGATCGATCGGCGACTTGTTGCCGTAGGATTCCCGTAGGATCGGCGACTGGTTTGCGACTAGATTAAAGTGACTGGCGACCAGTGTTCGGCGACCTACCAGGGACCTCGTTGCGACCATTATAAAACCTCACCGCGGCTTTTGCAACCTCTCTGCCATCGTCAGTTTTTAGTCGCGAAGAGGTCGTGCATCGGTTACAAGCTCTGTGGGACCGGGGCTTGAAGCACATCACGTGTCACTTATTTATTTATTTATGTATGTATTTATCACATCAAAACTTTATCATTTCACTTCTTTTAATCACCAATTTCAGACGGGTTCGCCCAAAAACGAGACATTGACAAACAGTGCAGGCCTAGATCAGCCTTCACTGATTGCCCACAGTTCCGCCATTTTGAAAATAATCTTCAAAATAAAATAACACAACCTGACATCCCTAAATTTCATTTTTTTTTCCAGCTATATATGAGACAGAGGATTTGAAAATTGGATAAAAAACTTATATTCAACTTGGCCCACCGACGTCGATGGCCTGTCAGTCAAATCACTTGAAATTTCTTAACACCTGTGCGGCAATAACGCACGTGACATTACTTGAGATTATTCGGGGATTTGATGCCAAATTTGATTCTTGTTCAATCTAATTCTTATTTTATTGCGATTCGTTTTCTTCTTTCGTTTTTCTTTTCGGTTACATTTAGCAATTTCATGCAGTCGACACTTTATTCATTCTCAAATACTGGGATGTGGATGGTGATAGAGGTGGTGTGGGTGGGGGATGGGGTATGACAGAGGTATACATATTATACCCATTCCAGTAATCTAGAAAAGTAAGTTTAATAAATGCACGCTATAACGGAATTGACCTAATTCTGCAAAAGTGCCCCAAGCTGGGGGCTCTCCCTAGAGTTGTAGACTGTCCGAGGTCCAAGGTCGGGACCCATTGGCTGAGGCCCGAGGGCTGTCCATTAATCTAGGTACAGCCCGAAACGTAGGTTACTATTGCATTTAGTGCATCTAGACCTTCAGTTTAACGTTTAGCCACGTCGCGAGTTAGTGGACGGTAACTGTCCTTTCGGCTATTTCATTATAGTGAAATAGTTTTCTTCAGTTTGTGTTTCTTCCATTTGATGTACTGGATGGGAGGTGTTTGTTTGTTTGTTTGTTTGATTTGATTTAATGTCCCCATCAACACTGTAAATGTCATTTCGGAGACGTTGGTTCCAATTTTGTGGGACTTTTACCCGACACTAAGATGAAATGACATCTAAAGCCCTGCCGCCTAATGAAACCAATAGGGTATATACGCATGGACGGTCCGACTCGCACCACTTTGCCTGGGCAGGCTTAGATCCTCTAAGCGGTTTACCAGTTCTCGTGTGCGGGTCGGTTTCAGCTCTGCGTGAAAGCATCAAGCAACCCATCTATTTCTTCAAGCCCCGATGGGCGGGGGCCGAGGATGGGAGGTGTAAGGTAATTGTATCCATCACCAAACAAAGTCTATACAAATAGATTGTAAATTTTACCGCCTAAAAATGACAATTTTCAGATGAAAAATTGTGATATTTTTCCTTATTTCTGCTCAAAATATATTATAGAGCAGAAATAAGAAAAATAAGGTTACCCCTGTAAACCCTAATTTTTATATATGGGCCCCGTCAAGCGATTTTGGTACTTATCGCCTATGCGAGCAGCGAGGGTTCAGGCGAGCCTGCGCATCCGCGCAGTCTCGCCAGAACCTTCGCTGCTCGCTCATACAAGCAGTGAATCAAGAGGACCCTTCAGACAGAAAGCCATATCCCTGGCCCCTCTGAATGGCTGGGCATGCGCAGTTAAAATTTGTCATGACGGAATGCTCGAAGACACAAATTCGCTTGGCGGGGCTCATATAAAAGTGGGATTCAAGGGGATCAGAATTATATAGGCGTGTTTGCCTGATGTATACTTGATCATTGCCTTCACTTCTCTTATGACGTCACGAAACTTGTCATCACATCACGAAAACCCACCTATATAAGTTTGACCCCCTTGAACCCCACTTTAATATAGTAAAACTGGGGTTTGCAGGGATAAACCTTATTTTTCTTATTTCTGCTATAAAAATTGGATTGTGGCTTCTCGTAAGAACCGCCTCGATGAGCCGGTTCTAACGAGTACCCACAATCTATATTTTTGAGCAGAAATAAGAAAAATATCACAATTTTTTCATCTTAAAATTTTCATTTTTTTCAGCGATAGAGTTTACAATGTATTTGTACAGGCGTTTTTTCGTAATGATAAGGGGAGAGCAAATTGTTATTACGCTGCACCCTTATGATGACATTCAACCCATTCTTCATTACGATAACTCACCCGTACGATATAGTGGATTTTTTCACATCTCCAAAATGGCTACTTTTCTGATGAAAATCCTTGATATTTTTCTTATAAATGCTCATAACATAGGTTGTTTGTGCTCGTTAGAACCGCCTCGTTGAGGCGGTTCTAACGAGTTCCCACAACCTATGTCTTGGAGCAGAAATAAGAAAAATAATGAATACCCCCGTAAACCCAGTTTTCTCTATATAAAGTGGGGTTTAGGGGGGTTTTCATTTCACGGACTTGTTAACATGGTGTTATTTGAAAGTATTCATAGTACCTATAGGCAACATAGTCAGTCTTTCTTTCCAGTTCTTAATGTTGTTTTTTTTTTTTGTTTTTTTTTTTTGGGGTGGGGGGGGGGTGTGTTACGGCCCTTTCAAGCTTATTGCTAATCGTTAATTGTTAATCAGAGTGGGCGAAAACCGGAGTACCCGGAGAAAAACCACCTGACCTACCGTTGCAGAATTTGACGTTTCACATGTGACCCGAGCCAGGCTCGAACCCACAGCGGTGAGAGACCTAATGATAAAGGGGCTATATAGCCATCACAACTACTTTCATTAATAAGCTTTCTAGACATGATGAAGGTTTTTGAACAGGTTAGTCAAGTGCTCAGTCATGTTTAACTATGGAAAAACTGTGCAAAAATCGAACTTCAAGAGGTCAGTTCGGCCTATGATAACTCACCTGAGTCCAGGCCCCAAGTATCTGTTTTCATGCTGCCGGGCATTTAGGGATGCTGGATATTTAGGGCTGCTGCGATCATCCCTAAGTGTTCGACAAAAAAGTATCAAGTTAATGTTTTTCGCGAATTTTTACTTAATATATCATTACTGATCATTCACAACCGGTTTCATCAACTTCCCGAAAAACGTAGATTTTGTCGAACATTTATGGATGTCGGACGTTTTGGGATCCTACAGAACCCAAACACAAAAAACCAAATCCAGCCAGTCTGGTCAGAAATTTTGCTTGTACTTTTAATAACACATGGACAATTGAAGGCTCACGCGACCAGCGAAGACCCCGATCAGACTGCGCGGGTGCGCAGGCTGATCAGGGTCTTCGCTTGTCACACAGGTTCTAGTGTAGGTTTTAACGTGCGTCGACTCATGAAGAGAGAATGTGCTATTCAACCAACGAACACTATGGTTCTGTTTGGACTGACGGATGTGCAGGCTGATTAGCTACTTGGCCGCACGCAAATGGCAAAGTAGCATGAGTAATATCACATGATCATGTCGCAAAGCGTTATCCCTTTGCCTGTGTCATGTTTTCACTGTCATTACGAATTTGTTTGTTTGTTTGTTTGTTTTGGGGGTTTACATCCCCGTCAACACTGTTTAGTTCATTTTGGAGACGTTGCCTCCATTTTTGTGGGATTTTTACCCAACATTGAGATGATATGACATCTCAAACCCTGTCACCCAATGAAACCAATAGTGTTTATATGCAGGGGCAGGTTAAGACATTCTAAGCGGTTTACCAGTACTCTTGTGCGGTCGGTTTCAGCGCTGCGCGGAAGCACAGTGCAGCCCAATTTATTTCAACTAGCCCCGAAGGGCAGGGACCTAGTATTACCAATATGAATATCCCACGTCAGAAATACATGTAGACCTCAAAAATAAAATATTCTTCTGATCACTTTTGGTCATTACATACGGAAAAAATGAAACAATAGTCACACAGGCTTAACGTCGGCTTTGTTGTGCCCAAGCTCACATGATTGTTATGGAACTCGCCAAGAGCTCGTTTTATAAATTTCGTAGGAAATTAACTCTCGCGTGTGATCCCTCTATTTATAACATGACGTTATTGTAATCCAGGTTAAGCCGCCAGATCACAAGTAATCTCTTGGAGACAAATAGGGATTTGCTTGATTCTGTGTCTAGATTTAATTAACTCCTAAACTGTCAAGAGCGACAGCTACATGCCATACCCAGTCGAACTCGTCATGTAAACAAGACAATCGTGATATGTGATGTAAAAAACGGCACACGCAACCTTATACAGTAGAACTTCGATGGCTCGAACAACGATCGCTCGTTTACCATGGATGAGTCGAACCCATTCTTGAGCCCCTAGCGAAATCCTCTACATAAGAAATAGCTGGGGATAATTAAGAAGATTTTAGTCTTTTATCTTCCAAATGTATGCTGTGTGTACTCATTAGAATCGCCTCGATGAGGCGATTCTAATGAGTACACACAGCATACGTTTTCATTGTAGAACACCGAAAAGATGTCTAAAAGTATCTCGTTATGCCTCCTGGCAGTAACCTCAGTGGCTCGAACTAACCCTGTCTCGAACAGATTTTCGAGGTCCCAAATGTGTTCGAGCCATTGAAGTTCGACTGTAATATGAAGCAGGGAAAGCGAAACCGTGTCTTCGGACATTCACGCTCTGAGAAGACCATTGCAATGCCATACTTATGACAAAGTGCATTCTTTCATATCTCAAAAATGCATAAATCTTTTAACCCTTGTCCTGCTGAATATTTATATATGCCACACCCACTACTGATTATCAACCAATCGGATTACTGGATGCAAATTATTGCAATTAACTCATGAGCTGAATGACAAACACAGAAGATCATGATCAGATGGCTTCTTCAGAAGCCATCTGATCTGGATCTTCATTGTTTGAAAGATAAGACATATCCGGGCTCAGCAGGACAATTTTGTTTGTTTGATTTGAGGTTTAACGTCCCCGTCAACACTGTAAAGGTCATTTTGGAGACGTTGCTTCCAATTTTGTGGGACTTTTACCCGGCATTGAGATGAAATGACATCTCAAAGCCCTGTCGCCCAATGAAACCAATAGGGTTTATTAGCATGGACGGTCCGCCTCGCACCGCGGTTCCTGGACAGGCTTAGATCCTCTAAGCGGTTTACCAGTACTAGTGTGCGGGCCGGATTCAGCTCTGCGTGGAAGCATCATGCCGCCCATATATTTCTTCAAGCCCCTTTGGGCGGGGGCCAGACAAACAATGAAGATCCAGATCAGATGGCTTCTTCAGAAGCCATCTGATCTGGATCTTCATTGTTTGAAAGATAAGACATATCCGGGCTCAGCAGGACAAGGGTTAAGAAATGAAGCTGAAAAAAATGACCAGAACCGGCAACCCCTGCTCGCTTATGACATTTCTCCAACTTCGAAGTTTTATAAACTTAATAAACAGCACTACTGATGAAGTACATGGTGTACGGGGAACCCTTTTAGAGGCTCCAACACAACTGCACTTAACAACGGCCGTTATGTTTTTGATGAATTTGTTACATGGTTTCTGTTATCACTGAGGCAGTCCCAACGAGTACCCACAACCTATATCTTGGAGCAGAAATAACAATATTACGCTGCCCCAATTTCTCTACATGAAGTGGGATTTACAGGGTGTTCATTACACGGACTTGGGCTTGTTGTTAACGTGATGCTCAGGCCAGTCTTCCTACATACAGTTAAAATCCTATATTAAGACCACCTTTGGGACTGTTCAAAAGTGGGCTTTAAGACTACTTTTGAGCAGTCCCAAAGGTAGCCCATGACCAGAAGACACTGTATGCAGAAAACACAACCAAAGAATAACTGCAACCTACTATATAGGCCTAAGCTGTACTAAATAAGCTTTTTAAAGCAGAATTAGTTCTAATTTTAGGCGGTCTTAACAGCCGAATTTTACTGTAATTAGTGAGTACTGGTAAACCGCTTAGAGGTTCTAAGTATGCCCAGGGAAAGTTGTGCGAGTTGGACCGTCCATCCAAATAAACCCTATTGGTTTCATTTGGCGACAGGGCTTGACATGTCATTTCATCTCAGTGTCGGGTATAAGTCCCACACAATTGGAAGCAACGTCTCCAAAATGACCTATACAGTGTTGACGGGAACGTTAAACCTCAAATCAAACAAATACTGTACTTAGTCAGCATACTACTTCCCCTATATACATGGAGAAACACTTCGCCAGTGGTCATCAAAATAGCGCTCAGAGAAGACTCTGATCAGACTGCGCATGGCGCAGTCTGATCTGAGTCTTCTCTGGGCGGACATTTTTGAAGACAGGTATCATTCCTCTTGATGCGACCCGTATAAAGAAAACAATGACATTCCTCCCATGTCCGTTATACTCAAACATCAAAGCACTAACAGCACCGGTGGGTCCATTGTCTCTGCATGTAGGCTGGGAAAATTGTCCTGAAATGTGACTTACACCGTTTATTTTAGCTCTTACTTCTTGTACCGTGCAAGCAAACAGTGTAGATCCTGGCCGCGTTCTGGCACGTCTGAACTGGGTCTACACTATTTCCCAAGCCCAACTTATGATTCCAGGCCGTATTCTATAAATAACACTCTTACGTATCAATAAGAATAACGCGGCTGTTTTCTATAAATAGCTGTTACCTGGTTTTAAAACAGGCCAGTGATAGTCACTTGGACTTCAGCAAGGGTCGATTGATAAACCTGTGTGTGTTTGTAAACAAGGTCGGCTTTCTAAAAAAGCTAAGAAAGTGATATTTAAGCGCTATCAAAAGATCCCATGGCATATTGTGAGAAACCAAAGGTCACATTTTGCCATTAGTCAACACATAATCAAACCAATTTTGTCAAGAATAGAATCTTCTGCCTTATATATAGCAGAGGTCTGTTTCGAAGTGTTTTGCCAGCAACGAAGCTCCCCCTCAGACGCCACATTCTTTGGTTACTGATTTTGAAAGTCACTAGGTCTAATTTCAGTAAATATATTTGTGGACTCTGGAAATGACTCAGGTGAGCTATTAAGGGCCGTCCTGGCTCTCAGGTTTTGTTTGCTCTTCTTATCCGGGGAGGGAGCGGGGTGCTATATCTGTTAATATAGTAAAATTCCTTTATTAAGACCATCTTTGGGACTGTTCAGAAGTGGTCTTAAGACCGCTTTTGAACAGCTCCAAAGGTGGTCTCTGACCAGTGGACACTGTATGTAGAAAACACAAAGAAAGAATAACTGCAACTTACCAAATAAGCTTTCTAAAGCAGATTTAGTCTTAATTTTAGGTGGTCTTAATAGCCGAATTTTACTGTATTTGCAAATCGGGTACCTCGAAAGTAGGACACATTTGTAAATGGTCACTAGATGTTTTGTAAGTCAAGTGCATAACTAGATTCGTTAACCCTTCTCTTGCTGAATATTCATTTTAGCCTCACCCATTTCTGACTTTGAATCAGATTACTTGATGTAATTTATTCCTGCAAATTCATAAATTGAATGTCAAACAGTGCAGATCCTGATCAGATGCCTTCTTCAGAAGCCATCAGATCTGGATCTACACTGTTTCCAAAGAAAAGGGTTGTCGTGAACAGCATGATAAGAGTTAAAACCATTTTTTGCTGATAAGAACACTGTCACGTTCTTGTAATTATTTCACAGTGGAAGCACGAGCGGACTGTCTCTTGTTAGTGCATACCACAGATGTAACATGCAGTTTTATTGGTGAGATTCCCGTCACGTGCTAGTCGTTATTCTACCGCAGACTATGACCTGATAAATGGACCGGTCCATACCAGGTGATAGAGCTCGCTGAATCTTTTTTTTTTTTCTTTTCATTACCGTTCAGAACTGGGTGCAACCGTGACCTAGTGGATAGATTGTCTGACAGTCGTCAAAAATCCCGGCTTTGATATTACAGTACCGCCCGCGCCGGGAAATTAACTGGAAATTCCGGCAGGTTTTTACCGGCGCGTGCGTTGTTGTAACATCGAAGCCGGGAACCGCTGCGAAAGGTTGTGCGTTTTAAAGATTTTTGACGACTGTAAGACAATTTATACGGAACCCGGGAAGGGACATGATTTTTTTTTATTTTATAAGTTGTGCGCATAAGATAATATCTTGTGCGGACAAGATATTATCTTGTGTGGACAACATATTATCTTGTGCGGACAACATATTATCTTGTGCAGACAATATCTTGTCCGCACAACCTCCCAAGATCTATGTTGTGCAAACAAGATAATATTTTGTGCGAACAAGATAATATCTTGTGCGCACATGATATTATGTTGTGCTAACAAGATCATATCTTGTCCCCACAAGATACTATGTTGTCCGAACAAGATAATATCTTGTCCGCTAAAGATATTATCTTGTTCGCACAACATAATAAAAATAAAAAATCATGTCCCTTCCAGGGTTCCGTAAATTTAAAATCGTTTTTTTTTTTTTTTTTTTTTTTTTGAGGAAATAAATAAGATATAGAAAAGAGATTAGTACTGCTGTAAAGGTAAATGAATGCAGAACAAACGGATGCAAGGCTGATACAATCCCGTTTTGTATTTTGGAAATGTTGGGATAGTTTGTCTGGGACTGGTCGAATTTTGATCTGGCGAAGTTTTCTGTCTTTCCATAAAGGGGCTATATAGCCATCACAACTACTTTCATTTATAAGCTTTCTAGACATGATTTAGCTTTTTTAACAGTTATTCTAGTGCTCAGTCATGTTTACTATGGAAAAACTGTGCAAAAATCGAACTTCAAGAGGTTAAGATGGCCTATGATCACTCACCTGAGTCCAGGCCCCAAGTATTTGTGTGAAAATTAACTTGGATTATATTTATTAGGCCCCCGCCCATAGGGGCTTGAAGAAATATATGGGCTGCATGATGCTTCCACGCAGAGCTGAATCCTGCCCGCACACTAGTGCTGGTAAACCGCTTAGAGGATCTAAGCCTGTCCAGGAACTGCGGTGTGAGTCGGACTGTCCATGCTAATAAACCCTATTGGTTTCATTGGGCGACAGGGCTTTAGATGTCATTTCATCTCAATGTCGGGTAAAAGTCCCACAAAATTGGAAGCAACGTCTCCAAAATGACCTTTACAGTGTTGACGGGGACGTTAAACCTCAAAATCAAACAAACAAATATATTTTCTATGGCTTATAATGAATAATTATTTTTTACAAATACCAAAATAACGTTACACCTGTAATAAAAGAGATCTGGAACCGACCGCACATATGTACTGATAAACCGCTTAGAAGGTCTCATCCTGCCCAAGCAAAGTAGTGAGAGTTGGACTGTCTATGCGTATATATAAATCCTGTTGGTTTCATTTGGCGACAGGGATGAGACGTTATTTTTATCTCAATGTCGGGTAAAAGTCCCACAAAATAGGAAGCAACGTCTCCAAAATGACCCACATAGTGTTGACTGGAACTTTAAACGTCAACCAAACAAACAAACATAAAAGCGATCCCCTTCAGAATTGGATCCCAAAATGTCCGTCATCCCTAAATGTCCGCGAGCGCAGGAAATATATCTTAAGTCTAATAACTTATTATTATATTATATAAAAAAAGACAAAATAACATTAATCCTATGTTATAAAAATAAGCTTCGGCAATAAGCCTCTTTTAATGGATCCTTAAATGTCCGTCATCCCTAAATGCCCGCCAGCATTACAAGTAACTATGGAAATATTTATTATTGTTATTATGGTTAATAATCAAATATTATTGTTATATAAAAATACAAAATGACGTTAAACCTATGTTAAAATTCAACCTTCGGAAATTAGCATCTTTTTAAAGGATGCCTAAATGGTCGTCATCATATTGTCTTTTTTATATTACAGTACAGTCAACCCTCTTTATACTGACATTTGTTATAACGGCAAAACTCGTTATAACGACAAATGAAATGGAATGAATTCTTAGCTCAAGGATTAGCCTCGATTCCGAGCGACATGGGCTCCCTCGGGTTCGAAATGCCCAAATCGAATCTTGTAATTTAATACTCCAAGAAACAAATGTTATAAATATTCGTTAGAACCGAGGCGATTCAAACAACTAGCAAAATGTCTATAACATTTGTTTCTTGGAATAATGACGTGGAAAAGGCCATTTATAACCTATCATCCACCTAACTGGGATTCTTTACAACGGCAAATTCATTATAACGGCACAATAACAGGGAACCAATAATGCCGTTACATGTATAACGCGGGTCCTCTGTATTTGATTAATTACTACCACCGTCTAGGGCATATGTTAATGGTCGCAAGTGTGTTTGAGACATTTCAGTTAGACTGCATGTTGAATATAATGCTGACAAACCATTTGGTTGTCCAAGCGTATGATATTCATCTGTTCATTGGACATCTCACAGCCATGGCCATTTACAATCGAACTTCAATGGCCTGAAAACCGTTCCGGATGGGATTAGTTCTAGGCACTAAATGTAACACACAGCCCAGTCCAGGAGTAATTATTTCCTGGAAGTTTGGAGTATAATCGAAAGCATAGCCCCGAGATGCTGTGGACGAGCGACCTGGTGCACTATTGCCCGAGGTCGAAGGGAAATAGTTTTGTTTAATCTCCAAGTTCCCATAAAATAACTGTTTTTACTACCCTGTCAGGCGCTAAATCTTCTTCGTTCACCAAATAAAACCTTACGCATGCCGCACTCGACGGCATTGCTGTTGATCGTGTAGAAAAGCACCGGAGAGATGGGTTCCAGCTTTTGCCATAACAACACCTAAAACAGTATATGGATAAAAAAACATACTGACCGGCGAATAGAACTAGCCAAAAGTGAAAGAAAAAAATATCAAATAACAGATTGTCACGGGGACAGCAGCATTGAAGAACTTCTGCGCTTAGTAACTTTAAACAATCTGCATAAACACTTCTCAGCCTTGCAGGAGTACGGCAAGGAGAGGTTTGCATTACTGCCTCGGTAGCTCAGTCGTGTGCGTGTCTGACTGGTGATAAGGATGACGCGAATTCGATACCTGCCAGGGTCGGCACCATTATTTCGTACAGATTGATCATGAAATCTTTTCTACGGCCATTCTCACAATGTCCAGTCTTGTCAGCTTTTGGTTCATGGTCAACATTCAGAGAGCCTATCTTGCGGACAGTTTGCTTTTGCGAAGAATGTCGACCAAAGTGCCTTGAACAGCTAAAAAACTGATTCTCATGGTGTCTGCAATATCTTGGGCTGTTACATGTTGGCGCCTATCGTTCATCACGATGCCATCACGAAAACACGCCTATACAATTTTAACCCCCTTGAACCCCACTTTTATACAGTAAAACGGGGGTTTACAGGGGTAAAACCTTATCTTTCTTATTTCTGCTCTTAAATATAGATTGCGGATACTCGTTAGAACCGCCTCGATGAGGCGGTTCTAACGAATATCCACAATCTATATTTTGAGCAGAAATAATAAAAATATCAAAATTGTTCGTCTTAAAATTTGCATTTTTTCGGCGGTAAAATTTACAATGTAATTGTATAGGTGTGTTTTCGTAATGCATTGCATTGCATAACAAAGCATTTCGCCATGTCATCATGGTAACTTCACATTTGGTCTTCTCCCATTTCGTCTACTCCCATTTCGTCTACTTTTTTGACATCCATTCCCACTTCGTATACTCCTATTATGACACGCATTCCAATTTCGTCTACTATTTATTATATAGTAAATGATATAGTAGAACGACATATATTTTTGTGGTTTTTGCTACTAAATTGCTGCAATATTGCAATAATTTATAACTTGCCATAAAATATATAAAATAAATCAAAAAAGGTAGACCAAAATATAAAAAGTAGTCCAAATGGGAATGGTTGTAAAAATATGTAGTGGAAGAAATGGGAAAATTGCAGTTAAAATATAGTAGACGAAATGGGAGTAGACCAAATGGGCATAAACCGTCATCATGAGTATACTTAGTGTTTATTCCATTTGATAACAGCCCAAATTATCGCCACCATTTACGCAACAAAATTGTGTCATCTGCATATAAAAACAAATCAGATTCATCAGATTTCGTGGGTAAATTTATAAGACATTGCATTATAGCTGAACATGTATGCCAAAAGAAAGTACAGTTAAATGCCGCTATTAAGACCACATAAAAATTGAGACTAATTCTGCTTTTAAAGGGTTATTAGAACGTTTCAGGGTTTTTTTTTTCTTTGTGTTTTCTGTGCACAGTGTCACCTGGTCTGAGACCACCTTTGGGACTGTTCAAAAGTGGTCTTAAAGACCACTTTTGAACAGTCCCAAAGGTGGTTTAAACAAAACACCAAGACAGGATAGGGGGAAACTGTGAGCTTTATTACTAACTAATTAAACAACTCCAATACTAGAAAGACTAGCGCGCTCACAAACAAAGAAATACATGTATACATATAATTGAAGAAAGCATATAATATCAAAGTCAGTGATTTATAGTCATATTGCGCGTCATTCACCCGCTCATGAACCTGCCACAAAAGCACAAACATATACTGCCTAATATGTAATAATTGCATAAACCTAAACACAGATAAATTGACCGATAAGTATAAGAATATGATTGCATAAACATAGACAAATATAAAGTGATATTTAAACCACTAAAGTCATACTCCTTGCATAAGTTTGTAAGAGCAGTGTAAATAATTGTAAGTGGAAAATTAACCGTCCTCACACTCTGACCATGCGCACATATTATGATAAAAAAAAATAAATAAAATAGGGAGGGTAACAATTTTGGATCCGTAAGGAAAAAGCTGATGCTTTGGCGCGCACCAAACCGACAAAGACAAATGAGATAGGCTCTCAGAAACCCCCGCGAAAGGTCAACTATACCTGACTATAAGCGCTGCATGATGGTTTGTCTAAACTAAATTAAGGAACTTAATTCCACCTTAATACAGGAATTTTACTGTATTAGGGTCTATATCGATATTACTCAAGATGATTGCCCGATGCGATTCTAAAGAGTATAAAAAACATACATTTTCAATACAAAATCAGTACAACATCTCACCTATGAAAGTTGTAATCTAGACGGTTATGGCGAAAAGTTTTGGAAATCAAGAACGGATTAGACTAAGCTATCGGTACTCGGGTCATTGAAGATTCACTGTAAATTCTTATTCTCAAACCCATGTTGCGAGAACGTTCAGCATTTCGAAAACAAGCCCATCTAAATATAGTGAACATTTTACGACCTAAAAAATGAAAATGAAGGGGATCGCTTTTATGTCTGTTTGTTTGATTGACGTTTAAAATATTTCTGCTCAAACATAGACTTGTGAACTCGTACTCACAATCTTTTTTTAGCATAAATAAGAAAAAATATATATACCCCTGTATACCCGAGTTTAACTATGAAAGTGGGTTTTAAGGGGCGGGGTCAAATTATATAGGCATGATTTTGCGATGGTTTCCACGTTTTTTTGTCCTCGAGACCAGCGGACCATGAGTTGGACATTGTGGAACAGTGTAGATCTTGAGCAAGCGCCTGATTCTGCGGTGGCTATTCCGGTTCAACACAGTTCGTTCAAAGTACGACGATTTTGTTAGACTTACAACAATATACCAAAACAAACATGGCATCACTTTCATTCGCAACGGCCTGGCTCCTAGCTTTTGGATGATGACTAAATGGTTTAATACTTTTTACTGACCATTCCAAGGCGGTTCTTCTGTCGTTGTAGTTCGTCTTTGAATTTGTTTATCGCTTATATGTCTTTGTTTTGGATAGCCAATTGGCCAATTTGTGGGAAAGTAACTGTCCATTTGGCTTTCCGCTGTTGATATTTCTATTAGGGTCTACTCGATCTTTGCCTTTGGTGTCTCTGATGGGAGGTGTGAGTTAATTGCATCGATTCCTAATCATTGCCTTCACTTCTGTATCACATGTAATGCACAGTGCGCAATGAAAATAAAAGACTCGCAATTGCAATCGACCCAAAGTTATAAAGCGCAGTAAGCTCGTCAGTGCTGCAGTCCACGTGGCCATCACTGAATTGTCGGGGAACCCGGCAACGGCTATTTGCAGAAGAAAACCTCGTTATTCTTAGCGGCTTTTCTTATCAATGTTGCGTAAGAGGGTTTTCTATAGAACTGGACTGGAATCTTGGATTGGCACACAGTGTAGACCCAGGTCAGACGCCACAGAACGCGGCGTCTGATCAGGGTCTACACTTGTTGTTTAAAAATGGGAATTAAAGGGTTTAGCGAAACAATTAAAGTCTCAGTCCAGGACTATTTTCCCAGCCTACACTCAGAGACAATCGACCCACCAGTTCTCTCAGTGCTTTGATTCAGTATTGAACTGGTCTAAAGCAGTTTGAGTCCAGCATACATACTTTCAGAGCCAATGATCGACCCACCCGTCAGATGACAACGCTTTCATTTCCAAAATCATCTCGTGGAATCGCTCACTCTCCACGTTATTTTGTACACCATTAAAGATCTGATCAGCGGAAATGAAGTGAAGGACACGTGACTGGAATTCTCTGTCTACGATAATGTTTTGGAACACCGTATAATCAAGTAAAACAAATGTCTGTGAGGGCAAAATCAATGTTATCTTGCTTCAAACATATGTTTATTTGTCGGCGACTTAGAATAACAAAATCTAAATTGCCAGTTTCGGTAATGTTCTTCTGATTTTTCTCCTCAGACTGATGTTTTATTACCTTTTGGTTCGAGAGTAACAGGGAGAAGCGAAATGGCGCAAGGAGAATGGTATCATATTCAGAGGAGACAACTCTTATCATAGTTCTTCTTGAATTATGGTTACAGTTGAACTTCACATCACGAAAACACGCCTATATCATTTTGACCCCCTTGAACCCCACTTTTATATAGTAAAACTGGGGTTTCCGGGGGTATACCTTATTTTTCTTATTTCTGCTCTAAAATATAGATTGTGGGTACTCGTTAGAACCGCCTCGATGAGGCGGTTCTAACGAGTGCCCACAATCTATATTTTGAGCAGAAATAAGAAAAATATCACAATTTTTCATCATAAAATTTTCATTTTTTCGGCGATAAAGATGGCAATGTATTTGTATAGGCGTGTTTCGGTAATGTTCTTCTGATTTTTCTCCTCAGACTGATGTTTTATTACCTTTTGGTTCGAGAGTAACAGGGAGAAGCAAAATGGCGCAAGGAGAATGGTACCATGTTAAGAGGAGACAACTCTTATCATAGTTCTTCTTTAATTATGGTTACATTTGAACTTCAATAGCTCGACCACGTCACGTTGGGAACCATGAGTATATATTTGTACGCCTAAGGGGCAATTCGACCCATTGATGGTTGATCAGGGTTTTTTTTTGTTTGTTTGTTTTGTGTTGTTTTTTTTTTTTTTTTTTTTTTTTTTGTTTTGTTTTTTCTGTTTTGTTTTGGTTTTACGGCTGTTTCAAGATTACTTCACTCATATCGAGTCAATCGTTAATCAGAGGTGGGCGAAAACAGGAGTACCCGAAGAGAAAAAAACATGAGCTTCCGTTGCAGAACTTTGCATCTCACATGTGACCCGAGCCACGCTCGAACCCACTGTGGTGAGAGATTTAATGATTAAGAGTCAGCATTCTTATCCACTAGGCCTCGGAGACCCGAGTGAGTGAGTGTTTGAGTTTTACGTCTCACCAACAGCTAAGGTCATATGGAGACGGGACCTCGGTTTAAAGACTCATCCGAAAGTCTGCAGAAGCCCTGGATCGATCTTGCGACCCCTAGTTTACATAGCGAGTAGCATAACCACTACACCACGGAGGCTTCTAAACACGAAGGCCCGAAAAGTTAATCAGAAGGCACAATTTGGATGATCTTACTGATCTTCTATATAATAAAGGTATGTTGGAATCCTTTCAGTAGTCATCACGTGAACACGTCCGTGAAATGAACACCCCCTAAACCCCACTTTATGAAGATAAAACTAGGGTTTACGGGGTCAAAATTATTTTGCTTGTTTCTGCTCCAAGACATAGGTTGTGTGCACTCCAACGAGCACCCACAACCTTTGTTTGCAGTAAAAATGAGAACGATATCACGGAGTTTCATCAGAAAAGTAGCCATTTTGGGGGTGTGAAAAAATGAACTGCGTCGCACGAGTGTGTTATCAATCGTACTGTGAAAGCGCCTTTTTTTTTTTTTTTTACTCCCATGACTCCTGGACATGAGAAAAGGGGTCATTGGCATTCTCTATTCTACGTTCTTCAAATGCGCATGCGCAACCAACTATTAGGTCTATACGCATGATTTGTTGCATGGCGCTATCTCAAGGACTCTTGTTTATGTATGCGAACAGCAAATGCTCTTGCGAGATTGCGCGTACTACTGGCCTTTGCGATAAGTACCCATTTCCAATGAGCTGGCTCAAATCGACACCAATGATAGCGTAATGCAATGGTTTATTATCGAAGGTAGGATAACACACCAATGCGACAAGGTGCATTTTTCGGATCTCCAAACTGGCTACGTTTTGGATAAATATCCATGATATCTACAAATATAGGTTGTGACTGCTCGTTAGAACCGCGAGAACCAACAACCTATGCCTTGGGCAGAAATAAGAAAAAATAATGTATACCCACGTAGACTCAGGTTTTCAACGCAGTCTCATATAAAGTGGCGTTTAGGGGTTGTTCATTTCGCGGACTTGTTCACGTGATGTAAACCTTATCCCGCAACAACCCCTACCTTTGCAAACAGTGAAGAGCAAAATCAGAAGCCGTCTGATCAGGATCTACACTGTCATGCAGTTAATGAAACTAAAACATTATATTGAGTAATTTGATTGTCGGATAGTCAGAAATGACAGTGGCTAATTTAATGTATTCATCAGGATAAGGGTAAACAAGGAAATCAGCATGCATACGTAATGTCTTTGTGTACTGTGCGTGGTATTCACTTGCAAGTTACGCAACTCTTTCTAAATTTGATTTCTCTGTCCGTATCAAAAAGTGTTTACGAGAAAATCGGAGCACAATGGAATTTATGTACGTTCAAGGGGGGCAATTATAATCAAAACTGAAACGCTGCCAATGTTAGTAGAAATTAAATTTACCACTGAAAGCCATCAGGGGAGGCAACTCTTTCAAAACTATTTTGTCTCCCTTATTAAATGGAGAAGCAAGATATTTACATTAAGAGTGAATCCCCTTTTCTGGGAGGGATTCCGAGTACAGAAAAAGCGTACATGAAGTCACAAAAATTATCTCCCTTGTAGGAAACATGGCGGACAATATGGTAGGTGAATCTACGTCCCTTAACGTCTGATTAGATGATTATATGGTCAGTATTCTGGTGCGTGTTCCGTAATGGATGCGATCCGCTTTTCGACTAAATTAAAAGCGTTGCAGAGGACAGCGTCTATTTTTCACTGCTATTTAATCCGCGTCAAGCGAAAACGAACCTTCGGATATGCCCACCCAGCGACGACTCCGATCAGTCTGATCGGAGTCTTCCCTGTGCGCTTTATGGATGCCCGTTGACAAAATGCTTCTTCATCCACGCAGGGAAGGCTTTGTGTCATGACTGATTTGGTAATCAGACTGCTTTGTGTCTTTGGTTGGCGCAGTTGATCGAAGGCGAATTTTCGCTCAACCCGACTTATTTGTATTTGCAATAGTTCAATTATGTTAGGTTACATTGTC
Organism: Lucinisca nassula; assembly: GCA_963580285.1. NCBI lineage: Eukaryota > Metazoa > Mollusca > Bivalvia > Lucinida > Lucinidae > Lucinisca > Lucinisca nassula. The sequence goes on along the minus strand of OY757017.1, from coordinate 65,701,227 downwards.
TAGTATTAGCCGAAATTATAGGTTTCTTGAAAACAGACCAAAAGAAGAGAGAGGGGAAAAAACGTCTGGACAGTCTTTTTCAGTCTTACAGGAATAAATACAAGAACACGCTTCGGAATCGCTAGGCTTGCCGAGTTCTAGTGATCCCAAGTATTATCTGTTGACATCTCGTGACAACTTGAACGATAAATATGCGAATAGTCGCTTCATCATTGGCGGATTAATAAATCCGTCATGTTACAGTGATTTGTTGGCGTTATATGCAATCCAGCAACGACATATGGCACCAAAATGGTCTTCTAGACGGCTTTTCGACATGCATCTTGTGCCGAGCTATTGAACTAACATTTAACCGCTGAGATTTGACAATGAAACCACACGAGTCATCAATTTTCGCGACTCGAAGTTTTTTTTTAAATTTGAGTTTCACGTCAAAAACTGTAAAACGATGGGTGAAGAAGGAGTGATTGCATTGAAATTTGTGATACTTTACCACTACCAACTGAATTGAAAAATGACATGTTCATTACGATAATTCACCCGTGCGATATAGTGCATTTTTCACATCTCCAAAAAGGCTACTTTTTTGATGAAAATCCATAACATATTTCTTATAAATGCTTAAAGCATAGGTTGAGGGTGCTCGTAAGAACCGCCTCAATGATGCGGTTCTAACGAGTACCAACAACCTATGTCTTTGAGCAGAAATAAGAAAAATAATGTATACCCCAGTAAACCCAAGTTTTCTCTATATAAAGTGGGGTTTAGGGGGTCTACATTTCACGGACTTGTTCACGTGATGTTGACGAGACTTATGAGTCTTATGAAAAATACAAATTTAATTCGAGACACCCGGAGCTTTGAGAAATATTTTACTCCACCAGAACCATCACGTGAACAAGTCCGTGAAAATAAAGACCCCCCTAAACGCCACTTTATATAGAGAAAACTGGGCTTTAAGGGGGTAAACATTATTTTCCTTATTACTGTTCCAAGCTATAGGTTGTGGGTACTCGTTAGAACCGTCTGAAGGAGGCGGTTCTAACGAGCACCCAAAACCTATGTTTGGTGTATAAATAAGAAAGTTATAACGAATTTTCATCAAAAAAAAATAGCCATTTTGGAGATGTGAAAAAATGCACTATGTCGCACGGGTCTGTTATCATAAAATGACTAGCCAAAACATGCAGTAGACAATCTCATCAGTGATCGGATTCGTATAGTTACCAGTGACGATTCCACAAAGACAAAAAAAAAATATTGCAAAACGCTACACCTACACTGACTGCCTGCATAGACAGACATATGTGTGACAAATGAGCAATCTTCAAAACAAGTGACTACTTAACGAAGTGTTGAAAGACGAAATAGCCAAAACATCAATAACGCCCAACAAGCATCAATATGACGTAAAGCCGACATTAAAACCTGATATTCTTGACAAACCATGCATGTATTCTGGTAGACAACACCCGAGAAAGAAAGAACTGTGCCCAGCATTGGGCAAGCAATGTAACTCTTGTGGAACTTTAACTCATTTTGCTTCACAGTGCAAAAAGGTAAGACAGCAGCGTCGCATAAAGAAACCAGCTAGTCAATAGGGCTGGCTAATCGTATTGAAAAGATAATCGATTATCAGGCCTGTCATTAAGATCGATAATCGATTAGTAATCGCTAAGGTTTTTGTCATAACTTTACCTGTCTGGCTATCTATCTGAGCATGACTCTTACCATATGTTGCACTTTATCATATGTATATTTGAACAGACATGCCTGAGCAAACAGTGTAGACCCAGATGAGACGCCGCAGAATGCGGCCTCTCATCAGGGTCTGCACTGATTGCCACTCATCCAGCTATTTTAAGCATAACTTTGGGTAGTTAATTGTACCTAACAAGTAATCGATTATCATCAAATCAGAAATGATAATCATTTCTGTGGAATTTATCGATCGATTAATCGATTATACGATTAATCGTGTCAGCCTTACTGGTCAACCAGTTCATACTGTAAACTCAGGTGATATTTTCTACATTGAAAATGTAGATAGTTTGACAAATTCCCATCATTTGGCACATATAAAAAAAAAAAAAAAAAAAAAAAAAAAAGATTTTGGCACAAATGGAAATCAAAGAGAACAATGTAATTTTTCAAGTTGATTGTGGCTTTACGGTGAATGTATTACCATTAGTGACATACAAATAAGTTAGTTGAAGTTGCTCATGACAATCAAGCCGACAAGTGTCACTTTACGTATGTTTAATAAGTCAGAAATAAAACCGGTTGGACAAACAAAGTTTCAAGTCAAAAATGCAAAGAACGGTCGAAAGTGCAAACTGAATTTTATCATAATAGCCGTATCGATACAAGAGTTGCGTCCCTTGTCGCAGAAAATGAAGCTCGTAACGGTAAACAAGCAAAATATCCTCTGCATGGAAAACCTTGACATAACAGAAAAATACAAAGCCATGTTCATTGGTGAAGGCAAATTGGAAGGCAAGCTACGCCGTGAAGTTGATAAAACAGTAAACCCTGTATATAAACAAAGCTAACAACAAGATAAGGTTATGCATTGAGCCAAAGCCACACAATAAGGCATTACTGAGAAACAACTATCCAATACCAACGATCGACGACTTGCTTTGGGACCTTAGCAAGGCCAGGATGTTTTCGGCTGCAGACACACACAAAAATTGGTTTCTGGCATGTTCAGCAACAAGGACATTTCACCCTTTAAATCTGAATAAAATTCTGTACGGAGATGGATCGTTGACCGAATTGGATAATTCACTTATTTTCAGTGCTGTCCAAAAGTTCATTAAAGACAAAAAACGATTTAACAATTCCTAATGTAATCCAAATATCCATCTGTTGTTGTTTACCTGTTTTCCTTTTATGCACGGCTACCCTGACTAACAGATTCCATTACGAAAACACGCCTATACAAATACATTGTCACTTTTATCACTAAAAATATGAGCATTTTAAGATGAAAAATTGTGATATTTTTCTTATTTCTGCTCAAAATATAGATTTTTGGGTACTCCGGTTCTAACGAGTACCCATAATATATAATTTAGAGCAGAAATAAGAAAAATAAGGTTTACCCCCTGTAAACCCCAGTTTTACTATATAAAAGTGGGGTTCAATGGGGTCAAAATGATATAGGCGTGTTTTCGTGAGGCTCCCGACAAAAGCATTTATTTTATTTATTTATTTATTTCAACATGTGATTTTCTATATTTATTGCTTTTACCACGTGCATAATGAAATTGTGTATGTAACTGTAGGGGAAGGGCGTAACTTATGT